>JAVIAB010000050.1:54382493-54982493 GCA_032433765.1 Megaustenia siamemsis | reverse complement strand
ACTTTCCTCGCCCTCCACTTGATCATCTAACATGTAGTAATTGTGCTTCACCGCTTGTTGTCGTTGTCCCTGTATTCTGAAGAAGGCCACAGGCCGAAACGTCAGTATTGTGTTGTGTTCTTTATTTGTAAAGCTGTCACCATACCTTGGAGTGTTTAGCACACCCCACCACTGGCTCCCAACTTATTATGTAGCCGATACTGGAGAAATGGAGGTACAGAATCGCCTACGCCAGCAGGCATGACAGATAATAATGATCTATGAATTAGAAATCCAATATGACATTTCAAACCGATAAAAATCCTGCGGCAAAGGATACGATCGATCTTATGAACTGTTCATTCAGAACACTAATAATACAACTACTAATAATAAAAGAAAACGATGATGATATGGCAAACAATAAAGGTTATAAGAATGATGATGAATTAATCTTCTTGTTATCAGGCAAAAGCAACTTTCCAAAAAATGAGGAAGATACTATGCAATCCATTTTTGACAATAGAAACAAGAAAAAGAATTCTTAAATGTTATGTAGAGTCAGTCTTAACATACGGATGCGAATCGTGGACAATAGGACAACAGACAAGAAAATCACTGGAGTTTGTAGAAATGTGGTTTTACAGAAAATGTTGAGAATACCATGGAAAGCTAAGAAGAGTAATGAAGATGTTCTGAGAGAGGTCAAAGCAAAAAAGAGAGCTAATTTCCAATATTAGGAAGAAACAATCATCATTTTTTGGCCATGTAATGAGAAGAGAACAACTTGAATATATTGTAACAACTGGAAAAATTGAGGGACGAAGAGATCGAGGGAAGCAAAGAGAAAAAATAACAGACAGCTTAAGAGAATGGCTTGGCAGAAAGCCAACAATAGAAATGATAAATAACTGTCGAGATCGAAATTTGTGGAGAGACATGATCACCTACGCCAGTAGGTCCGGTACTTGATGATGATGATGATGATGTTTTAGTCCGACGATTACATTTCTTCCCCATTCGCACTAGCAGCAACACTAAGTGGGCGTTATAAAAAAAATAGTACCCCCGTCACGCCAAGTGGCATATAGGGAATATGGTGTTAGTGACCATAAATTGTGCAGACCTTCGGCACATGATTTTTGGGGTAATGTGGTCGGTATTACGCCAGAGACGCTTTACTTTCCCTGAAAGGGATCCGGTACCCATTAAAGGCTGGGTGAACCCGGAAGCCGTCGGTTGGGATCGAACCCTGCCTCTTGTCCTTTGTAGTCCAGTTCACTAACCACTGAGCCATCGCGGCTCCATATACTCTTACACAAATACTCATATACTCTTACACTCTTCTTCTTCTACCTTTCAGATCCCTGTGGAGCATATGTCTTCAACAAATACTCTCCAAACCGTTCTGTTTCTTGCCATTTTTTAAGATCATTCCATGTCTTCGCCATCGTCTTCATCTCTGCTTTTATCTGTCTTCTCCAAGAATTCATTGGTCTTCCTGTTTGTTTTTTTCCCTGTGGATTCCAAAAAAGGGCCTGTTGTGTAATACTCTCAGTCGGCTATATAATACTAACGCGGCTCCCACTAAGTGGGCGTATCTCTGAGATATTACGAAAACTGCGTCAATCAAGCAAGTGCAACCAGCTTCATTTCAGAAATGGATACCGGATCGTCTTCCTTCTTTAGTCCCTACTCAGTACTGGTTAGTCTGTTTCCAGAGCCACCTCAGAAAGGTATAGGAGGATCTTGATCAGTTTTGGCTCATTCATCCTGACACAACCAATCAGATATGATTCATTGTCCTCATTAAACTCGTTAGCTGTCGGCGTCTTGGCCCTGATTAAAGTAATGAAAGATTTACCGGGCAAGCCGGTTGACTGACACATGATGAGATCCAGTAGTAGACTGTTAACAGATACGTGTATATAAGATTATAAACACGCCAGTCATGGAAGGTAAAAATATTAACTCTGAGTGTCTTAATAACGTAGTTTGAAAGTAACGTATTACTACACTAGGCACTAAATGTAATGGAAAAGTAAAGTATTACACTAGGCACTACATGTAATGGGAAAGTAAAGTATTACACTAGGTACTACATGTAATGGGAAAGTAAAGTATTACACTAGGTACTAACATTAAATGTGTGGCGGCGTAAAACTCATCCCCGAAGCCTTCGTGTTCTATGCATCTGGAGGGCAATACCTGTGAGTATTGACCCAGGTAAGCTCACCTCCTTTAGAATGTAAAGAAGCTAAAGGAGGACCAAAACACGTGCTCGACGGATGTTCTTCTGGTGATCAGATTGCCTCCTGAAGTGAAGCACTGTATAGTTTCCGATCACTGTCCCTGATACAGCAAGCCTGTCATTTCCCGCCTGGTTCGGCCGGAGAGTGTCTGTGAAATTAAACCACTACCACTTTATCGCTAAGCCAGCGCTCTAACTGAGTGATTCCCAAACTGTGCGTCGCGACCCCCTGCAAAACAAGGGTCCTGTACCGAGGATATTGTCTGTCGGGATCATACTAAGATGATCTAACCAGACAGGATAAAAAGACAATATCCGGATAGGCTGAAAACGTTTTAGTCACCATCATCATCGGGTGCCATCTCCGCAACGAAGGTTGGCTACCATGGAGGGCCATTCCGCTCTGTTTCATGCTTTGATGGTGCAGGTTGTCATAGGCTGATTTATCCATCTTTTGATGTTACTCGTCCATATTAGTCTTGGTCCTCCTCTGCCTCTTTTACCTTGTATTTTCTCCTCAAAGATTCCTTTTAGTAGGCTGTTGTGTCTTTTAACATGGCCCAAAAATCGCATTTGTCTTGTTTGAATTGTGTTTAGTTGTTCTCTTTTCATTTTTAGTTGTTTTGAGACTTCATCGTTTGTTTTCTTTTCTTTCCATCAAATTCTACCTTTTCTACTATATATCCACATTTCAAAGGCTCCAATTCTCTGTTATGTTTTCTTGTATAATGTCCATGTTTCAGCACCATATAGGAATTTTGAGAAGATGTAACATTTTGTTATTCTTAGTTTTAGCCCTCATGTTATTTGTTTTGATGTTAGAATATTTTTCATGACGTTAAAATTTCTTTTTGCCATTCCTGTTCTTTTGTTTATTTCATTTGTACATTTTCCATCACTGGTTATTGTATGCCCAATGTAGTTATAGTCCTGAACTGTCTCCAGGTCTATTCCGTAAATTTTGATATCTACTTATGGGTTTTGAGTATTTTCTTTGTTTATGATCATAGTTTTAGTCTTTTTGATATTCATATCTAACCCATATTTTTGCTAGTCATGATTATTTCATTAAGTAATTGTTGTAAATCTTTAGGATTTTCTACTAGTAGAACAGTATCATCAGCATAACTTAAGTTATTGGCTATCTTTCCATAATGTTTAGGCCTGGCATCTCTGTGATGTTTTTAAAGATTTGCTCAGTGCTACGTTTTGTACATAAACAAATCTCTTCAGGATAGTGTTAATCCTGTCGTCATTTACCTCCTTATATATCCTATCAATAAATCAAAACTGATCAGACTTATACAATCATAATTACCATGTGGGCAGCACCGGTATTTGACCGGCAGAGAAAAAGAGCCGTTGGTGTCAAAACCTTGCGAACCACTGCACTAACCACAGAGCTACTGACACTCAGTAAAATAGAACACTATTCGAAACCACATAAATCAATATAATTATCGGAACTACCACTCCTCTTAGATTTTCTCCCTCCTCCT
Organism: Megaustenia siamemsis; assembly: GCA_032433765.1. Classification (NCBI taxonomy): domain Eukaryota; kingdom Metazoa; phylum Mollusca; class Gastropoda; order Stylommatophora; family Ariophantidae; genus Megaustenia; species Megaustenia siamemsis. Next base: position 54,978,764 of record JAVIAB010000050.1, on the reverse strand, counting down.
GCCAGTCGTACCACTATCTTCAATACCACCTCATCTGCCAGACAAATAATCCAACCTATTATTTTCTTGATACTTTAACAGGGTCCGGTCTCCTTTGTGCAAGAATGGAAAGGTCTCTACATACAAAGTAATAAAAGTGTTGTAATAAACACGTTAAATAATCATCAAATATCAATTTGTTATAAAAATCACCATCAAAACAGCTGTAAATAATCATTAAAACAAGGATTTCCCTTTGGGGAAGTACCAAATGGGAAATAAAGCTCAGAAATAAAGAGCAGAATAAACGACACCACAACAGGGCTCATGATAACACTTGCAAAGACCATCAAATGATAAGTTATTGTTAGCTGTAGTTGAGATCAGGGCTAACTGGTGCTGCAAGCATCAAATCCCGGATGTTGTGTCATGGACGGGTAATATAACCACAGAAATGTGACTAGAGTGTTATAAATACAACGATTATATTTGAGTCATTAATTGCAACAACTGTAAATATAATAACAATGAACATGTTACAACAAAAGAAATAAATAAAAAACTGTAAATGTAAACAATGAACTTGTTACAGCAGATGCAACATACAAAATATGTAAATATAAACAATGAACTTGTTACAACAGAAGCAACAAATAAAAACTGTAAATATAAACAATGAACTTGTTACAACAGAAGCAACAATAAAATCTGTAAGTATAAACAATGAACTTGTTACAACAGAAGCAACAAATAAAAACTGTAAATATAAACAATGAACTTGTTACAACAGAAGCAACAAATAAAATATGTAAATATAAACAATGAACTTGTTACAACAGAAGCATCATAGAAAAACATTTTTGTTTATAGACTGAAAGTAATCTACAACTTATGTAAAGTAGGAGTTCCGTTTTTATTTATGTAAGTCAGAACGGTTAGGAACACATGCAATGATTATGCATTTATGTAATGAAACAATCAGAATTGGTCGCTTCGTGATTTTATAATGGACCTACTTACATATGCTATTTGTTTTTGATAAAAGACAATTTTGGTGTCTGTACCTTTCTGTTGATTTCTTTGCTATCTCCCACAAACTATTTTACACTTTCCTATGTTATTGATTTACTGGGTCATTTATCATTGCACTCCGAACATGTCCGTAGGTGCTCAGATCCCATCCTCAGCAAGTACTGCGGCGTCCAGCGACTGACGACTCCATTTCTATGTTGGTTGGTAAGTCCTCTTATACGCCCATTAGGTTTCTCGTTTCTGGCTGTGCCCATCTGAACTCCAGTCTCTTTCACCCGAAGGAGTGACGTGGATTCATGGTTGTCGAAGTCCTGTGACCTTCCTACCCGGTTAATTGGCTGACCGTCTTCAACAACAGCACAGCTAGCCAAACTGTCCGCACTTCATTTTCCCGTACTCCCGCATTCCCAGAGACGTTGACAAAGGTGACTCTACATTCCCAGAGACGTTGACAAAGGTGACTCTACATTCCCAGAGACGTTGACAAAGGTGCCTCTACATTCCCAGAGACGTTGACAAAGGTGACTCTACATTCCCAGAGACGTTGACAAAGGTGACTCTACATTCCCAGAGACGTTGACAAAGGTGACTCTACATTCCCAGAGACGTTGACAAAGGTGACTCTACATTCCCAGAGACGTTGACAAAGGTGACTCTACATTCCCAGAGACGTTGACAAAGGTGACTCTACATTCCCAGAGACTTTGACAAAGGTGACTACGTGTGTACGTGTTTCCTGTGTATGTGAACTTGAATATTGCGGTTAGCTTCTGGTTTCTGTCTGTTACAATATTTTTTATATTACGTCTTAAAGTGTGTCTTTGATGTCTGAATTCAGATCTGATTGTTTATAAACATTTTTTTTTCAAATCAAACTTTAAATGTATTACATTTCACATTGTTTTTTTACTCTACTTGTGAACGAGTAGTCATGACTGAATGATGCGATTTTTGTCAAGTCAGTCTGAGAATTATTTTACTTTGGATCAGCCGGTGTCAACATAGTTTTCCTGTTGAACAATTTTTCATTAAATTCAAGATCTCTTCGCCGTGTAATGACGTGCTGGTAACGCTTTTAAGTCACATACTCTCAAACACGAAGGTTCCAGAGAGTCTGGCTGAGAACCATTTTGAGGGAAATGTTAGAGAGTATTTTAACATTATGATGAAATCACGTCTCCTGAAGCAAGAATTGATGCGAAATAGAAGTACCTTTTGTACAAGCAGGAACGAATCAGATGTACTTGACACCAGGAGCTGTACCATTTGTTTTGTAGTTCACTTTTCATTTGTTACTTCTACCCTTCAGTCTTTCTCTAGTGTCCTTACTCTCAGTGTTATTTTATTTTTGTTCTACCATTTTACTGGCAGATCCTCGAAACAGTTTCTCTCCTTTCTTCTCCATCCACGTCTTAGCACATATGTGGGTACAGCATATGACGTTATGTACAATTTATGAAACTCAGGCCAAAATAGCATTTTAAAAAAAAATTAAAAATATCTTATGCAACAAATCTATCAATAGAAATGAGAAAGAGAGTTCATCGGTGCTATATAGAACCTGTTACCTGTTTCCAATGATCTTCTATATTTATTGTATTCTGACCTATGAAAGCGAATCATGGACAGTAGACAAACAAATGAAAAGACGATTAGAGGTCACAGAGTTGGGATTTCGAAGAAGAATGTTGAAAGTTCCCTGGACAGACAAAAAGACCAATGAGGAAGTTCTCAAAGTGGCCAACACAAAACGGCAGCTCCTAAAAAATCATCAGAAAGAATCGATCAACATTTTTTCGGGCACATCATGGGAAGTGGAAAGTTGGAATACTTGGTTACAACAGGCAAAATAAAAGGACAGAGAGATCGCAGACGACGAAGAGAGAAAATACTGGATAGCTTGGTGTCATGGCATGGAAAGTAATCAACAACAGAACTGATACGATGCACTGTAGATAGAAGATTGTGGAAGGACATGATCACCTACGTCAACCGGTATGTCACATGATGATGATGAATGAAACATATACCACTATCTGTTCCCGACAAGTCTCTCAGTATGTCTGCAGGTATTTTCTTGTCTGAAAAACATACATTTTGAGTGCGCTGCTCCATTCACCGGATAGACTTACTTATGTAATTAAAGGATGGTTCTGTGAATTATACGCTAGACATCATCATCATCATCAAGTACCGGGCCTGCTGGCGTAGGTGATCATGTCTCTCTATAACTTTCGATCTCGACAGTTCTTTATCATTTCTGTTGTTCACCTTCTGCCAAACCATTCTCTTAAGCTGTCTGTTATTTTTTTCTCTTTGCTTCCCTTTATCTCTTCGTCCCTCAATTTTTCCAGTTGCTACAATATATTCCAGTTGTTTTCTTCTCATTATATGGCCAAAAAATGATGATTGCTTCTTCCTAATATTGGAAATTAGCTCTCTTTTTGCTTTGACCTCTTTCAGAACATTTTCATTACTCTTCTTAGCTGTCTATGGTATTCTCAATATTCTTCTGTAAAACCACATTTCTACAGACTCCAGTGTGTCTATTGTTGCGGCGAACCATGATTGTACAAAGAAGTTACGACAGTGGTTTTCTGTTGCCTTCAGTCGGTTTGTTCACGGGTGGCTCCGCTAGCCTTTGACTAAAAAGTCTCACCCACAAGGCAGTGGGGTTGTTTTACTTCGGGGTACCCTACCTTAGCCTTTTACTCTCCGGAGCTTACCTGCAAGGCAGACGCTGCAGTGAATTAAATATACGTTGGTCGCTGCAGTGAATTAATTATACCTTGGTCGCTGCAGTGAGTTAATTATACGCTGGTCGCTGCAATAAATTATGATTTTCTAACTGAGTGAGCCGGATGTTTGTCAAAATTGTATCGAGTTTGCTTTTCCTAGCAATTGAGTTTTCCTACCCATTTAACATAGCAGCATTTTATTTCCGTAAAAGGATCTCGTGCTTATACATGACTGACTATGTTCACGATCATCATCTACTGAACTCCTGTAGTTACATGTACACATAACTCAAGATTAACAACTCAGTCTCGTGCACACTAAAATTCAAGATTGACAACTCAGTCTCGTGCACACTAAAATTCAAGATTGACAACTCAGTCTCGTGCACACTAAAATTCAAGATTGACAACTCAGTCTCGTGCACACTAAAATTCAAGATTGACAACTCAGTCTCGTGCACACTAAAATTCAAGATTGACAACTCAGTCTCGTGCACACTAAAATTCAAGATTGACAACTCAGTCTCGTGCACACTAAAATTCAAGATTGACAACTCAGTCTCGTGCACACTAAAATTCAAGATTGACAACTCAGTCTCGTGCACACTAAAATACAAGATTGACAACTCAGTCTCGTGCACACTAAAATTCAAGATTGACAACTCAGCTACAATGCACACAAAATTCAAGATTGACAACTCGACTACATGCACACAAAATTCAAGATTGACAACTCAACTACATACACACAAAAGTCAAGATTGACAACTCAACTACATACACAACAAATTCAAGACTGACAACTCAGCTACAATGCACACAAAATTCAAGATTGACAACTCAACTACATACACAACAAAATCCAAGATTGACAACTCACCTACATACACAACAAATTCAAGACTGACAACTCAGCTACAATGCACACAAAATTCAAGATTGACAACTCAACTACATACACACAAAAGTCAAGATTGACAACTCAACTACATACACAACAAATTCAAGACTGACAACTCAGCTACAATGCACACAAAATTCAAGATTGACAACTCAACTACATACACAACAAAATCTAAGATTGACAACTCAACTACATACACAACAAATTCAAGACTGACAACTCAGCTACAATGCACACAAAATTCAAGATTGACAACTCAACTACATGCACACAAAATTCAAGATTGACAACTCAACTACATACACAACAAATTCAAGACTGACAACTCAGCTACAATGCACACAAAATTCAAGATTGACAACTCAACTACATACACAACAAAATCTAAGATTGACAACTCAACTACATACACAACAAATTCAAGACTGACAACTCAGCTACAATGCACACAAAATTCAAGATTGACAACTCAACTACATGCACACAAAATTCAAGATTGACAACTCAACTACATACACAACAAATTCAAGACTGCTAATTCAGCTACAATGCACACAAAATTCAAGATTGACAACTCAACTACATACACACAAAAGTCAAGATTGACAACTCAACTACATACACAACAAATTCAAGACTGACAACTCAGCTACAATGCACACAAAATTCAAGATTGACAACTCAACTACATACACAACAAAATCCAAGATTGACAACTCAACTACATACACAACAAATTCAAGACTGACAACTCAGCTACAATGCACACAAATTCAAGATTGACAACTCAACTACATACACACAAAAGTCAAGATTGACAACTCAACTACATACACAACAAATTAAAGACTAACAACTCAGCTACAATGCACACAAAATTCAAGATTGACAACTCAACTACATACACAACAAAATCTAAGATTGACAACTCAACTACATACACAACAAATTCAAGACTGACAACTCAGCTACAATGCACACAAAATTCAAGATTGACAACTCAACTACATGCACACAAAATTCAAGATTGACAACTCAACTACATACACAACAAATTCAAGACTGCCAACTCAGCTACAATGCACACACAATTCAAGATTGACAACTCAGCTACAATGCACACAAAATTCAGATTGACAACTCAACTACGTACACACAAAATTCAAGATTGACAACTCAACTACATACACAACAAATTCAAGACTGACAACTCAGCTACAATGCACACAAAATTCAAGATTGACAACTCAACTACATACACACAAAATTCAAGATTGACAACTCAACTACATACACAACAAATTCAAGACTGACAACTCAGCTACAATGCACACAAAATTCAAGATTGACAACTCAACTACGTACACACAAAATTCAAGATTGACAACTCAACTACATACACAACAAATTCAAGACTGCCAACTCAGCTACAATGCACACACAATTCAAGATTGACAACTCAACTACATACACACAAAATTCAAGATTGACAACTCAACTACATACACAACAAATTCAAGACTGACAACTCATCTACAATGCACACAAATTCCAGGTTGACAACTCAACTGCATACACGCAAAATTCAAGATTGACAACTCAACTACATACACAACAAATTCAAGACTGACAACTCAGCTACAATGCACACAAAATTCAAGATTGACAACTCAACTACATGCACACAAAATCCAAGATTGACAACTCAACTACATACACAACAAATTCAAGACTGACAACTCAGCTACAATGCACACAAAATTCAAGATTGACAACTCAACTACATACACACAAAATTCAATATTGACAACTCAACTACAAACACAACAAATTCAAGACTGCCAACTCAGCTACAATGCACAAACAATTCAAGATTGACAACTCAACTACATACACACAAAATTCAAGATTTACAACTCAACTACATACACAACAAATTCAAGTCTGCCAACTCAGCTACAATGCACACAAAATTCAAGATTGACAACTCAACTACATACACACAAAATTCAAGATTGACAACTCAACTACATACACAACAAATTCAAAACTGACAACTCAGCTACAATGCACACACAATTCAAGATTGACAACTCAACTACATACACACAAAATTCAAGATTGACAACTCAACTACATACACAACAAATTCAAAACTGACAACTCAGCTACAATGCACACACAATTCAAGATTGACAACTCAACTACATACACACAAAATTAAGATTGACAGCTCAACTATATACACAACAAATTCAAGACTGACAACTCAGCTACAGGTACATATGGACAGGCGTCCAGACTGAAGAATACAAACTTCAAGGCTGTATTCTAAATAGTAGACTGATGAAAACCCTTTAGCCTATAGATACAACACTACAAACGAAACTATATATAAATCATTGCAAAAATTACACAAAATAGTAAAATTAATACAACAAACGACATTATAGGTGCAGACAAAACGTCAGGGGAGCGAAAAATAGATCTACCGAAATTTTAAATATTTTTGTTGTGAATTTATCTCTCTCCTCACACACTTGCTCTCTCTCTCTCTCTCTCTCTCTTTCATTTTCTTCCTTTCTCCCCCTCCCCCCACCGCCGCCTTCATACTCAAGATATTAATTTACGTTTTCTCCTCATCGCTCTCTCTCTCTCTCTATTTCTCTTTTTCTCTCCTAGCATGTTAATCTTATACAACAGATTCGGGTTGGTGGCTAGTTTCAAGCAATTTGTTCGCTTGACTAGTTCTAATCGAATCGGTTAATTATTGCTCTGTTGGCCACGCCTTGATTCTAGACATATGTAGGTAAATACTGTACTTGTGGCTGTTGTTTGCTTGTAGATCATATACAATTATTGGGGAAATGCTGCTATACTAATAAAGACATTGTATGATTCACTGCACCTTAGGTTTACTGCGGTTGTGTTTATTTTTGGTTCATGTTATTAATTGGTATTTTTATTCATTTCATTACAGATATAAGCTTCAGGTGTAAATTCTAGATTCCATTTGTATTTGTGTTTTGTTTAATTTCTTGTTTAATGATTGTAATGTCTCGTTATTTTAGAATCGAATTGTGCAATGTTTGCAGGCAAATGTGTTTCGTTTATTTCAGCAGATTGTGGGTATTATTTATTCTCATTGTTCCTGTGACATGCTGGTCATTCACATTCGTTTCAGCAGATTGTGGGTATTATTTATTCTCATTGTTCCTGTGACATGCTGATCATTCACATTCGTTTATTTCAGCAGATTGTGGGTATTATTTATTCTCATTGTTCCTGTGACATGCTGATCATTCACATTCGTATTTACTTTCTGGAATCTTGTTTTAATTTTTCAGCGAACTATTGACTGGTGGGGTGACTCACATTTTTTTTTTCATAACGCAGCATTGATTGGTGGGGGTAATCAAGCTTTTTTTTTCTTCATGGAAGCATTGATTAGTGGAGTGACTCAAACTTTTCTCGTTGACGCACTGACTCATGCGATTGACTCTTACTAACTCCATTAAAACATTGATTTATAGAACGACTCAAATCTTCTTCATTTAAACATGAATTTATAGGACGACTCAAATCTTCTTCATTTAAACATGAATTTATAGAACGACTCCAATCTCCTCCATTCAAACATGAATTTATAGAACGACTCAAATCTCCTTCATTTAAACATGAATTTATAGAACGACTCAAATCTCCTTCATTTAAACATGAATTTATAGAACGACTCCAATCTCCTTCATTTAAACATGAATTTATAGAACGACTCAAATCTCCTTCATTTAAACATGAATTTATAGGACGACTCAAATCTCCTTCATTTAAACATGAATTTATAGGACGACTCAAATCTCCTTCATTTAAACATGAATTTATAGAACGACTCAAATCTTCTTTATTTAAACATGAATTTATTGAACGACTCAAATCTCCTCCATTCAAACATGAATTTATAGATCGACTCCAATCTTCTTCATTTAAACATGAATTTATAGAACGACTCAAATCTCCTCCATTCAAACATGAATTTATAGAACGACTCAAATCTCCTCCATTCAAACATGAATTTATAGAACGACTCAAATCTTCTTCATTTAAACATGAATTTATAGGACGACTCAAATCTCCTCCATTCAAACATGAATTTATAGAACGACTCAAATCTCCTTCATTTAAACATGAATTTATAGGACGATTCAAATCTCCTTCATTTAAACATGAATTTATAGGACGACTCAAATCTCCTTTATTTAAACATGAATTGAAAGGACTTTTCTAACTTTCCTAACAGCATAAGAACATAAGCGCATTATAACGTTACAATACTTCTCCCTCGTTCATATGGCGAGTAACGTTGCATTGTATTTTATAGAATGCGGTCCATGCGCCTCGTTGATTTCAAAGCCATCAATTTTCCTTGATCTTATTGCAAGACAGTATTTGTTTATAATTAGAATTGTCTTTCCTGGAAATAGCAACCCTACCAAACTGAATAATCTTATCTACAAAGTTTATAACAAGCTGTCCTCTGTGAAGGGAATGATCCAACACGTCATGCATGGGTTATAGTTTAAACAACCATCAAGTTTCCAAAAGTCGTGAGAATATCATCGAAACTAATGTACGTATAAATGTAATAAATTATCTTCGCTCTCACACATTAATATATTTATAAACGTACATCTGATATGGTAATTATATGCTTTTTCATCTCATCATTCTGTGCCATACCGGTTAGCGCAGGCGATCATGTCCTTCCACAATCTTCTATCCACCGTGAATCGTATCAATTAAGTTGTTGACTTTTTCCGTGTCATGACACCAAGCCATCTAGCATTTTCTCTCTTTGTCGTGCGCGATCTCTCTTTCCCTGTATTTTACCAGTTGCAACCAAGTATTTCAACTTTCCTCTTCTCCTGATGTGCCCGACAAATGTTAATTGTTTCTTTCTGATGTTTATTAGGAGCTCCCTATTTGTGTTGACCTCTTTTTCATCTCAGAAAGCCAGTAACATTTGTACTAGAGTAAGAACGATAAACTCTCAGTCCTCACAGAACACATATATTTGTGTGCTTCTCAAGGTGACATTTTAGTTATAATCATGGACATTTTTCAGGTTTTTAACTCTTTTCTTACGGAAGCTTTTTTTTTATCAACGCAACGGAAGTTATGTCATAGACAAAATTTGTAATGGTTTAAGAATCAATCTACATATTTATATGTATCTAACATATAACAGCATATATATATTAGATTCAAGAGGGCTACTATGAGATCGATAGTAGACTTGTGAACTGGTTTATCATTTCACAGATTCACATTGTAAGGGAGTTCTGAGCGCTTACAGACTGTTGTTGGATGTGCGATGAGGATAATCCGACAACTATCTGTGTTTTATTTATGTTAGTGTTTGGAGACAAAAACTATGTCCTAACATCATTAAGAATAGGTATGGCAAAAAGTAATTTTAATGCAATGAAAAGTATACTAACATCAAAACAAATAACACCAGGGCTAAAACTAAGAATAGCAAAATGTTACATCTTCTCAATATTCCTGTATGGTGCGGAAACATGGACATTAGACAACAAAAGAGAACAGAAAATTGAAGCCTTTGAAATGTGGATTTATATAAGAATAGGTAGAATTGGATGGAAAGAAAAGAAACAAACGAAGAAATTTTAAAACAACTAAAAATGAAAAAAAATAACTATTAAACAAAATTAGAACAAGACAAATGAAATTTTTGGAGAATGTTAAAAGTCACAACAGCCTACTAAAAGTAATATTGTAAGGGAAAATACAAGGCAAAAGAAGTAGAGGCAGACCAAGACTAACATGGACGAGTATCATCAAAAGATGGACAAGTCAGCCTATGACAATCTGCACCATGAAAGCAAGAGACAGAGCGAAATGGCGCTCCATGGTAGCCAACCTTCGATGCGGAGACAGCACTCAATGATGATGATGAACATCATGCGTTATATATTTTTAAAAAAATATGGCCATCAACATTTTGAGGAGGACGTGAACTTCCGGTCAATATGGCGGATAGGCAGCGGGACTCGTTAAAGGCTGTCTGAAAAGTGTCCCTTGTTGCATTTTCCTCATATTCCATGTCTGGCCTGCTGTCGCAGCTAATGAGTTAAGCGCTCTGTGCTCACCGTGAACTGTGTGTTTCATCCTTTTTTATCGTGTTTCGATATTCCAATTGATTACGATGATATCGTATGACGGGAAACAGATGGCTGTGTTCACTTTCTGTGCGGTTTCGCCTTGTCTTTTCGCATGTGCTGAGAATGCTATGATTGGGACTGCAGCTGCCTTTCTTTGTTTGGAAGATGCGATATTAAGTCGGATGATTCCACTGGCGCGGACGGATGAGCAATTATGGATTTTAATTCGTTGGCAATGATACTGAGGCCTTCCATAACCATAATCAAAACCGTATTATATATGAATGTTTAGATAATTAAACAAGGTATTAGATTTCAACAATTACCAAAATGATACAAAACATGTAAAAAGAATATGGTTTGATGACGGTCTCCACTAATCAATTTGAGAGTGACGCACTATGCGGCGAAACGTACGTGGCCAAAATCGGCATGGCACATAGTGCGTCGAAACGTACGGAAAGAGTTAAATATGAGAAAGTTCTCACCTCAGAACATTTCACTCATTCTTGAAACTGATATTTTACGAAACAGGAAGTAAAGAATTTAGTCGACATGAATATTTATATATGAATGATAGTTTAGTAGAAAAATGTTTGTAACAAAAGCATCAAAGATTGGCAAATCTGAGGGTTCTGGGGGATGAGCCTTGAATGAGTATACGCGCTGCCCGACCCGAAAGGGAGTAAAGAATAGTGGCGCTGTTCCCTACCATGCATGTACGTAAGAGGCGACTAAGGAGGGTTGGGCATGGGACTGGCTTTCCCGTACTGTAAAAAAGTAAGCCGAAAAAACTTCACAAACATGGACAAGTCAAAAAGAATTAAAGTAAATCCGCCATCCAGGGAAGATAAAGGCTCTCTGATTATGAGATGTATTACGCAATCTGGAGAAAATCGTCAGGACACCGGGTTGCCGATTCACCTTTTGTCCACCAGGAAATCCTCCAGCATTTGCACCTGGAATGCACGTACCCTAAATGAGTAAGGAAAAGGCGCACAGGTAGCAGCAGAAATGAGAAATTATAAAATAGATATTCTGGGAATGTGCGAAACAAGATGGCTGGTAACGGAAATGATAAAACTAAATACAGGAGAAATAGTTTTTATCATGAGGACACCAGGAACCTGAAGCACAACATATTGAAGGAGTAGCTATAATGTTATCAAGGAATGCACATAAGACACTGATCGAATGGGAAGTAGTAGGGCCTAGACTAATGAGAGCAACATTTAAAACAACCAAAAACAAAATAAAAATACAAATTATCCAATGCTACGCACCAACCAATGATAAGGATGATTTAGTTAAGAATAGGTATGGCAAAAAGTAATTTCTCTCTCTCTCTCTATCTCTCTCTCTCTCTCTCTCTCTCTCTCTCTCTCTCTCTGCGATCAGGACTTAATCAAATCCATTCCAGACTCTCACATGAAGTCATCTGTCAGGTTAAGTGTGTTGATCGCCCCCACAGACAGAACATCACAATTAGAGTCTGCCAGATCCACTCTGATTGAAAACCCGTTAAAACGTTGCACTGTGTTCTGCGCCAGTGGCCCAGTGCATCCCATTTCAGCCAGCATTTTATTCAGGTTTGCTTTCCTTAGCCTTTGATTGTCCCCAATCTTCCTGCAAGGCAGCAGATTGTCTTTTCTGTAGGGGGATTCTGCCCTTAGATGGTCGGCCCTCCCAGGTTTACGAGCACAATCTGCCCGAGTCACTAGAGGTGACTAACACAGACATGCACACAGCGATACGAGGCATGACTAACACTGACACACATCAAGATATTAGATATGACTAACATAGATATGCACACACAAAGATATGACACATGACTAACATAGACATCCACACAAAGATATGAGATATCACTGACATAGACATGCACACACAAAGATATGACACATGCCTAACATAGACATGCACACAAAGAAGATATGACTAACATAGACATGCACACACAAAGATATGAGATGTGACTAACATAGCCATGCACGCACAAGGATATGAGATGTGACAAACACAGACATGCACACACAAAGATATGACACATGACTAACATAAACATGCACACAAAGATATGAGATATCACTAACCCAGACATGCACACACAAAGATATGACACATGACTAACACAGATACACACTAAGATATGAGATATGACTAAACACAGACACACATGAAGATATGAGACATGATTAACACGGACACACTAAGATATGAAATATGACTAACATGACACACACCAAGATATGAGCCATGGCTAGCACACATACATACACACACAAGCTAAGATATGAGCCATGGCTAGCACAGAAACACATTAAGATATAAAGCCATGGCTTCACGGAAACACACCAAGATATGAACCATGTCTAGCACAGACACACACTAAGATATGAAAAAGTTATGAAAGTTATATGAAAAGTAATTTTATGCCATGAAAAATATACTAACAACAAAACAAATAAAACCAGGGCTAAAACTAAGAATAGCAAAATGTTACATCTTCTCAATATTCCTGTATGGTGCAGAAACATGGACATTAGACAAGAAAACAGAACAGAAAATTGAAGCCTTTGTAGTGTGAATTTATAGAAGAATAGATAGAATTAGATGGAAAGACAAGAAAACAAACGATTAATTTTAAAGCAACTAAAAATAAAAAGAGAACTACTAAATACAATTAAGACAAGGCAAATGAAATTTTTGGGACACGTTAAAAGACACAACAGCCTACTAAAAGTAACATTGGAGGGGAAAATACAAGGTAAAAGAAGCAGAAGCAGACCAAGACTAACATGGACGAGTAACATTAAAAAATGGACAAGTCAATCTATGACAACCTGCACGATCAAAGCAAGAAACAGAGTGGAATGGCGTTCCATGGTAGCCAACCTTCGTTGCGGAAACGGCACTCGATGATGATGATGAGTTAAAGATGAATTATATAAATAGTTGTCAGATGGATGAAAGACGAGCCAATGATATTATAATCTTGATGGGAAATCTAAATGTAAAAGTAAGATCGGACAACAGAGGCTTCGAAGAGATTATGGGAAAGCATGGACTTGGAGATATAGATGTGAATGGAGAGATATCCGTGAACTTCTGTGCTCTTAATCCAATGAGCCTAGGAAGAAAAATATTCCAACAAAAAAGAACACATAAAGCTACATGGGTGTCACCAGATCATAGAACGGAGAATAGCTAATGATATAGCTCTCCTACCACAGAACCATCAACAGATGCGAGATAAATTGAGCATATAAACATAAAATCTCAACAGATAGGACTGAAAATAAAAAGAGATAGTACCAAAATTATGAGAATTAATGCAGTTGGCAATAACCAAATAAAAATAAGAGAAATACCTCTACTAGATGTACAGTCTTACATATATCTAGGTAGTAATATAGACAAAGAGGGAGGAACAGAAAATTATACCAAAATAAGGTTGGTGTTTATACAATATTTTGCTATTTCGCTACCTTTGCCTGAGGTTCGAACGGTAGTGACTTTGTACAACTTTTTTTTAAATCTGATTTAGTCAGTTTTTAAAAATTAGTTACAATTTTTTACTCAGTGACAATCTGTTTGGATTTATATAATATTGGATTTGTATGAATTCATCTCATCTATTCATATTTAAATTTAATCATTCATATATCATCTCGTTCATCTCGTACACAATCATTAATACATATGCTCATTCATAGACACACATTCAATCACACATACAACTCTTACATAGACATAATCAATCACACATGCACTTGCCCACATACTTACATTCCTTCTCACACATCATGAGTAAACATTATTCACACATCAACAAGCAGCCTTACCGCAGGATGCCGTCAATCTGAATGTTTCTTGCTATCTTATCTAACTTCATATATATCCGTTATTTAATGAATGTAATCTTTAAGGAATCCCTTGGTCCCATAGACTTCTAAATCACTACCTTCTCCACTTAACATGAACCATGTTCTCCTTAATGGCACTTTCAATGCCACGTCATTATCCAGTTTGATATAACCAAATTATATTTATGCATGAAAGGAAAATAGAGGGAGAAAAGGGGAGGGTGGAGAAAAGGGGAGGTGGAGAAAATGGGAGGGGGCGGGGATAATTAACTCGTGAGAAAAGATTACATTGATTCCCCGTGGGATGAGACAACCCATGTGGGCGATCAGACTCTATTGTGAATCAACTGCAGCTGTCAGAAGAACATGACAACAGGGCAGTGACTAGGACATCCATCATACGCCAATGGCACCTGCGTTCGTTTCGATTAATGTCATACAGATGTTCACGGCATCTATCTATAATGCAGAAACCTGATTCGCCTATGTGGGTCATCTTACACTGCTTATATATGATGTTATAGATAATGTTAGGTGATGTGCAAGTGAATTCGTCTCTAATCTCAAAATAACCATTATGGAAGTATGGTCGACCTTCTGGAGAACGTGTCTGCAAGTCTTACACAATACTCAGGTCCTTTCCTCATCACTTTCCACAGTATGAAGCACTCCCGCCACAAACACTATCAAAAGCACTAACGATGTTTTTTTTTTTAACTCAGGTGCACGAACACTGTAGCACGGGCGAAGATCTTGACTCCAACCTCCTTAGTCGCCTCTTGGAATATGTGTGGTAGGTGACAGTGGCCGCATTCTTTTCTCCCCTGAAATTGGTCATGGTCTTGGTAGACCCACAGGTGAAAGCCATAGGTTTGGTAATTATTTACACACATCCGAGGTTATCATATCTACATACTAATTCACTCATTCATTGTACACATCCAGATTAAGCATATTTACACATCTTTTTGTTCATTCTTACGTGTTTGCGAGCAATTTTACAATCAAACATATCAACTGTCAATTTTCTTCTAAATTTTATGAACATGCCCCAACGTGTCACCGGTTCGGTCTCTCTCCCCTACCCCCCTCTCTCTAAACCCCCCCACCTCCCGCCATCTCTCTTTCTCTCTCTCTCTCTCTCTCTCACTGTCTTTCTATGAAAATCTCATTTACGTGAACTCTCCTAATCTTTTTTTTCTCTAATCAAATAGGAAACATTGACTGGTTCCCATTAAACTGATATCCTTCTGCAAGATTCATCTGCTCTTTATAATTTGTGCCAATTTATTCAACAGAACTCACTTAATTTAAACGGATTTGAAATGATATTGGCTTCTCCTTAGTCATTCTATCGCTCTACAACCTTCGCAGCTCCAGTGCGCACGAATCTCTTGAAGAGATCATGTTTTTTTTTTTTTTTTAACTAGCGTGCAGGAAAATACGACATAGATTATATGCATGTCAGTCTGTCAAAGTGAATCGATCAGCTATAATCGATAGGTGTTGCTACTGTCTCCATTCCGTAGTCTATTCTCTGCAGCTTTCAACAGTTGTTCTCATACGTTTTATCAGACTACCACTGCCATGTTATTTTGGTTGTTTGCGTCCGCTTGATAACATCATCATCCGCCCTTAAATGGACGTTAAGTGGTAGTGTATGCGTTGTGTTGTGGTTTGCCGTAGAAATGTGATATTTGCGCCTTTTAGACGAACACATCCGACCTTAGCACGACATGTTTTTATCACTGAGTTGCCTTGCCTCTTGATCAGTACTCACTTTGGTCAGACTAGAGTGGTTAGTCTGTTTCTATATGCACTACGAAAAGATGAAATTCAATTTGATATTTCTGGTTAACTCACGCAAGCCATCAGCTATGAATCGAGGACAACTTTCAGCCGCCCATGTTATCTTAAACTAGTCACTACCTTACATGTGTTGTCTCAAACGTCTTCTAACTTCATCCTTAGTATCCGAACGATATCTTTAGCTAATCTTAGCGATTAAGTCATGAACAAAACCGCAGTGATCATCATGCACTGAATCGCATTATGTAAACACATTACAGCGCATTCCGCTAATAAGCGAACGTGAAAAAATAATAATAAGAAGAAGAAAGTAGACTACTTACTACTGCTTTCACGCATCTTATTTTAGTTTCTCCATCGCGAGCTCCTCACTCTGTGCGGTATTTCACGCTTGCAAATAAACTTTATTTTGATTAATTTTGATATCATTATGATACTTTTCGAATATATTGTAACAACTGGAAAAATTGAGGGACGAAGAGATAGAGGGAAGCAAAGAGAAAAATACCAGAAAGCTTAAGAGAATGGCTTGATAGAAGGTCAACAACAGAAATGTACTTGATGATGATGATGATTACTTTCGTAATTCCAAAACTTAATATCACTATTTTGTTCTTCCTCGTCTGTTACTGTATTTCTGCTTCTTCTTCTTCCTCTGCTGCTGTTATTACTGCTTCCTCATCTTATTCTTCTTCTTCATCTTCTTCAGCTACTATTTCTTCTTCTTCTCCAACTTCTTCTGCTGCTATTTCTTCTTCGTCTGCTATTTTTCTTGTTCTGTTTATTTTATTCTTCTTCTTCTGCTTATGCTGTTCTATTACTCTGTTTCTGCTGTTTCCTCTTCTTCTCCTGCCTCTTTTATCCCTCCTCTTCTGCTGTTGTTATTACTTTTATTTTTACATCCTCAAGTTTTTAAAATTTTGCTTATATCCTTCTCTTCTTCTTTTGCATTTAAATCTGTAGATAATATTAATTTAATCTGCTATTTAATTGTTCTGATGGAGATAAAAACACATCATGATGTAAGGCGAGTCAGTCTTACGTTAAACATTTATGTTTCCGTGCGTGTTCCCATGTTCCCCTCTAACCGTGTTTGTTACTGACACGTGCCACCTTCCTCAGTCCAGATCTACCCTCTCATTTAAAAGGCATCATTCCTAAGGGAACACCATCACATATTTTGGGAACCCCTGCTATAAGCAGGTATCGCACTGTCAGCCGTAGATCAAATTGATATTGATTTTGTCACACTGTTGGTTCATTGTCTATCGGCCTCGGAGTGATAAATAAAGAAGTGGCGTATGCGCTGTTATCATCGATGACGTGGTAAATCCTGCGTTTCTGGTCTAGCGTATGCTTGAATGGCTGATTATGCGGTTGTAAATCTATCTTTTTGTGTTGAATTTGATTTTTTTTCTATCTATCTATCTATCTATCTATCTATCTATCTATCTATCTATCTATCTATCTATCTATCTATCTATCTATCTATCTATCTATCTATCTATCTATCTATCTATCTATCTATCTATCTATCTATCTATCTATCTATCTATCTATCTATCTATCTATCTATCTATCTATCTATCTATCTATCTATCTATCTATCTATCTATCTATCTATCTATCTATCTATCTATCTATCTATCTATCTATCTATCTATCTATCTATCTATCTATCTATCTATTGTCCTTTCGAACCGAAGACGGCACATAGGGCAGAACCACAATCTCAAAAACAGAAACCTTGCGTGCCAAAATAGCACATATTGCAGAGATCACTGCTCTAAAATATATGGCGCTGTTTCCATAACAATACATTTTACAATGACAGCTTGTCAAGCCATCGATCAACCTCCTTAGTCGCCTCTTACGACATGCCTGGCAGGTCACAGTGTCACTATTCTTTACCTCCCTCATAATGAGGCCCCGGTAACACACAGGAAACTCCCTCTCAACTACCCACACTTTTATTTGCTCTCTCCTCTCAACAACCCACACTTTTATTTGCTCTCCCCTCTCTATTTCCCACACTTTTATTTGACCTCCCTTCTCCACTTCCCACACTTTTATTTGACCCTCAAGTGTCAACTTCCCATACTTTTATTTGCCCCTCCCCTCTTAATTTCTCACTTTAACTTCTCATATTTATATTTCTCCGCCTCTTTTGACTCCCCTCTTAATTTCTCACTTTAACTTCTTATATTTATATTTCTCCGCCTCTTTTGACTCCCCTCTTAATTTCCCCCTTTAACTTCTCATGTTTATATTTCTCCTCCTCTTTTGAATCCCCTCTTAATTTTTCACTTTAACTTCTTATATTTATATTTCTCCTCCTTTTTGACTCCCCTCTTAATTTCTCCCTTTAACTTCTCATATTTATATTTCTCCTCATCTTTTGACTCCCCTCTCCACAATGCCATAACCAGGAAACGGGTTTACCGGCTTGACTATCTGTCTTCATTACAACAACAATCTACTCTTTTACTTTTGCAAAACAGTAAAGGGAAACTACGAATGCAAATAAATTAGCTTAATGTATCGTTGTTTAATCGTCATCGACTTTAATCTTCATCTGAAGAAAATAAAAACGTGAAGATTTATTGTAAACTTCGCTAGTGGAAGAGTGTAAAATAGAAAAGTGGTTATTTCGTTAACTTTGCAAGACGATGAACAGGAATTTCTCCAAATGAACCAGCAATGGGGAAAAAATGAGTTAAGAATAGTTGGAAAGGTAATCTTCTCAAGGAAGGACACTCGACTTCTCATTTCATTATGCTGTGACGTAGTCAAGTACATTTTAATATTTTACTCCTCAGCGATATGTAATGCTCCCATTTCCTGATTCAGTCTAGTCCAGGGGTCTTCGTTTTATGATCATGTGGTCTATGTTATTGTGTTATTGTACCGACACACGTTTGTAACATTATAATCTTCACAGACGTTTC
The DNA here is from genome assembly GCA_032433765.1 of Megaustenia siamemsis. Taxonomy (NCBI): domain Eukaryota; kingdom Metazoa; phylum Mollusca; class Gastropoda; order Stylommatophora; family Ariophantidae; genus Megaustenia; species Megaustenia siamemsis. The sequence continues at coordinate 54,959,303 of JAVIAB010000050.1, read as the reverse complement.
TAGAAGTAATAAAGTGTATTGCCTCTTCTTTTACATTTTACAAATGCAAATCACCGTATCGGTAAGAAAGACTTCTTCAACGTCTATTTGGTTAGATTGTGCTAGTATCACCATCACTGCACACAGACAAACCCATACATGTTTTGATATCCACTTCGAAAATAGGAAAACCCTTCACTGTCTACAAAAAGGCATTCAGCACCTGTGAGTCTGCCCGGAGTACTGCGTCTATTTTTAACTATAATCAGTGCGCACGTGAAGAACTCAGGGCAGACTGGGATCTGTCCCTGGACAGGCGGGAGTAAAAAGAAATGAACAAGCTGACAGCCTGGCTGGAAAGACTGATGTGGATGCCGGATGTACAATGTGTCGGGTTGATGTTCTGAATGAACTCGTGGGGATAGAGCGAGCTGATGTCAATGTTCATGGATCTACAACCTTGTCCAGATTACACGAACATCGGGTCAAAATTAGAGATTCCGGAAAGACATCTATATATGTGGGAGGTCAGAGGAGAGTAAAATTTCATCACAGAACTGAAGTTGTCGTCTCCACACACTGAGAGATTTAATGGAAGAGGATATGAGCACATTTGGATGTATCTAATACTAAACTAAACTAAACTAAACAAAACAAAACTAAACTATAATATACTGTACTATATTACATTACTATACTATACCATACTATACTATACTATACTATACTATACTATACTATACTATACTATACTATACTATACTATACTATACTATACTACACTACACTACACTACACTACACTACACTACACTACACTACACTGTACTGTACTGTACTGTACTGTACCGTACCGTACCGTACCGTATCATACCATACCATACCATACCACACCAGACCACACCAAACGAAACTGTACTGTACTGTACTGTACTGTACTGTACTGTACTGTACTGTACTGTACTGTACTGTACTAAAAAACTAAACTATACTATACTATACTATACTATACTATACTATACTATACTATACTATACTATACTATACTATACTATACTATACTATACTATACTATACTATACTATACTATACTATACTATACTATACTATACTATAATAAACTATATTATACTAAACTATACTATACTATACTATGCTATACTATTCTATACTATACTATACCATACCTATATACCATACCATACATACCATACCATACCATACATACTATACTATACTATACTATACTGTACTATACTATACTATACTATACTATACTATACTATACTATACTATACTATACTATACTATACTATACTATACTATACTATACTATACTATATTATACTATACTCTACTATATTAAACTAAAATAAACTATACTATACTATACTATACTATACTATACTATACTATACTATACTATACTATACTATACTATACTATACTATACTATATACTATACTATACTATACTATACTATACTATACTATACTATACTATACTATACTATACTATACTATACTATACTATACTATACTATACTATACTATACTATACTATACTATACTATACTATACTATACTATACTATACTATACTATACTATACTATACTATACTATACTATAATATACTATACTATACTATACTATACTATACTATACTATACTATACTACACTACACTACACTACACTACACTGCACTGTACTGTACTGTACTGTACTGTACTGTACCGTACCGTACCGTACCGTATCATACCATACCATACCATACCATACCACACCACACCACACCAAACGAAACTGTACTGTACTGTACTGTACTGTACTAAACTAAACTAAACTATACTATACTATGCTATACTATACTATACTATACTATACTATACTATACTATACTATACTATACTATACTATACTATACTATACTATACTATACTATACTATCTATACTATACTATACTAAACTATACTATACTATACTATACTATACTATACCATACCATACCATACCATACCATACCATACCCATACCATACTATACTATATTATACTATACTATACTATATTATGCTATACTCTACTACATTAAACTAAAATAAACTAAACTAAAACTATACTATACTATACTATACTATACTATACTATATACTATACTATACTATACTATACTATACTATACTATACTATACTATACTATACTATACTATACTATACTATACTATACTATACTATACTATACTAAATATGCACATTTTGCTATTCTTAGTTTTAGCCTGGTGTTATTTGTTTTGATGTTATATTATATTTTCCATGGCATTAAAATTACTTTTTGCCATACCTATTCTTTTGTTTATTTCAGTTTTACATTTTCCATCACTGGTTATAGTATGTCCAGGTAGTTGTAGCTCTGAACTGTCTTCAGATCTATTCCTTCAACTTTGATATTTAATTGTAGGTCTTGAAAATTTTCTTTGTTTATTATCATAGTTTTAGTTGTTTTTTTTTTTTTAATATTCATTTCTAGTCCATATTTTTTTGCTTGTCATGTTTATTTCATTAAGTAATTTTTGTAGATCTGTCGGATTTTCAGCTAGTTGTAAATTTTGACCTTATATATAGACGGTCTAATTCGCCACCCAACCTGGCATTTCTTTACTTGCTTTACCACTAAACACAAGCTCATCTAAAGTGCACCAATACGTTGTCCAACTATCCGTTATGAGCTCACAGGTACTATACACTAGCACTTACGAACAACAGCGATATATTGTAGGCGTCCTAGCCCGGAGACAACAATCAGCAGTGAAATGAGTCAGGCACTGCAACAATTAGGCGCCAAAAGTACACACTCTGTAGAAACATGACAACTTTTGTAATTTCCCACACAATAATATACTCTTCTTTATATTTGTTGCAATACCCGCACTGGTGTTATAATAGTTCAGGAAATGCCCTATTTTATATATATATTATATATATATATATATATATATATATATATATATATATATATATATATATAGGGAGCCGCGATAGCTCAGTGGTTAGTGAACTGGACTACAAAGGACAGAGTTAGGGTTCGACCCCAACCGATGGCTTCCGGGTTCACCCAGGTTAAATGGATACCAGATTTTTTTCTGGGAAAGTAAAGCGGCACGTGCGTAATACCGACCATACTACCCCAAAAAATCATGTGCTAAAGGTCTGTAAAATTTATGTTCACTAATGCCATATATTCCCCTATACGCCACTTGGCGTGACGGTGGCTCTTTACTACTTTGTATATATATAATATATATATATATATATATATATATATATATATATATATATATATATATATATATATCGTTATATTACTATATATCATCATCATCATCGCGTGCCTTCTCCGCAACGAAGGTTGGCTACCATGGATCACCATTCTACTCTGTTTCTTGCTTTGATGGTGCAGGCTGACATAGATTGACTTGTCCATCTTTTGATGTTACTCGTCATGTTAATCTTGGTCTGCCTCTGCCCCTTTTACCTTGTATTTTTCCTTCCAATATTACTTTTAGTAGGCTGTTGTGTCTTTTAACATGCTCCAAAAATTTCATTTGTCTTGTCTTAATTGTATTTAGTAGTTATCTTTTTATTTTCAGTTGTTTTTAAAACTTCAATCGTTTGTTATCTTTTGTTTCCATCCAATTCTACCTATTCTTCTATAAATCCACATTTCAAAGGCTTCAATTTTCTGTTCTGTTTTCTTGACTAATGTCCATGTTTCTGCACCATACAGGAATATTGAGAAGACGTAACATTTTGCCATTCTTAGTTTCAGCCCTGCTGATATTTGTTTTGCTGTTAGTATATTTTTCATGGCATTAAAATTACTTTTTGTCATACCTATTTTTTTGTTAGAATTTCTCCCCATGACTTTCTTTGGAGTGTTACGTCATGAGGCTCCAATCTCTTTCACGGTGGTCTGCCATATTCGTCTTTCGTGTTCTGAATATACCTCATGTGTACCACACACTTTGCCTATTTTCGCCTTCTGGGCCGTTGATCATTTTCGATTCATCCGCTCCATCCACCGACACAGACTTACTTATACTATATATATATATATATATTATATATATATATATGTATATGTATGTATATATATATCGTTCGCCAGCCTTCACCTCTGATGAAGTCCAGGAATTGAATTTAGCGTATTAATCCGTTTTCCATGGCAGCCTTGCGCACATGTGTTCCTCGCCACAAAGGCAAATAACTCCGTCTTCGGGGTACTCATTTACCTCGCTCGCTGAGTAATTGGCGTTTCAAACCGGTCTCGCTGCTAAGACCAGGGGTGGTTGCCGCAGAGAGATATCACAAATTAAAATCCCAAATGGTGCAGTCGGTATTTGAACCCACAACTTCTGTGTCTCAAAACCGACGTCTAGCCACGAGACCAGCCAGTTCCGCCATTAATGAGTGTGTGTGTGTACGTATGTGTGTGTGTGCGTGCGCACAATCAGTGCACTTCTTTTGACCCTGTACTTCGTACTTACTAACTTCCTTACACTGCCATGAAGTCTGTGTATTTCAGTGTTCCTAATGTAATGTTATTGAGAGTATCGTTGAATCTCTAATTTGATCTGTTGAATAATTCTCTAATTCTGCACTTGGTTTTATTTGTATTTCTATACCACGAATTGCAATAGCAGCCTTTCGTCTGCTTTTACCCAGTACTGTGATGACGACAAGAAACAATCGAAAGCTATAAAAACAGAGAAAGATAAAGACGAAAGATTGGTTGTAAAGCGACCGAGTTGTTAACTCTTTATGTACGGAAGCTTTTTATCGATGCGACGGATGTGATTTTATCATCATCATGTACCCTGCCGGTTGGCGTAGGCGATCATGTCCCTCCACAATCTTCTATCTACAGTGCATCGTATCAGTTCTGTTGTTGAATGTTTTCCATGCCATGACACCAAGCTATCCAGTATTTTCTCTCTTTGTCGTCCGCGATCTCTCTTTCCTTTTATTTTGCCAGTTGTAACCAAGTATTCCAATTTTCGTCTTCTCATGATGTGCCCGAAAAATGTTGATTGCTTCTTTCCGATGTTTTTTAAGAGCTCCCTTTTTGTGTTGGCCTCTATGAGAACTTCCTCATTGGTTTTTTTATCTGTCCAGGGAACTTTCAACATTCTTCTGAGAAATCCCCTGTGGCCTCTAATCGTTTTTTCATGTGTTTGTCTACTGTCCATGATTCGCTTCCATAGGTCAGAATTGGTTCTATATAGCACCGATGAACTCTCTTTCTCATTTTTATTGACATATATTTGTTGCATAAGATATTTTTCATTTTCTGAAATGCTATTTTGGTCTGAGCTATTCTGCTTTTTATTTCTGTGGTGCATCTCCCATCTGATGTTATTATTGTGCCCAAGTATTTGAAACGTTGTACTTGTTTTAGGTTTGTCTCGTTTATTTGTATGCTGCATGATGGTAATGATTGTTTCTTCGATATAACCATATTTATTTTGATAGTGATTTTATAGACAGCATTTTTCATGGTTTTAAGAATCAATCTAAATATTTATATTTATCTAAAATATAGCATATTATACATTAATTTCTTATTACAATAATAAAGATAACGACCACCGAAATGAAATGCGTCAGAAGAATGACAGGAAACAGCTTAAGGGTCAGAGTAAGAAACACCGACCTGAGGAAGAAACTTGAAATTGAACCAGCCATCGAATACATAAAGAAATACAGATAAATTGGTTCGGACACATAACAAGACAAAAAGAACTAACAATGACTCAAAGAGCCATAAACAAACGCTACGAAAACGCCGGATTAAGAGGAAGACCGAGAAAGAGATGGATAAAGGGAATACTAGAGTCACTAGGAGGGATAACACCAGAAGAGGCCAAAAGAAGAGCAAAGAATCGCAGATTATATCTCGCCTCGACGCCAACGGCAATGGAAGAAGGATAGAAGTAGAAGAAGAAGGTACATTAATTTTATAATAATTTAACAAGGTATTAGATTTCACCAATACCATGATAATACAAGGCATGTAAAAACAACATGGTTTGATGACAGTTCACAATAATCAAACTGAGGTTGACGCACTATACGGCGAAACGTACGCAGTCGAAATCGGCGTGATGCACAGTGCGGTGAACACGCACGGAAAGAGTTAATAAATGAAATGTTAAGGACTTCAATAACAAAAAATTATTGTTAAATTTAATGCATCGGCAATATCAAAAGATCACTATGCTGTCCATAATGACGAGAATCTATTCACAGGTGGCGATTCTGTAGAGATTATATTACTGAAAAAAATGTGTTGATAAATTTGTAGTAATTATATACGTTTCTGAAACTACTTCTGACGATGATACTGGTCTCAAGATATTCTTGATTCATGTGACAATGCAACTTGAGAACCGTCAAAATAAAAGATATGAAAGGATACACAAATTCCGCCTATTTCTTGTTATCAATTCATCCACACCGACTTGACAGTTCTATATAATCTCATAGTCGCTACCACTTTTATTTCATAAACTCATTCTTATTTTTTTTTATTCCATACAATGCTGTCATGTCAGGTAATTTTACCTGCTACTGTATGCAGTAAACAGTACAACCTGTGGCTGCCCTGCTGCCTTGCAGGTAAGCTCGGGAGAGTAAACTAAAGGCTAAGGGAGAGTACCCCGAAGTAAAACAACCCCACTGCCTTGTGGGTGAGACTTTTTAGTCAAAGGCTAGCGGAGCCAACCGTAAACAAACTGACGGAAGGCAACAGAAAACCACCGTAGTAATTTCTTTGTACAATCATGAATCGCCACATCAATAGAAAGCACGACAACGTTAAGAGGGATTCCAATGGAAAACCCTCGTTCGATAGTGGACATCACGTGCTATAGGTGATACCCGATCCTCATCAAGAGTAATGAAAATGTTCTGAAAGAGGTCAAAGCAAGACGAGAGCTAATTTCCAATATTAGGAAGAAACAATCGTCATTTTTTGGCCATGTAATGAGAAGAGAACAAAAGGAATATGTTGTAACAACTTGGAAAATTGAGGGACGAAGAGATAGAGGGAAGCAAACAGAAAAAATACCAGACAGCTTAAGAGAATGGTTTGGCAGAAGGTCAACAACAGAAATGATAAATAACTGTCGAGATCGAAAGTTGTGGAGAGACATGATCACCTACGCCAGCAGGCCCGGTACTTGATGATGATGATTCCATACACTCGTCATAATTTCTCTTTTGTTGCATAAACTCTTCCTAGCCGCTCCTTTCTTCCATAAAGGTGTTCGTATTTCTCTTTCGTTACATAAATTCGATCTTACGTCTCATTTGTAACATAAGCTCGTTCGCATTTCTTACATAAGCTCTTTCTCATTTCTAATTTGTTACATGAACTCGTTCTTATGTCTTATTTGTTGCATACACTTATTTTCATTTCTCTTTTGTTTCGTGAACTCTTCCTCACCACTGGCATACTGTGCCATGCAATGTCTAATGTAACACCTGCTTACCACGAACATATTGTGCAATGTCTAATGTATCATTTGCGTACCACTGTCATACTGTGTCACGTCTAATGTATCATTTGCGTACCACTGTCATACTGTGTCACGTCTAATGTATCATTTGCGTACCACTGTCATACTGTGTCACGTCTAATGTATCATTTGCGTACCACTGTCATACTGTGTCACGTCTAATGTAACATTTGCGTACCACTGTCATACTGTGTCACGTCTAATGTATCATTTGCGTACCACTGTCATACTGTGTCACGTCTAATGTAACATTTGCGTACCACTGTCATACTGTGTCACGTCTAATGTAATAACTGCAAACCATGGTCACACTGGCCATGTCTCATGTAAAAGCTGCATTCCACTGTCATATTGTACCGTCTCCGCCTCGATGGTTGCCTACCATGGAGATCCATATCCCAGTGACTCTTCCTTTGATGGTAAACGCTGCTGTTAACATATTTCGTTAATACGGTTCTACCTTTGTAACCTTCTGCTTTCGGGGCCAAAATTGCTCATTTTGGAACCGCTGGTCGGCATTTTTATTTCGCTGTGAAGCTAAAGAGAAGAACATTTGCGTTGATCGTGAGTGAAATTAGAGAGAGAGAGTTAGAGAGTGAGAGGGAGAAAGAGAGAGATCCATTGTTTCTCCAAGCTGGGGGCATAACATTTTATTGTTCTAGTGTAGCAACATTGAAGTAGAGAAATGTTTCCATCGATCTCTCGCGTTGTAACACGTCTATAAGCACCGCGAAAAGTGACTACGTTTTATACTCTGATGGATCTGTCATGTGTGGGTTGAAACAATGAAAGTTTATGTGTAGATAGACAGAACTGGAGTTGGGGTTAGTAAACAGACGCAGGTAAACAGGTTCTTTCAACTAAAACTCGGTAAAACACAAACAATATGCAATTATAAGGAGGTTATGTGTTTCTTGTTAAATTAATCGAACAATACCCATCATCAACATCAGCTTGTGACAGAGGCAACCCTGTTAAACGTGTGGTCAATAAATTCTTCACGTGCTATTGTACGGAAAAATAATAGTAAGAATATAAATATTGTGAATGTTATTTCAAATCTAGGTAAGATCAAGGTAGAGATCTTCTTGTAGTGGGGTCAAAATATAATCTTTGATCCGAACTACTCATGGCGACTGTATTTGACATGTGACAACTATTCTCTAATCTTGTTGGAATCCCCGCCCCCTCCCCTTCTCCACTACCTAGAAATTGATTAACGCTACATTTATCAACTATATCATTTATATATATATATATATATATATCATCCTGTGCCATTCCGGTTGGTGTAGGCAATCCTGTCCTTCCACAATCTTCTTTCTACAGTGCATCGTATCAGTTCTGTTGTTGACTATTTTCCATGCCATGGCATCAAGCTATCCAGTATCTCTCTTTATCGTCCTCAGTCTCTCTTTCCTTGTATTTTGCCAGTTGTAACCAAGTATTCCAAATTTCCTCTTCTCATGATGTACCCGAAAAAATGTTGATTGTTTCTTTCTGATGTTTTTTAGGAGCTCCCTTTTTGTGTTGGCCTCTATGAGAATTTCTTCATTGGTCTTTTTAGCTGTCCAGGAAACTTTCAATATTCTTCTGAGAAATCCCATCTCTGTGGTCTCTAATCGACTTTTCATTTGTTTGACTACTGTCCATGATTGGCTTCCATAGGTCAGAATTGGTTCTATACAGCACCGATGAACTCTCTTTCTCATTTCTATTGACATAGATTTGTTGCATAAGATATTTTTCATTTTCTGAAAAGCTATTTTGGCCTGAACTATTCTGCTTTTTATTTCTGTGATGCATCTCCCATCTGATGTTATTATTGTGCCCAAGTATTTAACGCGTTGCACTTGCTTCAGATTTGTCCTGTTTATTTTTATGCTGCATGATGGTGATAATTGTTTCTTCGATATGACCATTACTTCTGTTTTCTTACTATTCAGACTGAGACCTTTATTGTTGCTTTCTTTTACTATTATGTCTATCATTTTTTGTAGTTCAATCTCTGTCTCTGCTATTAAGACTGTGTCATACGCATATCGCAAATTATTTATGTTGTGACCGTTGACTTCAATTCCTTTTTTGTCTACTATTGATCTCATAATATGTTCGCTGTAAAGTGAAAACAAATCCGGCGACAGAACACTGCCTTTTCTGACTCCTTGTTTTATAAATTGAAATTGTCCTGTTTGGTTGCTAATTCGTATGGCTGCTGTTTGTTGCCAATACATGTTTTTTTATGATTCGCAGATCCTTGCCATCAATGTTTAATTTCTCCAGCATATTGATTATTTCCACATGCTTTATTTTATCAAACGCTTTTGCTTAGTCTGTAAAGCACATATATAGATCTGTCTTTACCTCTATAGCTCTTTCTATCAATGTTCTTAAGATGTATATTGCGTTATTGGCGCCCTTTCCTTTCACAAATCCACATTGTTCCTCACTTATTTCTGGTTTTATTTTGTTCCTTACACATCTCATGATGATTCTTAGTAATATTTTCATCATATGGCTCATGAGACTAATAGTGCGATGGTCTTCACAATCAGTGGCGCCTGACTTCTTCGGTATGGCTACAAAGATAGATTTTAGTAGATCTTCGGGTATGTGCCCAGTGTTATATATGTCATTGAGTAATTTTGTTATGACTTGTACTCCCAACTCTCCTAATGCATTTATCTCTTCGATTGTTATATTGTCGGGACCTGGAGCTTTGCCTATTTTATTGTGTTGAATTGCGTCCTCCACTTCACCCTGCATTATTGGTGGTCCTGTGTCTTTGTTTAAATTGTTTAGTTCTGGTCTTTTCTTCATCATCATAGGGTTGACTGATATATTCTGTCCATCTTTCTATTGTCTTCTCATGTTTTCTAGTTTACCAACCTGGAATGCTGATCTAAGGTTCCAAGTTCCTATTGCTAGTGTCTCTTTATTTTTAATCTTGCATACAGTTGCTTGATGACGATCGGGTGTCACATGTAGCACATGACGCTCCCTACCGGACTAGGTGGCTATGGAGTCCCCATTAACGTCGTTAACTGTAGATATTAAGTTGTGATTTGTCATGATTACTCCAGGCAATTTAATAAGGTAGTTTGCCATTCCTTTCCTTCTTGGCAGTGACTGTACTAGTCGGAGATCGCTTTGCCATTCCTTTCCTTCTTGGCAGTGACTGTACTAGTCGGAGATCGCAGCCATTGTCTCTATACATGGGATCCTCTGTCTGCCATCGCGGTGTGGGGACCATAACCGGCACTACTTGTCGGCTGCTCCCACAACACCATCCACCACCTGCTCCAATGGCTTCACATAACCCTGATAGGGGGGTTAAACGGGAGCTCCACCTTGTCCAAGGGTGTCCTGAAAACTAGTGGATGAAAGGAGACATCTTACTCCTGCTTTGGAAGGGCAGAACTCTAACCCCCGCTAACCTCTTATATATATAATGACTCCCAATAATCATGGCAACATTTAGGAGTCGTACGCTAAGGTGGCTGGGTCACGTAAGAAGATTTGTAAACAATCGTATTCGCAAACAACTATTTTATGGCGAGCTTAGGAACGAAAGCGACAAAAGGACAGACCACCGCTGAGATATAAGGATGTTTGCAGGGCTTCATTGGGGGAATTCTCTATCTGTGAAAGAAACTGGGAAAAATCTTCCTGCAAATCGTAGCACACGGAGAACAAAAATAAATAAAATGGCACAGCAGCTTTCGAGGTAGTGCTGATATCCAAATCAGAAGACAAAATATTCAGGAGAAAGGAGACGAGACAGGCACCACTAATACATCTAGTTCATTCTGCGGACAGATCTGTCTATCCAATATTGGCAGATCCAGTCACGAGAGAAGCTGTTTAGCAAAACAGCATCCAGCATAAGTCACTAATATTTTACAAATTACTGACTTATCATGATTGCTTGTTACCAACCCTCTGTTAAAAGGCCAAATTCCATATATATATATATAAATGATCATCATCAAGTACCGGACCTACTGGCGTAGATGATCATGTCTCTCCACAACTTTCGATCTCGACAGTTATTTATCATTTCTGTTGTTTACCTTTCTGCCAAGCCATTCTCTTAAGCTGTCTGGTATTTTTTCTCTTTGCTTCCCTCTATCTCTTCGTCCCTCAATTTTTCCAGTTGTTACAATACATTCCAGTTGTTCTCTTCTCATTACATGGCCAAAAAATTATTATTGTTTCTTCCTAATATTGGAAATTAGCTCTCTTCTTGCTTTGACTTCTTTCAGAACATTTTCATTACTCTTTTTACCTTTCCATAGTATTCTCAACATTCTTCTGTAAAACCACATTTCTACAGACTCCGGTGATTTTCTTGTCTGTTGACCTATTGCAGTGAAGATGATTATAGCAAAATTAGAAGACAAAAGAAGTAGAAGAAATGGGTTACGGCCTGGTACCACAAATGCACGTTGTTCATTCTGCGGTCGCATCTGTCTATTCAACATTGACAGATTAAACCTTGAGAGAAGCTACGCAGTCAAACGCATCTAGCATAAGACATCAACATATTACCAAACTACGGACAAAACAAGACATGCCACTAACCTACTGTTAAGACGAAAGATGTCTCTCTCTCACTCTCTCACTCTCTCTCTCTCTCTCTCATATAAAACAGAAAGATAAAAACACAGCGAAACCAACCTTCAATAAACGTTGCTAGAACACCAGACCCAAGAGCCGACCACGAAAACGAAGAATTGCTGAAATATTATAAACACTATGAAACATAACAGCAGGAGAGCCAAACAAAAGAGCAAAAGACCGAAAATTATATCTCCCCTCGACACTGAAAGGCAAATGAGGAGAAAAGAGGAAGAACTTTAGGACGGAATTTTAATTACCCTTTTGCTATCACTCTCAAATCCTTATTCGTTTGGTCAGATTAGTTAGTTTGGTTTCCAGGCTAGCGTAAGAAGATGAAGTTGGGTTAGCTGATGATGGCATTAGCAATAAGTTTTGTGTCGCCGACCACTTTCGGTGTTGTTGGTTTTGACAGCCTTAAAGGTTCATTTTTCCGACTGACCGGCTTCTATATTATGTTTATATAAAATGAGCTCCGGATACATTTTTATGAGGAAGAAAGACGGACCAGCGAATTGCTGCTCACATTAACCAACAAAATGTTGCCGATGGTCAACAAATAATATGAACACCATCATCTCATTCTTTGTACGTCATACTTGGGATGTGACGCGTTTTATCTTTCATATTTCCTTGTCTATTTTATGTTAATAAAGTTGACTGCTCTGGGCAAGAAGTTCTAATAACAGATATTAATGACATAAATAGACAGTGGCAATGGTCAATTCTCATATTAATGACTTACATAGATAGTGTCAATGGTCAATTCTCATATTAATGAATTACATAGATAGTGTCAATGGTCAATTCTCATATTAATGAATTACATAGATAGTGTCATTGATCAATTCTCATATTAATGACTTACATAGATAGTGTCAATGATCAATTCTAATATTAATGACTTACATAGACAGTGCCAATGATCAATTCTCATATTAATGACTTACATAGATAGTGTCAATGATCAATTCTAATATTAATGGCATACTTACATAGACAGTGTCATTGACCAATTCTCATATTAATGATTTACATAGACAGTGTCAATGGTCAATTCTCATATTAATGACTTACATACACAGTGTCAATGATCAATTATCATATTAATGATTTACATAGATAGTGTCAATGATCAATTCTCATATTAATGACATACTTACATAGACAGTGTCATTGATCAATTCACATATTAATGATTTACATAGACAGTGTCAATGGCCAATTCTCATATTAATGACATACCTACATATATAGTGTAATTGACCAATTCTCATATTAATGACTTACATAGACAGTGTCAATAATCAATTATCATATTAATGATTTACATAGATAGTGTCAATGATCAATTCTCATACTAATGACATACTTACATAGACAGTGTCAATGATCAATTCTCATATTAATGACATACTTACATAGATAGTGTCATTGGTAAAATCTCATATTAATGACATACATAGATAGTTTCAATGATCAATTATCATATTAATGACATATTTGCAGAGATTGTGCCAATGATCAATTCTCATATTAAGAACATACTTACATAGATAGTGTCATTGATCAATTTTCACATTAATTACTTACTTACATAGACAGTGTCAATGATCAATTCTTGTGAAGTTAGGAACATTTTCACTTGCAGCAAAGATCGGCTCTTAGGTAAATATTGATTAGTTAACGCGATCGACTCCGGTGCATTGTTAGCATCCCCACAGCTGCTCAGTCCACTTCAGTAAATAAGGAAGAGATCAAAATCGATAATAGTTGATAATTGAATCAATTGTATGTTTGAACTAGGAAGCAGTTATCTATAGATTCGGGTCTGACAAGAATCATTCAAATATAAAATGCTTTTATCATCTTTCACATGTGGCACGTCTTCATAGTGTACTCCTCTCAAACTTATATATTTCATCAATTTACCGGTAACACCACCATCCGCCTCAAGATTTTATAATAACAAAATAGGAAAAACAAACAGGCTTCAAATAAGCTCTTCCGGTGTTTCCCTATCTTGTGTGTTTTATTCTTATTCTATAATCATATCTCTTGCCCTTATTACTTCTCTTTTCCCAACCTCTTCTTTATATCCCTCTCGGTTTTACCGAACTACCCCTCCCTTGTTGATTCAAGCATAAAGACTCTTTAAATGCTTTGACCTGGTTTTCTTAATTTGTGAACTAACAAATGCGTTCTCTCTCCATTCTTCTCCCGCGCTCAACCATTAGGTGTTTGTGGATGATGTGTGTCGCTATTTTACGACGAAGCCGCGATATCTGCGCCTATTGGTCCAACCGTCGTCACCGATATCTCAGAGCCTGCCCACTGAGGACTTTTCTCGAAAACACCCCAATACTTGTGACGTCTCGAGTTATGCCAGAATTAGACTACCGACCTCATTTTTACCCACAACCGCCCATGTTCGCAATGCTGAAAACGTCACAACTATTGGTCGGTCCACCCTCAGTGGACAGGCTCAAGGATATCGGTAGCGACTGTCCAACACACCCGTCTTCGGTACAGACCATTTTTATTTTTAAATTATTTAACAACTTTGACCGGAAGCGACAATTCCGGCCTTCTTTTTTTCGACTTTTTATTGTTAATGATTCTTCAACGTGATCCGGGGACCTACTGTTTTTTTTTTCACCGTAGTTCGATGGGGATAAACTATCGGATCTCAGTACTTAGATACCGGTCTAAAGTACAGCCACTAGGAAACCACGGACCGGAAAAGAAAAAGGCCCATCACCTGTGAGGGAATTCGATGGGAGACAAATACAAATAAATGAACATTATAATGGAGGGAAACTTCCGAGGCGATAGATGAACGAATCATTTATTATAGAGGGAAACTTCCGAGGTGATAGATGAACGAATCATTTATTATAGAGGGAAACTTCCGAGGCGATAGATGAACGAATCATTTATTATAGAGGGAAACTTCCGGGGCGATAGATGAACGAATCACTCATTTATTATAGAGGGAAACTTCCGAGGCGATAGATGAACGAATCATTTATTATAGAGGGAAACTTCCGAGGCGATAGATGAACGAATCATTTATTATAGAGGGAAACTTCCGAGGCGATAGATGAACGAATCATTTATTATAGAGGGAAACTTCCGAGGCGATAGATGAACGAATCATTTATTATAGAGGGAAACTTCCGAGGCGATAGATGAACGAATCATTTATTATAGAGGGAAACTTCCGAGGCGATAGATGAACGAATCATTTATTATAGAGGGAAACTTCCGAGGCGATAGATGAACGAATCATTTATTATAGAGGGAAACTTCCGAGGCGATAGATGAACGAATCATTTATTATAGAGGGAAACTTCCGAGGCGATAGATGAAAGAATCACTTCACGGGAAGGGATATGTTTACAGCACTCGGGAAAAAAATTCACAAATAATCAACAGAAAAAAAAAAACAAAGAACCATAGACTGCTCGAAGCAGGATCGAATCTTACACAGCGCCTTGGCACAAGAAACAAACGCTAGAGCACCCGGCCATCTTAACTAACCTGAAAACAATAGCTGTTATTTGCGATCCTTGTCGCCTTGTCTAGCATTTAAATGTAAATTCCACAGAAACACAAGACTGTATAGCACATGTGAATAAATCTACAAACAACATGTATGATATACAATGCTTGGATTTCTCTGTAATTTATGTCTGTCTCCAGCCTCGGAGATTCATACAAAAAACAAATATTGATTTCTTTATTATTGTCTTTAGCTTTTAACCGGTTGAGAGGATGTCTTGGATCTCAACTTATTCGGTAATATGGGATAATCATGAAGGGTTATTGTTTGTGTCTGTCACTTGCTTTATTGAGAGTTGTAAACAAGCATCAAAGAACGCAACTATTTTCCTTTAGTTTTCTCTATCTCTCTTTATGCGTTGGCGATATCGAACTTGCCCATTTATTAGTGCTGCAGTTCTGCTTCATCATTTCTCTTTGATAACAACCGATCTACAAAACAAATGACATTTTTGGGGCGTGTTAAAAGACACAACAGCCTAATAATAGTTATATTGGAAGGGAAAATACAAGGTAAAAGAGGCGAGGCTGACCAAGACTAACATGTACAAGTAATATCAAAAGATGGACAAGTCAGCCTATGACAACCTGCACTTTTTATTATGGTGAGAAACTTCCTAGGCGATAGATCAGCGAATCATTTATTATAGGGGGAAACTTCCGAGGCGATAGATCAGCGAATCATTTATTATAGGGGGAAACTTCCGAGGCGATAGATCAGCGAATCATTTATTATAGAGGGAAACTTCCTAGGCGATAGATCAGCGAATCATTTCAGGGGAAGAGGTATGTTTACAACACTCGGGAAAAAAATCACAAATATTCGACAACAGAAAAAAAATAAACAATACATGGTCCGAAACAGGATCGAATTCGTACACCTCTGCACAGCGCCTTGGCACGATAACCAAACGCTAGAGCACACGGCCAACTCAACTACCTAAAAAACATAGCTATCATTGGCGATGTCGGGGGATGAGGGAGGAGAGAGAGAAACCTGAATGGTGTAAAGGCAAGACGTTGGCATCAGGACAAGACAGTTCTAGATTCGAATGCCGCCACAGGCAGTGGGAATGTTTCTCTCCTATCTCATTGTTTCTTCGCGGTTTTACCCTCCCCTGGTCTGTAGGCAGTGAGAAAAGATGCCTAGACCTCTCAGAAAATGACGAAATACATGCCCTGTGTGCACTCTGCGCGCGTTAAAGAATCTTTGACAGTTGCAAGTTGAAAAAAATTCGGCCTAAATGGCCGCTGGCAGGATAAATGAATGAAGCAAATATAACCCTAGCCATGCCGTATGTGGATGGCTCGAACAATGAGGCGTAGAGATTACAGCTTGGCTATACTAGCGACACAACACATTCACGACCACTTTTCGGGTGGACGCTGAAGAAAATAGAGAAGAGCAAGACGAAGAAGAACAAGAGATCACTGAGTACTCTAAGTCCGGCTTGTTGCAGGAGCTACTGAGGTAGGTGCTCTGTGCCCACCGTGAGCTGTATGTCTCATCCGTTTTGATTATGTTTCGATATTCCAATTGTTTACGATGAATGATATTATCGTATGACAGGGAACAGTTGGCTATGTTCACTTTCCGTGCAGTTTCGCCTTGTCTTTTGGCGTGTGCTGAGACTGCTATGATGGGGACTACAGCTACCTTTCTTTGTTTGGGAGATGAGTTAGTAGTAATACGGATGATTCCACTGGCATGGGCTGTTGAACAATTATGGATTTTAATTCGTTTTCAGTGATACCGGGGCCTTCCATAAGCAATGAACCAAAGAACTGAATTCTGTTCTGTTCATATAATCCATTTCACCGCAATCTGAAATTCCCCATATCCGCTCTAGCACATATCACATCTCCCGTAAAGGCGCTTTAAAAAAATTATGTTGTTAAAGTCAACTACCGTGCAGTTTTAATCGGCGGCATTGATAACGATTGTAAATGACTTCCATCGACAAGAAAGTGCACAGTCACATCCTCAGTTCAGTTTCGTTTAAAACTCACATTTAAAACAATTAAAGCAACCCAAGCGGTTTAAGTGTTTAAGCAAGTCTCTGCAAAAACAGGGCGTCATGCAGCCATTTTGAATTGATGGTTATGACTTTAGCAAGGTCGCACTCCAGTGCGAGCCAGGCCTGAAGCGTGTGCGATTATTTCAGACGACATCACCGAAAAGAAAGTGCCCACAGTCAACTAAACTCCAATTCACTCGAAAAAGTATTTTTTTTTAAACACGTCAAAAGCTGTCAAACATTGGAAAATTGTTTCAGTGATGACATTCTCTATAGGCCTTCTAACATGGTCGCCATCTTCCCGGAAGTCCATGCACTGTAGTGTATCACATCTATAGATGATCTTTCCAATGTTACAGCAATATTTTTCTTACGTGGAGAGAAAGTCACAATGTATATTGTTGAATGCATCAATCAGTCGTTGAGTGTCTCATTTGTTTCTATTCAGTATTCATTGTCAAAAATCCCTTTACAAAAAGTATGTGCGTCCTTTCGTTGTCGAGAACATCTGCTTATTTGTTAAAACAAACTCTTATCCAAACACGTCAAACTGACTGCACTGGCCATGTGGTCTTTATTCTCCAGTCTCAATGATCCAACTATCACCCCCTCCCCTCCCCGGCAAACTCTAAAAATACCGTAAAATACAGTAATAATAGTGGTACACATTTCAATTCACATTTGAAAATAAATGTTATGCAGAACCAGTCTTAATATATGGATGTGAACTATGGACAATAGGACAACAGACAAGAAAATCACTGGAGTCTGTAGAAATGTTGTTTTACAGAAGAATGTTGAGAATACCATGAACAGCTAAGAAGAGTAATGAAAATGTTCTGAGAGAGGTCAAAGCAAAAATAGAGCTAATTTCCAATATTAGGAAGAAACAATCATTATTTTTTGGCCATATAATCAGAAGAGAACAACTGGAATATATTGTAACAACTGGGAAAATTGAGGAACGAAGAGATAGAGGGAAGCAAAGAGAAAAAAATAGCAGACAGCTTAAGAGAATGGCTTGGCAGAAGGTCAACAACAGAAATGATAAATAACTGTCGAGATCGAAAGTTGTGGAGAGACATGATCACCTACGCCAGTAGGCCCGGTACTTGATGATGATGATGGTCTAGGGTACAGGACTGGCACTGAATCACACTGCGGCAAGGAAATATGTGCTCGACACGGCAACAAGAAATAATATGTTTGTTCTGTAACAATTTTATTGTTTCTCCGGGCAATTCTTAAACTAAATTCCGTGATTTAATTTCTTCCACGTTACATTACTATCAGCACGCCTCATTGCTCGGTGTGCGCATCTGCCGTAACCGGATCGACACGTGACCGTAGATGGTTTCTGGCAGCTAAATCAAGTACCTTGGAAGCACGTCTGACACTCGCGGGTATCTCTGATGATGGGAATTTGTGCTATATATAGATATATAATTCTGCGACGATCATCACGTGCGCATGAATATTTGCGACTGTGAAATACAGCTCGCGCGTGCGTGTGTGTACGCGTGTAGTCGAGTGTACAAATATTATTAAAACCAGCCGGCACCACACTTTCAGCGCAATTTGGAAGAACAAAGATTTAAAATTCTATGAATAAAAGAGAATGATAAATAACATATATGTTTTTTCATTAGTTTGTCGTGTGAGTTCAGGGTTAAGGCGTTTCTTCCACACCTTGAGACAAGTGGGTAATATTGCGGTTGGTGTCCATATTTTACAACGACCAACGGCACATTTATTTATATATATTTATGTATACATGTTTTTGTTTTTTGCTTTCTCCAGCTTTCACTACTGGCGAGGTCCCAAGAGACTCATTATCATCAAGTACCGGGCCTGCTGGCGTAGGTGATCATGTTTCTCCACAACTTTCGACCTCGACAGTTATTTATCATTTCTGTTGTTGACCTTCTGCCAAGCCATTCTCTTAAGCGGTCTGGTATTTTTTCTCTTTGCTTCCCTCTATCTCTCCGTCCCTTAATTTTTCCAGTTGTTACCGATATATTCCAGTTGTTCTCTTCTCATTACATGACCCAAAAAAATGATGATTGTTTCTTCCTAATATTGGAAATTAGCTCTCTTTTTGCTTTGCGAAGTCCTAAGAGACTGGGAACTGCATTTTTCGTGTTAATTCGTTTTACCCTGACAGCCGACTAAACAGGGGTCCCTCGACTCACAAGCAGAAGCAACTCCGCCTTCGGTGGTACTCATATTTTTTTCTGTGGATGAGTAATTGACGTTTCAATACGGGTCTCGCTGCTAAGACCAGGGATGATTGTCGCAGAGGGAAATCACAAATACAAATTCCAATTAGTGCAGCACGAATTTGTGCTCACAATCTCTCCGCCTAGAGACCAGCGTCTCTCTTCGAGATCAACCAGTCGCACATTTCATACATGAATGGTCAGTATAACGTCAGACCGCTCTATTTTTCAAAAACAAAAATCTTTGTCACCCGAGGCTTGATTAACATTAAAGCTATTTTCGTTAGAAAAAAAAAATCACTCAGTCTGGGAACTGAACCAGGACCGTTCTGCCAAATAGCGAGCACTCCAAACACACTGCCACTGATCTGTCACGCAAAGGCTCTCCTTGAATGAGTCAAATTTAAGTTCTTAATGTTGCATAAAGAGCCGCGATAGCTCAGTGGTTAGTGAACTGGACTACAAAGGACAAGGGGTAGGGTTCGATCCCAACCGACGGCTTCGGGGTTCACCCAGCCTTAAATGGGTACCTGATTTTTTTATGGGAAAGTAAATCAGCACGGGCGTAATACCGACCACATTATCCCAAAAATCATGTGCTGAAGGTCTGTAAAATATAAGGTCACTAACACCATATTTCCCTATACGCCACTTGGCGTGAAGAGGGTACTTTACTTTTTTTTTATGTTGTATAACTTGTTTTCGTGTGTTTGCGCCATGTTCTTTCTGTCTCTTGCGCACGGCTGGATATTCACATTACCGATTCTAAAGAAAGACGGCGCTCGGTTCAGACCTACCACTGCCTCCATACATGTGCGAGATCTAGCGCATAGACTAGTGTTTGTATAATGAATGTATTTATGAATAAAAGCATGTGTACATATAAAGCTCCAACTTAAACAAGAAGCAGACAGATTCATAGAAAAAGAGAATACACAGCAAAAGAAAAGATAAAATAACATTTCTAGTGGCGCTGAAAAATCCATAGTCAACTTGACTGGAGGCTACTACTACATACAAGGAACTGATGTAGGCTACTACTATTACATGTAAGGAACTGATGTAGGCTACTACTACATATAAGGAACTAATGTAGGCTACTACTACATATAAGGAACTGATGTAGGCTACTACTACATATAAGGAACTGATGTAGGCTACTACTACATATAAGGAACTGATGTAGGCTACTACTACTATATATAAGGAACTGATGTAGGCTACTACTACTACTACATATAAGGAACTGATGTAGGCTACTACTACTACATATAAGGAACTGATGTAGGCTACTACTACTACATATAATGAACTGATGTAGGCTACTACTACTACATATAAGGAACTGATGTAGGCTACTACTACTATATATAAGGAACTGATGTAGGCTACTACTTCATATAAGGAACTGATGTAGGCTACTACTACATATAAGGAACTGATGTAGGCTACTACTACTATATATAAGGAACTGATGTAGGCTACTACTACTATATATAAGGAACTGATGTAGGCTACTACTACTATATAAGGAACTGATGTAGGCTACTACTACTATATATAAGGAACTGATGTAGGCTACTACTACTATATATAAGGAACTGATGTAGGCTACTACTACTACATATAGGAACTGATGTAGGCTAATACTACTATATATAAGGAACTGATGTAGGCTACTACTTCATATAAGGAACTGATGTAGGCTACTACTACATATAAGGAACTGATGTAGGCTACTACTACTATATATAAGGAACTGATGTAGGCTACTACTACTACATATAAGGAACTGATGTAGGCTACTACTACTACATATAATGAACTGATGTAGGCTACTACTACTACATATAAGGAACTGATGTAGGCTACTACTACATATAATGAACTGATGTAGGCTACTACTACTACATATAATGAACTGATGAAGGCTACTACTACTACATATAAGGAACTGATGTAGGCTACTACTACTATATATAAGGAACTGATGTAGGCTACTACTTCATATAAGGAACTGATGTAGGCTACTACTACATATAAGGAACTGATGTAGGCTACTACTACTATATATAAGGAACTGATGTAGGCTACTACTACTATATATATAGAACTGATGTAGGCTACTACTACTACTACATATAATGAACTGATGTAGGCTACTACTACCACATATAAGGAACTGATGTAGGCTACTACTACTACATATAATGAACTGATGTAGGCTACTACTACTACATATAATGAACTGATGTAGGCTACTACTACTACTACATATAAGGAACTGATGTAGGCTACTACTACTACATATAATGAACTGATGTAGGCTACTACTACTACATATAATGAACTGATGTAGGCTACTACTACTACATATAATGAACTGATGAAGGCTACTACTACTACATATAATGAACTGATGTAGGCTACTGCTACTACATATAATTAACTGATGTAAGCTACTACTACTATATATAAAGAACTGATGTAGGCTGCTACTACTACTACATATAATGAACTGAAGTAGGCTACTACAACTACATATAATGAACTGATGTAGGCTACTACTACTATATATAAAGAACTGGTGTAGGTTACTACTACTATATATAAAGAACTGATGTAGGCTACTACTTCATATAAGGAACTGATGTAGGCTACTACTACTACATATAATAAACTGATGTAGGCTACTACTACTATATATAATGAACTGATGTAAGCTACTACTACTATATATAAAGAACTGATGTAGGCTACTACTACTACATATAATGAACTGATGTAGGCTACTACTACTACATATAAGGAACTGATGTAGGCTACTACTACTACATATAATGAACTGATGTAGGCTACTACTACATATAAGGAACTGATGTAGGCTACTACTACTATATATAAAGAACTGAGTATTATACAAATCAGGTGTGTATATAATAACCCACAGTTACTTGTTATTGATACATTAGTTAATTTGATCATTTATGTCTGTCCAGAAAGGTAAAATATAACAATATGTCTTCTATTTTACACCCAAATTAATTAGAACAAATTGTATCTTAATATTAACAACTTGTGTGGTTAAAAAATAAATATTGCATCCCTCATTTAAACTCTCAGATTTACCAATGTTGATTATATTAAGCTACGAGTATAAACTACTAAAATATTATTCAAGCATAAATATTTACTTTACAACATACAGATCGAGATGATAAAGGCATTATAGGATTTTGGCATTGAAGTGATCACAAACATATGCAGCGACATATACCATACAAGATACATACCAAATGAACTAAAAAAAAACATCAACTTTCATTGCATTACCTGAAAAGATTGGTGTAGTTGAATGCAGTGATTGTAGAACAATAAACCTAATGAGTCAAGGAACAACAAATCTTGCTTAAAGTTAAACTATGAAGGATTCGGAATAAAATCAATATTGAATTAGAAGAACAACAATTTGGATATAGGGAAAACCGTGGGACAATATAAGCCACATTCTGCGTGAGAACATTAATCGAAAAGTAAATGGAAATAAACAGATATATGCCTGCTTCATAGACTATACAAAAGCTTATGATAGAATACACCATAAACAAATTATAGACTGCCTAAAAGATATACATCTAGATGACACAGACATACGACTAAAATGTAATGCATACTGGGAGCAAACAGCAATAATAAAATATAACAAAGAGAACTCTACACCTATTGATAAAAAAAGAGGAGTAAGACAGGGATACATCCTATCACCAAGCTTGTTCAATATACACTGAGCAAAAAGGTCAGGCCTAAACATTAATTGAAAGATAATCAATAACCTAAGATATGCTGATGATAACTGTATTACTATTAGAAAATCCTAAAGGTCTACAACAATTACTTAATAAAATAAACATAACAAGTAAAAAATAAAATATGAATATATGAATATCATAAAGACTAAAACTAAGATCCATAAACAAAGATAATACTCAAAGCCTACAAATAAATATCAAAGTTTAAGGAATTGATCTGGAGACAGTACAGAGCTATAACCACTTTGGACATACTATAACCAGTGATGGAAAATGTAAAACTGAATAAACAAAAGAAGAGGAATAGCAAAAAGTAATTTTAATGCAATGAAGAAATATACTAACATCAAAACAATTAACACCAGGGTTTAAACTAAGAATAGCAAAATGTTACATCTTCTCAACATTCCTGCATGGTGCAGAAACATGAAAATAAGACAAGAAACCAGAAGAGAAAATTGAAACCTTTTAAATGTGAATTTGTAGAATAAGAAGAATATATAGTGGATGGACAGAAAACAAAAACAAACGATGAAATCTTAAAGCAACTAAAAGTGAAAAGAGAACTACTAAATACAATTCAAACAAGACAAATGGGATGTTTGGGGCATGTTAAAGGACACAGCAGCCTACTACAAGTAATCTTGGAAGGGAAAATACAAGGTAAAAGAGGCAGACCAAGACTAACATCGTCAAGTGACATAAAAAGATGAACAAGTCAGCCTATGACAATCTGCACCATCAAAGCAAGAGACAGAACGGAATGGCGCTCCATGGGAGCCAACCGTCGATGCGAAGATGGCACTCACTGAATGAATAAAATGTTTAACAGACTCTATAACTAGAGCCGTGGTTGCTATTCTTCTAGCAAATTTGTGCCTGTCACAGGCAACTTGCATCTACGTTGAACATCTATCCTCTGTAAGATCATCCAAATGATGGACTGTTATGGAGACATATCTATCAAAATAACCAGAAAAGTGCTGAACCAACTTGGAGATAGTGACCTTAGACCAGTCAAACTTTCAGTGGCTCTTGCTCACAAACAGGAGTTGCAAATACCTCTTGCCCGCTGGAACTATAAGAGAGCAGATTGGGCAAAGTTTGCAAAGGCTCACTGATGCATATATTGCGCCTATCAACACTCACGAAAAGAAGACCAATAATATGATAGAGCGGTTAACAAATGGAATCCTGAGAGCTGCTAAAGAATACATTCCTAGAGAAGCAAGAAGAAACCACAAGTTATACCACATACTGGAGCAAGGAAATACAAAGACTAGAAGAGGAACTGGACCTGCCAGAGAACTCGTTGAAACATCACACGGTACAGAGAGCAACATTGCCTACAAAGCAGCCTCGGCCAAATACAGACGTGAGGTCATGATATCAGAAGGACAGAGCTGGAGAGACAAAAGAGAGAACCTTAATCTAGACAAAAATGGTCATAGACTATGGAAACTTGCAACAGCTCTGAGCGACGAAAACAACTGCCGACCTCCAATATCATTAACACACAATCAGAACATCTTCACAGGCAAAAGGGCAGCAAATCTACTGATAGAGACTTTTAGAAACATTAGTAGAATAAACATTCCAATAGACAAACAGAAAGCTGCAAGACGGGAAAACCAAGATGCAAAATACATGCCTTTAGCACCAGAAGAGCATCTGACGACCATCTTCACCCCAACTGAATTAGATGTTGCCCTCAAAGGATTGAAGCTCAAAAGTTCCCCTGGTAAAGATGGAATCTCCAACGAAATGCTCCTAAATCTGGGACAGAAAGCCAAGAGCCAGCTTCTAAGGATAATAAATGCTAGCTGGAAGAGAGGACATGTGCCGGCAATCTGGAAAGAAGCTATTATGGTGCCCATCCTCAAGCGTGGAAAAGACCCACTAGACCCAAGTAGCTATAGACCAATTAGCCTACTGAGCTGCCTGAGTAAACTCATGGAAAGGCTGGTTAACAGAAGACGTATGTGGCATTTGGTGACAAAACAACAAATCGTACTACAACAAAGTGGTTTCCGTCAGCACAGATCAACTGAAGACCTGGTCACCTACATTGCACAGGAAATAGAGGATGCTCTACAAGAAAAGAAACACACACTGGCAGTGTGGGTCGACATGGGGAAGGCTTTTGATAGGGTTTGGCGAGAGGGTTTAAAGAACAAGCTTTTTAGACTTGGCATCCAGGGTCGTTTATTACATTGAGTCTCTCAATACCTTCAGGATAGAACGGCCAGAGTACAAGTTCAAGGTCAACTAAGTAAGAAAGTCTCTATCGCATTAGGTGTCCCACAAGGCGGAGTCTTGTCCCCAACACTCTTTTTAATTTTCTTAAATGACATCGTCATGGACATTCAACCCAGAATACACTCAGCAATATACGCAGATGATCTGGCGTTATGGGCTCGCGAGGAAAGTATGTCGGTGGTTGTACCCAGGATGCAAGATGCCTTAGGTGAACTTGAAAAATTGTGAACTACATATACAATTTTCAGCCTATCACAAAACACACTCTCTACAAACTTGAAGATAAAAGACCATACACTCCCTATTGACCAAAACCCAACATATCTTGGCGTCACCATGAATCTCAGAATGACTTGGAAAAATAAGATAGACGGAGTTTAAAAAAGCCAGAAAACGAACTAATATTATGAAGAAATTGGCAGGAACGGACCTTGGGCAGACAGCAATATTTTGAAAACACTATACGTAGGAAGAGTCAGACCAGTTCTAGAGTATGGAGTCACAGCCTGGGCTATGGCTTCCAAAAAAACACCTTAGCAAAATTAACAGAACACAGAACCAAGCTGCCTGTATCATCACTGGTGCAATGGAATCTACACCTATTAAGACTCTAGAAACAGTAACAGGTTTACAACCCTTAGATGACATAGGGTCACTAAAGTATTGCAACAAGCGGAGAAATATAGAAGGCTTCTTAGCTACCCCATGCACCAAAGAATAACTGGTTCCGGAATTGTACGACTAAAGAGGAATTGCCAATGAATTAACTACTGGAGACCCAGTACTTTCCCAAACAATATTGAAACCCTCGGGCCCATCTGATATGTCTCCTCATGGAAAACATAAAATAACAGAACGGAAGGAAAATATAACAGGAATCATGAAAAAGGGCACCCAATCAGACACAGAAAGAAAATACATAGCAGAAAAACACATGCACGATACCTACCCACAGGACAAGTGGTCCCACATATACACAGATGGCTCTGCTACAAATGCCACCAGAAATGGAGGGGGAGGTGTGTTCTTGACGCTGAATAATCAGGACGAGATCACCAAGTCAATAGCTACTGGAAAATTCTCAAACAACTTTAAAGCAGAAACTGAGGCCATCAGGGATGCTGCAACACTGGCTACTCAACACAAAAATAACATGCACAATAAATTGGTGATTCTGACTGATGCACTGTCAGTAATATCAGCTCTAAAAAGCCCCAAGAACAATGAACTAGATGACTTGAGAACAACCCTGGACCAACTATGCAATAACTTCCAAAGAGTAGTCATTCAGTGGATACCGTCACATTGTAATATACACGGGAACGAACGCGCAGATAAATTAGCTAAAGAGGGAGGGAGATTACCACAAGAGAACCATCCGCTCCGTTATGATGAAGCCAAATCCACCCTCAAAGGTCAGTTCTATGAAAAATCAATGGAAATTCCATGGAAACGGGAACACCCAAAGCATAACGAGAGTGGCGGATACCACCAACTATCAAGGAGGGATCAAGTCATCATACTTTGCCTACGCACTGGCCACAATAGAATGAGAAATCACATGTTCACCAAATTCAAAATAGGTACAACCAACCTATGTCACTGTACACTGGACAATATGACTACAAAAACATGTTCTACAGGATTTCTCCCCGTACAGAGACCTGAGAAGAGCGGTGTGGCCCACGCCCACCTCCCTGGAAGAAAAACTATATGGGGCAATCAATTCGCTTAAACAGACAACTGACGTCATGATAGTCTGGAATCCTACTCTGATTGAGTCTTGATCGCAGAGACAGAGAAAGAGAGAGAGAGAGAGAGCGAGAGAGAGAGAGAATGTATAAAATGTTTACTTTAACTGAAAATATTACTTTTTACTTGTGGTGTAATAAAATGAAGAAAAAAAACTTCCATAAAGTATAAGTTTTAAGTAAGCTGTGAAAGTATTAACCTCAGGACTTCTTCATCTGTGAACGATGCAACTTTTCCATATTAGAACTAAAATTCCACCTTGAGATTAAAACAAACAGCTGTGTTGGATATATAGACACTACACTGATGTACAAGAGGGTAGGGTTTAGATCCCAACCGACGGCTTCCGGGTTCACCCAGCCTTAAATGGGTACCGGATTTTTTTCTGGGAAAGTAAAGCGGCACGGCGTAATACCGACCCCATTACCCCGAAAATCATGTGCCGAAGGTCTGTAAATGGTATGGTCACTAACACCATATTCCCTATACGCCACCTGGCGTGACGGGGCTCTTTACTTACTAACACTGATGTACACAGTAAAATAGACACCGAATGTGAAGTGTTTCCTTAGCCAACATTTCAAAAGAATTCTGAGTAGCTGACAGTTGATAACTTTTTTATTAGGGACTTGGGATAATGATGAGAAAGTTAGGAAGAGCAATATCCAGAAGTTCGTTGCTGAAATAGCAAGCACTTAACATCGCTTCACGCATGCACAAGCGTAAAATCTGTTGAAATAACTTCCACAAGTTTCAGGCAACAAAATTGGGACAAAAGCAGGAGATTTGAGATTGGCGGTAATAAGAATGGCCCCTCGTCACTGTTTCCAGAACACTTTCTCGTGGAAAAATCCACTAAAGAAAATAGGAGATCTCCTCGGAAATTAACCATTTGTGGCGTCGGAAACCCATTTCCCCTTTGTCCTCCAGGGTAATTCCATACCGTCTTTCTCGCCTCGAACTGTGGCCACATCTCACCACTACATTCACTTCAATTATCTGAGTTTTTTTCATCTTCTGTGATCTAGCCCTTCTGTAACATCCAACAAATATAGGATTAAGAAGAATAATCGGAGAAAAACTCCACATGGGTGACCTGAAGTAAAGTGAACTAAATTAATGTAAAAAAGTTAAAACAACAAAAAAGACAGGATACAGAATAGATGGTTTTCTGTAGCTGTAGGTTACTGACCACACTTAGATAAGTTTCTGGAAGGTCGTCCTGGTCCCCAACATCTGTAGCTGTAGGTCACTGACTACACTTAGATAAGTTTCTGGAAGGTCGTCCTGGTCCCCAACATCTGTAGCTGTAGGTCACTGACCACACTTAGATAAGTTTCTGGAAGGTCGTCCTGGTCCCCAACATCTGTAGCTGTAGGTCACTGACCGCTCTTAGATAAGTTTCTGGAAGGTCGTCCTAGTCCCCAACATCTGTAGCTGTAGGTTACTGACCGCACTTAGATAAGTTTCTGGAAGGTCGTCCTGGTCCCCAACATCTGTAGCTGTAGGTCACTGACCACACTTAGATAAGTTTCTGGAAGGTCGTCCTGGTCCCCAACATCTGTAGCTGTAGGTCACTGACCACACTTAGATAAGTTTCTGGAAGGTCGTCCTGGTCCCCAACATCTGTAGCTGTAGGTCACTGACCGCTCTTAGATAAGTTTCTGGAAAGTCGTCCTGGTCCCCAACATCTGTAGCTGTAGGTTACTGACCGCACTTAGATAAGTTTCTGGAAGGTCGTTCTGGTCCCCAACATCTGTAGTTGTAGGTTACTGACCACACTTAGATAAGTTTCTGGAAGGTCGTCCTGGTCCCCAACATCTGTAGCTGTAGGTCACTGACCACACTTAGATAAGTTTCTGGAAGGTCGTCCTGGTCCCCAACATCTGTAGCTGTAGGTCACTGACCGCACTTAGATAGGTTTCTGGGAGGGCGTCCTGGTCCCCAACATCTGTAGCTGTAGGTCACTGACCGCACTTAGATAAGTTTATGGAAGGGCGTCCTGGTCCCCAACATCTGTAGCTGTAGGTTACTGACCGCACTTAGATAAGTTTATGGAAGGTCGTCCTGGTCCCCAACATCTGTAGCTGTAGGTTACTGACCGCACTTAGATAAGTTTATGGAAGGTCGTCCTGGTCCCCAACATCTGTAGCTGTAGGTCACTGACCGCACTTAGATAAGTTTATGGAAGGTCGTCCTGGTCCCCAACATCTGTAGCTGTAGGTCACTGACCGCACTTAGATAAGTTTATGGAAGGGCGTCCTGGTCCCCAACATCTGTAGCTGTAGGTCACTGACCGCACTTAGATAAGTTTCTGGAAGGTCGTCCTGGTCCCCAACATCTGTAGCTGTAGGTCACTGACCGCACTTAGATAAGTTTATGGAAGGTCGTCCTGGTCCCCAACATCTGTAGCTGTAGGTCACTGACCGCACTTAGATAAGTTTATGGAAGGGCGTCCTGGTCCCCAACACTTGTAGATGAAACTATATCTGCACATGAGACTATATCTGTTCATGAGACTTGTGGTGAAAACAAACAACTGTGACCTGTACTTCACTGCATAACTCACTATACTTCACTGCATAACTCACTATACTTCACTGCATAACTCACTATACTTCACTGCATAACTCACTATACTTCACTGCATAACTCACCATACTTCACTGCATAACTCACTATACTTCACTGCATAATTCACTATACTTCACTGCATAATTCACTATACTTCACTGCATAACTCACTATACTTCACTGCATCACTCCCTATACTTCACTGCATAACTCACTATACTTCACTGCATAACTCACTATACTTCACTGCATAACTCACCATACTTCACTGCATAACTCACTATACTTCACTGCATAACTCACTATATTTCACTGCATAACTCACTATACTTCACTGCATAACTCACTATACTTCACTGCATCACTCCCTATACTTCACTGCATAACTCACTATACTTCACTGCATCACTCCCTATACTTCACTGCATCACTCCCTATACTTCACTGCATCACTCCCTATACTTCACTGCATAACTCACTATACTTCACTGCATCACTCCCTATACTTCACTGCATCACTCCCTATACTTCACTGCATCACTCCCTATACTTCACTGCATCACTCCCTATACTTCACAGCATCACTCCCTATACTTCACTGCATAACTCACTATACTTCACTGCATAACTCACTATATTTCACTGCATAACTCACTATATTTCACTGCATAACTCACTATACTTCACTGCATAACTCACTATACTTCACTGCATCACTCCCTATACTTCACTGCATAACTCACTATACTTCACTGCATCACTCCCTATACTTCACTGCATCACTCCCTATACTTCACTGCATCACTCCCTATACTTCACTGCATAACTCACTATACTTCACTGCATCACTCCCTATACTTCACTGCATCACTCCCTATACTTCACTGCATCACTCCCTATACTTCACTGCATCACTCCCTATACTTCACAGCATCACTCCCTATACTTCACTGCATAACTCACTATACTTCACTGCATAACTCACTATATTTCACTGCATAACTCACTATATTTCACTGCATAACTCACTATATTTCACTGCATAACTCACTATATTTCACTGCATAACTCACTATATTTCACTGCATAACTCACTATATTTCACTGCATAACTCACTATACTTCACTGCATAACTCACTATACTTCACTGCATAACTCACTATTTTTCACTGCATCACTCCCTATACTCACTGCATAACTCACTATACTTCACTGCATCACTCCCTATACTTCACTGCATCACTCCCTATACTTCACTGCATCACTCCCTATACTTCACTGCATCACTCCCTATATTTCAAAGCATCACTCCCTATACTTCACTGCATAACTCACTATACTTCACTGCATAACTCACTATATTTCACTGCATAACTCACTATATTTCACTGCATAACTCACTATATTTCACTGCATAACTCACTATATTTCACTGCATAACTCACTATATTTCACTGCATAACTCACTATATTTCACTGCATAACTCACTATACTTCACTGCATAACTCACTATACTTCACTGCATAACTCACTATATTTCACTGCATCACTCCCTATACTTCACTGCATAACTCACTATACTTCACTGCATAACTCACTATACTTCACTGCATAATTCACTATACTTCACTGCATAACTCACTATACTTCACTGCATCACTCCCTATACTTCACTGCATAACTCACTATACTTCACTGCATAACTCACTATATTTCACTGCATAACTCACTATACTTCACTGCATCACTCCCTATACTTCACTGCATAACTCACTATATTTCACTGCATAACTCACTATATTTCACTGCATAACTCACTATACTCCAAAATTGTAGGGAATCAGTGCCAGAAAAATACTAATCTAAAACTACTAATTCTACTAAAAATGTTCATTCTGGAGAGACTGAAAGAGGTCATAGAGAAACATTGGAGAGACGAACAAGCGGGATCATTATGAAATAACTACATCAGGTATAATAGTTGAACAAAACTCAAAGCTTTTGGGGCCTCGGTAGCCTAGTTGGGAAAACCACCCGACTGGACTCCCAACGTTCGGACAACTTGACCTGTGTTCGATTCCCGCTGGAAGCAGTGTGAGTTGTACTCGTGGTTGGAAAAAAAAATACCCCCCCGGTCGACCCAGCCGTTGGCAGAAATGGGTACCAGGGAAGGTGAGGAATGTCGCTTCACATAGTGAGTTACGATGCTTGAAGTAACACTATCCAGAAATCTCCGAACATTTCCAGATAGACGGCCGAGCACATATGGGTGGAAACTCGCGTGCTAAGACGCCGGTTCAAGTCTCGTACTTTACCTTTACCTTACCTTTAGAGCTACAGTCCACTTTATATCGAATTCATAGATTACGAAAAGACATTTGATTGTTTAGACAGAGGAATGTTTTGAAAGTGGCTGAGTCATTACGGAAAAGTATTACATAAAGTTAATGAAAATCCATTTCTCATTTTGTTAGCTATCGATTGGATTATGCAAGTAACTCAAGTAACAACAAAAATGGAATCCAGTGGTTACTGACCAAGCAACTTTATGACATAGACTTTGCTGATGACATAGCTCTCCCATCACTCCATCCATTTTCCATCACTTTCTTTTTATTTCTTTCTATTTTTTTTCCTTTCTACCTTTCACTCTTTCTTTCTGTCTTTTTCTTTATTCTTTTATTTATTTTTCCTACTTTTCTTCTTTCCCTCTTTCTTTACACATTGTTTTTAAAATGAGACGGAGGAGAAGGTAGGGTAACATGTCATAACGAATTCCGGTTTTATGTCATTGAAAGAAATTAGTCACAATCATACATGCCATCAGTCACAATAATACATGCCATCAGTTACAATCATACATGCCATCAGTTACGATCGTACATGCCATCAGTTACAATCATACATGCCATCAGTCACAATCATACATGTCATCAGTCACAATAATACATGCCATCAGTTACAATCATACATGCCATCAGTTACAATCACACATGCCATCAGTTACAATCATGCATGCCATCAGTTACAATCATACATGCCATCAGTTACAATCATACATGCCATCAGTTAAGATCGTACATGCCATCAGTTACAATCATACATGCCATCAGTCACAATCATACATGCCATCAGTTACAATCATGCATGCCATCAGTTACAATCATACATGCCATCAGTTACAATCATGCATGCCATCAGTTACAATCATACATGCCATCAGTTACAATCATGCATGCCATCAGTCACAATCATACATGCCATCAGTCACAATCATTCATGCCTTCAGCCACAATCATACATGCCATCAGTTACAATCATACAAGCCATCAGTCACAATCATACATGCCATCAGTTACAATCATGCATGCCATCAGTTACAATCGTACATGCCATCAGTTACAATCATACATGCCATCAGTTACAATCATACATGCCATCAGTCACAATCATACATGCCATCAGTTACAATCTTGCATGCCATCAGTTACAATCATACATGCCATCAGTTACAATCATACATGCCATCAGTCACAATCATACATGCCATCAGTTACAATCATACATGCCATCAGCCACAATCATACATGCCATCAGTTACAATCATACATGCCATCAGTCACAATCATACATGCCATCAGTTACAATCATGCATGCCATCAGTTACAATCATACATGCCATCAGTTACAATCATACATGCCATCAGTTACAATCGTGCATGCCATCAGTTACAATCATACATGCCATCAGTTACAATCATACATGCCATCAGTTACAATCGTGCATGCCATCAGTCACAATCATACATGCCATCAGTTACAATCATACATGCCATCAGTCACAATCATACATGCCATCAGTTACAATCGTGCATGCCATCAGTTACAATCATACATGCCATCAGTTACAATCATACATGCCATCAGTCACAATCATACATGCCATCAGTTACAATCATGCATGCCATCAGTTACAATCATACATGCCATCAGTTACAATCATACATGCCATCAGTCACAATCATACATGCCATCAGTTACAATCATACATGCCATCAGTTACAATCATTCATGCCATCAGTTACAATCATACATGCCATCAGTCACAATCATACATGCCATCAGTTACAATCTTGCATGCCATCAGTTACAATCATACATGCCATCAGTTACAATTTTTAAAGAGAAAGAGCGAGAAGATAATAAACACTCAACGTCAATGCTGACAGCAATTCATCATCATCATATGCCTTACCGGTTGGCGTAGGCCACCATGTCCTTCCACCCTTCTCTATACACATTACATCGTATCTATTCTATTGTTAACTGTTTTTCCCTGCTATGACACCAAGCTATCCAGTATATTTTCTCTTTGTCGTCTGCAATCTCTCTTTCCCTATATTCTTCTTACCAAGAATTTCAACTTTCCTCTTTTTGAGGTTTTTGCTCTTTTTGAACCTTTTGATGACTTTTTTAAAATGTTTTTTAGAAGATCCCTTTATGTGTTGACCTCTTTGAGAATGTCATCGTTGGTATTTTCAGCTGTCCAGGGAACTCTCAACATTATTCTGAGAGATCCCATCTCTGTGGCCTCTAATCATCTTTTCATTTGTTCTGTCTACTTTCCATGATTTGCTTTCGTAGGTCAAAATAGGTTCTATATAGCACCGTAGCACCGATGAACTCTCTTTCTCACTTCCATTGACATGATCTTGTTGCACAAGACGCTTTTAATTTTCTGAAACGCTATTTTGGCCTGAGCTACTCTGCTTTTTATTCTTGTGGTGCACCTTAGTTATGATGTTATTGTGCTCATGGATTTGACCCTCTGCACTTGTTTCCGATTTGCCTCGTTTATTTTTATATTGCATGGTAGCGATGATTGTTTCTTCGATATGACCATTACTTCTGTTTTCCTACTATTCAGAATGAGGCCTTTCTTGTTGCTTTCCTTCACTTTTATGTCTATCATTTCTTGTTGTGAGAGATTATATAACAAATGATTTAGACCTTACTTAAAGGCTGATTTTTAAGACTTGGCATCGCTTGCGTGCAATTCTCCTAGACAAATTCATTTTTTTGTCATCAATTAATCCTCTTTTTGCCTCAGTTTTAATTTGACTTTTGTTTAATTTATTATATCATTTCTTTCATTTATTATCTTATAACCACCACCCAGTTTGGGCCTCTTACGCCCTTTCGTATTGTAAACTCTAATGTACATATTGAAACAAGGAATAATATTTCTTAAGCACCAGATATGAAATTGCATCTCCCCACGGCCTTTAACTGCAAGTGTAGACAAATGGAAGTAATGTAAGATTGCACGCTTTTTAAACATAATGATATGTTATGTGCTCTCAACCTCGTCAAGAAAATGCAGTCTTAGATAACTTTCTCTTTCTGCATATGCATCAATGGTTCCCAAACTTATGACTCACACGGCTACTTTTCCCTGCTGATCAAACGTTCAAACGCTGATCAAACACTCAAACGCTGATCAAACCTAACGTTGATTAAAATTCTGTCCAAGTTTACAGGGAAGTTATTTTATTCCTATTTTTATTTTTATTTCTCATTCTTGTTTGAAATTATCATTTTTAAAAATTTATTATTTTTTAAATTTTAAATATATGTCTGAGTTTGTGTTGTAAGTTTGTTCCTGCTGAAAGCATATTGAGCTGAAATGTTGTTCTATTTTGTGTCGTCCACTTATTACAAAAAACTTTAAACATACCATTTTTTTCTTTATTTCTATGTATTTTTTTTCTATATAATTTTTTAATATATATTTTATATATATTTTTTAATATATTTTTTCTATATATATAAAAAAAAAAAAATAAAGTGCCCCCGTCACGCCAAGTGGCGTATAGGGAATATAGTGTTAGTGACCATAAATTTTACAGACCTTCGGCACATGATTTTTGGGGTAATGTGGTCGGTATTAAGCCCGTGCCGCTTCACTTTCCCTGAAAAAAATCCTGTACCCATTAAAGGCTGGGTGAACCCGGAAGCCGTCGGTTGGAATCGAACCCTACCTCTTGTCCTTTGTAATCCAGTTCACTAACCACTGAGCTATTGCGGCTCCTTTTTTTTCTATATATATTTTTTATATAAATATTTATACATATATATTTTTCTCTATATAATTTTTTTCTATCAATTTTTTTCTATATATATATATATATATATATTTAAAATCTGCTGCTGAACAACACCGGTAACGCCCTCGTGGTAGTTACGGTCCTCTAAGTCTGGTAAAATCTGTTTCCATGATAGCATATATCGTCATCATAACCATACCGGTTGGCGTAGGCGGTCATGTCCTTCCACAGTTATCTACCCACAGTGCATTGTATC
Organism: Megaustenia siamemsis; assembly: GCA_032433765.1. NCBI lineage: Eukaryota > Metazoa > Mollusca > Gastropoda > Stylommatophora > Ariophantidae > Megaustenia > Megaustenia siamemsis. Next base: position 54,922,567 of record JAVIAB010000050.1, on the reverse strand, counting down.
AACATCCGTTGTTAGTAGTTTTCCGTGCCATGACACCAAGCTATCTGGTGTCTTCTCTCTTTGTCGTCCGCGATTTCTCTTTTCCTGTATTTTGCCAACCAATTTTTTGGTGACCAAATATTCCAACCTTCTTCTCATTATGTGCCAGAAAAAATGTTGATTGTTTCACTGATATTTTTTTACGAGCCCCTTTTTGTGTGGGCCTCTTCGAGAATTTACAGGTTGGTCTTTTTAGCTGTCCGGGAGGAACTTTCAACATTCTTCTCAGAAATTACATCTCTGTGGCCTCTAATCGCATTTTCATCTGTTTGTCCGCTGTCCATGACTCGCTTCCATAATTGAGAATCGTCTTTATTCAGCACCGATGAACTCTCTTTCATATTTGATAGGATTTGATATTTAAGATGATGTGAAGTTTTTAAAAAAAAAACTAAAAATGAAAAGAGAACTACTTAACACAATTAGAACAAGGCACATGCAATTTTGGGGACATGTTAAAAGACACAAAAGCCTAATAAAAGTAATATTGGAAGGGAAAATACAAGGTAAAAGAGGCAGAGACAGACCAAGACTAACATGGACGAGTAACATCAAAAGATGGACAAGTCAATCTATGACAATCTGAACCATCAAAGCAAGAGACAGAGTGGAATGGCGCTTTATGGTAGCCAACATTCGATGCGGAGACGGCACACAATTTCGATGATGATAAGAAGATAAATAATGACAAAATGAGCACTATCCAGCAGAAACTCGTTTGCATGCTACAAACTATTGGATAGTGTGTGAATGTAGTTATATTATTACTTCTAACCACTGAGTATTAGTAAATTAGGTTATATACTAAAGTAACAATTTCAGCTCGAATGTTAGGTCAGTCTTATTATATGGCTGTGAAACATGGAGGACAACTAAAATGATAATCATGAAGATACAGACTTTCATTAATGGATGCTTACGCAGAATAAAAGGATGAAAATGGCAGGACGAAATCACTAACATAGAATTATGGAACTGTACCAGTCAAATCATCATCATCAAGTACAGAGCCTGCTGGCGTAGGTGATCATGTCTCTCCATAACTTTCCATCTCGGCAGCTATTTATCATTTCTGTTGTTGACCTTCTGCCAAGCCATTCTCTTAAGATGTCTGTTATTTTTTCTCTTTGCTTCCCTCTATCTCTTTGTCCCTCAATTTTTTCCAGTTGTTACAGTATACTCCAGTTGTTCTCTTCTCATTACATGGCCAAAAAATGATGATTGTTTCTTCCTAATATTGGAAATTAGCTCTCTTTTTGTTTTGACCTCTCTCAGAACATTTTCATTACTCTTCTTAGCTGTCCATGGTACTCTCAACATTCTTCTGTAAAACCACATTTCTACAGACTACAGTGATTTTCTTGTCTGTTGTCATATTGTCCATGATTCGCATCCATATGTTAAGACTGGCTCTACGTAAATTTAAAAGAACTCTTTCTTGTTTCTATTGTCAAAAATGGATTGCATAGTATCTTCCTCATTTTTTGGAAAGCTGCTTTTGCCTGAGCCATTCTGCATCTCATCTCTGTTGTACATCTTCCGTATGAGGTTAATAAAGTTCCCAAATATTTAAATTCATTTACCTGTTTTAATATTGTTCCACTTGTCTTTATTTTGCACTGAGGTGATATCTTTTTCTTTGTTGTTACCATTACCTCTGTCTTTTGCTATTAAGGCTGAGTCCTTTATTTTTGCTTTCTTCCACTATAATGTCCAACATTTCTTGTAACTCATTTTCACTTTTAGCTATTAAGACTGTATCACCAGCATACCTTAGATTATTTATATTATGACTTCCAATTGTTATTCCAGGCATGCCCCTTATAGATATTAAAATAATCTCACTATAAATATTAAATAAATCTGGTGACAGCACACAACCTTGTCTAAACACCCTGTTTTATTTGTTGAAACATTCCCAATTGGTTTCCAGTTCTTATGGCCCTTGTTTGTTGCCAGTACATGTTCTTTATTCTTAGATCTTTGCTGTCTACGTTTATGCTTTCTAAAATGTTGATGTCTTGGTGCTTTATTTTGTCAAATGCCTTGGTATAATCTATGAAACATGGGTATAGATCTGTTTTCACCTCTATGGCTCTTTCTACTAAAGATCTTCTGATATAAATGGCATTGCTTGTTCCCTTACCTCCAACAAAACCACACTGTTCATCGCTAATTTCTGGACTGATTTTGTTTCGCACTCTTCGCATGATGATTCTTAGTAATATCTTAGTCCTGTGACTCATAAGGCTTATTGTGCGATGATCATCGCATTCAGTCGCACCCGATTTCTTTGGTAGGGCTATGAATATTGATTTGAGCATGTCGTTTGGTGTATATCCGCTGCTGTAGATATCATTCAATATTTTTGTTATTATTTCTATTCCAAAATCACCCATGGCTTCAATCTCTTCTTTAGTTATTTTATCTGGTCCAAGAGCTTTGCATGCTTTTATATTTTGCGCAAGGCATCTTCCACTTCTTCTCTGAGTATTTCTGGTCCTTCTCCATTAACCTTAATATTTACTTCGGTTCGTTCATCATTATAAAGATCTTTAATGTATTCTGTCCTTCGTTCCCTTATGTTTTCTTGATCAATCAACAGTTCTCCTTCCTTTGATCTTAAACATCCAGTTTTTGATTGCGTTATTCTTCCTGTTAATTCCTCCATTTGTTTGTATATAGCTTTAGCATCTTCTTTTTGTTGCATTTCAATCTCCTTGCATCTCTCTTTTTGCCATGCTTCTTTTGCTTCATTGTATTTTACTACAATTTCTTTATTTAATCTCTTATACTCATCTTTATTTTCTTTATTTCTTCTTCTTGTGTCCATTAGCTGCAAAATGTTATCTGTCATCCATTTCTTTCTTGAATTTGTCCTCACTGGTGGTATGAACTATTTTGATATTTGTTGCGTTGATTCTTTTAGCATTTCCCACTGTTCATCAATGCTTTATATCTTCTCTATTGCATTGTGCCGGTTCTGAATTGTGATTTTATATTTGTCTTGCAGTTTCTTGTCTGATTTTAGTAAGTCTAAATTTAACTTGATGTTAACTGAGGCTCGTTTTGTTGTTTTTAATTGTACTCTAAGCTTTCCCACAACTGGTACATGATCACTATTGCAATCTGCCCCTGGTCTAGTTTTCACACAAACCAGACTGTTTCTAAATCTATTGCTTATCATTATATAATCAATTTGATTACGCGGGTTGTCCCCTGGGCTTTTCCATGTCCACAGACGTCTTGGATGTTGCTTAAACCAGGTGTTTCCTACCATCATATTGTGTGTTCTTGCCCAGTCAATAAGTTTCTCACCTCTTTCATTCCTCTCGCCTAAGCCATAAAGACCAACTACTTCCTCAACTCTTTCCTTTCCTACTTTTGCGTTAAAATCCCCTAGAACTATGGTGTTTTCATGTGGTTTGCATTTATGAAGTGCCTCATTTAACTTGTAAAATTTATCAATTGTTTCCAGTCAAATAGCAGTGTATAAAGAGATACAGCGAAGACGATGGCGCTGGATAGAACACAAACTACGGAAACCAACTGAGAGTATTACACAACAGGCCCTTTTTGGAATCCCTAGGGAAAAAAGACATCGAGGAAGACCACGAAATACTTGGAGAAGACAGATAGAAGCAGAGATGAAGATGATGGGGAAGACATGGAATGATCTTAAAAGAATGGAAACAGAACGACTTGGAAAGTGTTTGTTGAAGACCGATGCTCCACAGGGAGCTGAAAGGCTGAAGAGGAAGAACTGTTGAGTAGACACACGACAATTTCCTCGCCGCGGTGCTCTTGTCAAAGTCTAGAGACGTTCCTAGGAGCCACGACACACACACTTTGGGAATCACTGATGTTCATGATAGTTGCAGATTTAGCCGCCGTCTCTGAAAATGAACCTCTACCTGTCCATCAAATTTGTGATTGTTTGTTTCGTTTTTTAAAGTTATGATTATTTCAATATTTACTGTCCCACAACGGGAAAAAACTCGCTAAAGTAACGTTATATTTGTTATGTGCACAATAATATTATTCCCTTTCGTGTGTATTGTTTCCGCTACAGTATTAAAGTGATTTGCCTCCAATTTTGTTAATAAGCTATATTAGGAAGAAACAATCATCATATTTTTGGCCATGTAATGAGAAGGGAACGGCTGGAATATATTGTAGCAGCTGGGAAAATTTAGAGAGATAGAGGGAAGCAAAGAGAAAAGATACCAGATAGTTTAAGGGAATGGCTTGGAGAAGGTCAAAAACAGAAATGATAAATAACTGAAATAAATTTGTGGAGAGACATGAACACCTACGCTTGCAGGCATGGTACTTGATGATGATGATGTCTCCTTTTTTAGACTCTTTTTTTCTTTTTTAATTCGTCTGCTCCGTTTATGGATACATAATAATACTAGCAGCCGTAAGATATAAATACCAGAAAATAATGTACATTTAGCTCATTTGTCCTCTAATGTAAATGTATTTCATTGTGTAACTATTGTTCCGTCTAGAGACTTCCAAACAATGCAGTCAGCTTTACTTTGTACTTTCTTCACCTTTTGCAGCACTCAGTGACCGACAATCTTCATCCCAACATTGTCCTACCAATGCCAGACCTGGACCCTAGATGCAAGAACAATAAGAAAATTACCTCTACTGAGATGAAATGTGTTAGACGAATGACATGAAACAGTGTGAGAGATAAGATCAGAAATGAAGAACTGAGAAAAAAGCTAGGAATAGCCCCCACCATAGAATATATAAGGAAACAACAGATAAAATGGTTTGGCCACGTGACAAGGCAGAAAGAACAAAACTCAACACTACGAGCCTTCAACAAACGTTGTGAGAACACCAGACCCAAGGGTCTTGAAGGGTCGACCACGAAAAAGATGGGTCGATGGAATATTAGAAGCACTAGGAAACATAACAGCAGCAGAGGCGAACAGAAGAGCAAAAGACCGCAAATTATATCTCCCCTCGACGCTGAAAGGCAGATGAGGAAGGAAAGAAGAAGAAGAGGAAGAAGAAGTGACCGACTGGCTTTATTACAATTGTGAAACATCAAAATTCCACCATTACCCACGCAATTCCTGATCACCCACCGCATTTTGTGCCAAGTTTAACCCATTCTTCCCATCTTGTTTCCACTATCCGAGCAAGGCGGCCTCTCTTTGTATCTGTCACCACTCAATAATGTACTCCCCATGGATCAATTACGTGGCAGTTCTTGCATTTACTTCCGCCCCTCTTCAACGTGCATGATCTATCCAACCTCACCGTCTCCTTGTTATCACTGTGTACATCTTATCACTGTGTACATCTTATCACTGTGTACATCTTATCACTGTGTACATCTTATCACTGTGTAAATCTTATCACTGTGTACATCTTATCACTGTGTAAATCTTATCACTGTGTACATCATATCACTGTGTAAATCTTATCACTGTGTACATCTTATCACTGTGTAAATCTTATCACTGTGTACATCATATCACTGTGAACATCATATCACTGTGAACATCTTATCACTGTGTACATCTTATCACTGTGTACATCTTATCACTGTGTACATCTTATCACTGTGTACATCTTATCACTGTGTAAATCTTATCACTGTGTACATCATATCACTGTGTAAATCTTATCACTGTGTACATCTCATCACTGTGTAAATCTTATCACTGTGTACATCTTATCACTGTGTACATCTTATCACTGTGGGCATCGTATCACTGTTAGCATCTTATCACTGCGTACATCTTATTACTGTGTACATCTTATCACTGTGTAAATCTTATCACTGTGTACATCATATCACTGTGTACATCTTATCACTGTGTACATCTTATCACTGCGTACATCTTATTACTGTGTACATCTTATCACTGTGTACATCTTATCACTGTGTACATCATATCACTGTGTACATCATATCACTGTGTACATCTTATCACTGTGTACATCTTATCACTGTGTACATCTTATCACTGTGTAAATCTTATCACTGTGTACATCTTATCACTGTGTAAATCTTATCACTGTGTACATCTTATCACTGTGTACATCATATCACTGTGAACATCTTATCACTGTGGGCATCGTATCACTGTTAGCATCTTATCACTGCGTACATCTTATTACTGTGTACATCTTATCACTATGCCCATCTTATCACTATGAGCATCTTATGACTATGAGCATCTTATCACTGTGAGCATCTTATGACTATGAGCATCTTATCACTGTGAGCATCTTATCACTGTGAGCATCTTATCACTATGAGCATCTTATCACTATGAGCATCTTATCACTGTGAGCATCTTATCACTGTGAGCATCTTATCACTATGAGCATCTTATCACTATGAGCATCTTATCACTATGAGCATCTTATCACTATGAGCATCTTATCACTATGAGCATCTTATCACTGTGAGCATCTTATCACTATGAGCATCTTATCACTGTGAGCATCTTATCACTATGAGCATCTTATCACTATGAGCATCTTATCACTTTGAGCATCTTATCACTATGAGCATCTTATCACTGTGAGCATCTTATCACTATGAGCATCTTATCACTTTGAGCATCTTATCACTATGAGCATCTTATGACTATGAGTATCTTATCACTTTGAGCATCTTATCACTATGAGCATCTTATCACTATGAGCATCTTATCACTATGAGCATCTTATCACTATGAGCATCTTATCACTATGAGCATCTTATCACTATGAGCATCTTATGACTATGAGTATCTTATCACTATGAGTATCTTATCACTTTGAGCATCTTATCACTATGAGCATCTTATCACTGTGAGCATCTTATCACTGTGAGCATCTTATCACTTTGAGCATCTTATCACTATGAGCATCTTATGACTATGAGCATCTTATCACTATGAGCATCTTATGACTATGAGCATCTTATCACTATGAGCATCTTATGACTATGAGCATCTTATCACTATGAGCATCTTATGACTATGAGTATCTTATCACTATGAGCATCTTATCACTGTGAGCATCTTATGACTATGAGTATCTTATCACTATGAGCATCTTATGACTATGAGCATCTTATCACTGTGAGCATCTTATCACTTTGAGCATCTCCTCTTGGTTGCATCTCCTGCGCATGTTTTGCTTCCTTATTTACTTTGACCAGTAGATCCTGAGAATGTTTCTCATTCAGGCTGCATGAGGTAGTAAAGGTCGCTTTGCTTCCTTCCTTAATCTCCGACAACTGCATCTATTGAAATGACGTGGCTCTCAGGCGTCCATTGTTATGTTGCACTGGGTGGATCTCCACATATTTATAAATTAGTAAAAAACTATTGTAGCCATTCTCATATTTTCTTACTATATTCTATAGGTGTTATTATCTTCTATAGCTGTTAGTATCTTCTGTAGTTGTTAGTATCTCCTATAGCTGTTAGTATCTTCTGTAGTTGTTAGTATCTCCTATAGTTGTTAGTATCTTCTATGGCTGTTAGTATTGTCTTTAGTTGATAGTATTTTCTGTAGCTGTCAGTATTTTCTGTAGTTGTTAGTATCTCCTGCAGCTATTAGTATCTTTTATAACTGTTAGTATCTGATGTAGCTGTTAGTATCTTCTGTTGTTGATAGTATCTTCTATAGCTGTTAATATCTACAATTTTTTTTGCATCTTTTATATTTCTTAGTATCTTCTATATCTGTTAGTATCATCTGTTGTTGATAGTATCTTCTGTAGCTGTAAGTATCTTCTATATATGTTAGTATCATCTGTTGTTGATAGTATCTTCTGTAGCTGTAAGTATCTTCTATATATGTTAGTATCATCTGTTGTTGATAGTATCTTCTGTAGCTGTAAGTATCTTCTATATATGTTAGTATCATCTGTTGTTGATAGTATCTTTTATAGTTAATAATATCTTCTATAGCTGTTAATATTTCCAATAGTTGTTTGTATCTTCTATACTTCTTAGTATCTTCTATAGTTGTTAGTATCTTCCTTGTGCTATCTTCTCCAAGTGTGTAAATGTTTTGTTGCTATGAACTCTTGCTCCTATCAACTCTTGCTCCTATCAACTCTTGCTACTATCAACTCTTGCTCCTATCAACTCTTGCACTTATCAACTCTTGATACTATCAACTCTTGAGCCTAAAAACTCTTGCTCCTATCAACTCTTGCTCATATCAACTCTTGTTCCTATCAACTCTTGCGCCAATAAACTCTTGCTCCTATCAACTCTTGCTCCTATCAACTCTTGCTCCTATCAACTCTTGCTCTTATCAACTCTTGTTCCTACAAACTCTTGCTCCTATAAACTCTTGCTCCTATCAACTCTTGCTCCTATCAATTCCTATTTCTATCAACTCTTGCTCATATCAACTATTGTTCCTATCAACTCTTGCTCCTATCAACTCTTGCTCCAATGAACTCTTGCTCCTATCAACTCTAGCTCCTATCAACTCTTGCTCCTATCAACTCTTGCTCCTATCACCCCTTATTCCTGTAAACACTTGCTCCTATAAACACTTGCTCCTATAAACTCTTGCTCCTATAAACTCTAGCTCCTATCAACTCTTGCTCCTATCAACTCTTGCTCCTATCAACTCTTGCTCCTATCAACTTTTGCTCCCATAAACTCTTGCTCCTATCAACTCTTACTCCTATCAACTCTTGCACTTATAAACTTTTGCTCCTATCAACTCCTCCTCCTATAAACTCTTGCTCCTATCAACTCTTGCTCCTATCAACTTTTGCTCCTATCAACTTCCCCTCCTATAAACTCTTGCTCCTATCAACTCTTGCTCCTTTCAACTCTTGCTCCTATCAACTCTTGCACTTATCAACTCTTGATACTATCAACTCTTGTTCCTATCAACACTTGCTCCAATCAACTCTTGCTCTTATGAACACTTGCTCCTATCAACTCTTGCTCCGATAAACTCTTGCTCCTATCAACTCTTGCTCCGATAAACTCTTGCTCCTATCAACTCTTTCTCCTATCAACTCTTGCTCCTATAAACTCTTGCTCCTATCAACTCTTGCTCCAATCAACTCTTGATCCTATAAACTCTTGCCCATATCAACTCTTGATCCTATCAACCCTTGCTCCTATCAACTCTTGCTCCTATCCACTCTTGCTCCTATGAACTCTTGCTCCTATAAACTCTTGCTCCTATGAACTCTTGCTCCTATCAACTCTTGCTCCAATAAACTCTTGCTCCTATCAACTCTAGCTCCTATCAACTCTTGCTCCTATCAACTCTTTCTCCTATCAACTCTTGCTCCTATAAACTCTTGCTCCTATCAACTCTTGATCCTATCAACTCTTGCTCCTATCAACTCTTGCTCCTATAAACTCTTGCTCCTATCAACTCTTGATCCTATAAACTCTTGCTCCTATCAACTCTTTCTCCTATTAACTCTTGCTCCTATCAACTCTTGCTCCTATAAACTCTTGCTCCTATCAACTCTTGCTCCTATCAACTCTAGCTCCTATAAACTCTTGCTCCTATCAACTCTTGATCCTATAAACTCTTGCTCCTATCAACTCTTTCTCCTATTAACTCTTGCTCCTATCAACTCTTGCTCCTATAAACTCTTGCTCCTATCAACTCTTGCTCCTATCAACTCTAGCTCCCATCAACTCTTGCTCCTATCAACTCTTGCTCCTGTAAATTCGCTCATGTAGAATTACTCAAATTGAACAGCTTGAGTCTCTGTCTTTGATTTGTTTAATACATTTCGTTGCTTTTCTAGGAATTTGTGCAGCTTGTCTGGTAATTCTGAAATGTTTTGATAGAAATAGCTTGATAATACGATAACACCAGCTCTTTAAGTCTGCCATTAGTCAGAGCGGGATGCCAAATCGATAACTTTGTCGTGCTCCATATCAGGAGAACGCAGGTTCAAACCACATTACAGTTAAAAGGTGTTTTTTTCCACTAGTGAGGAGGTTGCGTAATTAAAAGCTCAGATCAGAACACTTTGTGGTGACTGTATTGGACAAGGGTTCTTTGTTCTCTAGTCCCCCAGCAGATCCAGGAAATGAGTTACCGTCATAGAGACAGCTTTTCTATTAATATTATTTTCATTAAGAAAATTGTCAATCATATTACACTGGATGTATCCTGTTTTCCGTTTCATCGCGCAGCCTATAACTCAAATGTTTATTATTAAATGAAAGGTGATAGCAGTGTCAATGATAGTAAATTGTATATTTCATTGGGAATATACCATTAAACAACACTGTACTAAACTGCAGCATTTCTTTCTTTTTCCCTGACGTTCAGCCCGCTGCTACTGAAGGATAATAGTCCTATTCGTTATCTGTCCATAAAATGACGTTAGGTGGGCTTATGTGCGTTTGTTTTGTGGTTTGCAGCTGATTGTGGTATTGGAGTATTTCGACCCAACACATCCGTCTTCAGCACAGCATTTTTGAGAAACGGATTGCCTTCACTCTTTGATCCTTATAAGTTTGGTCAGACTGGATAGTCTGTTTCCAGGACCACCGCTGGGAGGTGGAGACCGGTGTTGGTAAGATCAGAGGTTAGACGATCATGACGCAAACAGTCAGCTGTGAGTCGCTGACTGCACTCAGCTTAGTTGCTGGACGTCCGTATTGCCCCCCCCCCCGTCATAGCATTTTTAAGGTGAGGGTGGCGGTTCTTTTGCTGGCTGTTATTGCGTTATTTATGGGTCATCATCATTGCACTCTGAACATGTCCATAGGTGCTCAGATCCTCTCTTCAGTAAGTCCCGCAGTGTCCAGCGACTGACGACTCCAGTTCTGTGTTGGTTGATAAGTCCTATTATACGCCAACTAAGTTTCTCGGTTCTGGCTGTGCCCATCTTAACTCTCATCTCTTTCGTCCGAAGTTGTGACGTGGACTCATGGTTGTTGAAGTCCTGTGCCCTTACCACATCTCGGAGAGCATTAATGATGTTCCCCCAATCCACTGGTTGACCGTCTTCAACGACAGCGCAGCTAGCCAACCTGTCCGCTCTTTCATTTCCCATACTCCTGGCTGTTAAATGTTTAAATAATCAATGAGCTAGATAAGCATGTTTCTTTACAACTGGACCGACTGAAAAAAATGTCAGGCTGGGACTGAGCATACATTCACATTGTCGCCAAGTCTGCATGCTGACCACTACGCAGCTACTGCTTCATAATTGTTGATGTATGTTATATTTAGACCCGACCAGAATAAGGTGAACTGAGGACATTAACTGAGACATAAATATTGGCTCACTCAGGAAAAGAACTTAGGATTTGTGGTGTCACTGAACAAAGTTTATATTGACATACTTATTTGGTCTCACTGAATAAAGTTTATATTGACATACTTATTTGGTCTCACTGACCAAAGTTTATTTTGACATACTTATTTGGTCTCACTGAACAAAGTTTATATTGACATGATTATTTGGTCTCTTTGGAAAAAGTTTATATTGACATGCTTATTTCATCTCACTGAACAAAGTTTATATTGACATGCTTATTTGGTCTCTTTGGAAAAAGTTTATATTGACATGCTTATTTGGTCTCTTTGGAAAAAGTTTATATTGACATGCTTATTTGGTCTCTTTGGAAAAAGTTTATATTGACATGCTTATTTGGTCTCTTTGGAAAAAGTTTATATTGACATGCTTATTTGGTCTCTTTGGAAAAAGTTTATATTGACATGCTTATTTGGTCTCACTGAACAAAGTTTATATTGACATGCTTATTTGGTCTCACTGAACAAAGTTTATATTTGACATGCTTATTTGGTCTCACTGAACAAAGTTTATATTGACATGCTTATTTGGTCTCTTTGGAAAAAGTTTATATTGACATGCTTATTTGATCTCACTGAACAAAGTTTATATTGACATGCTTATTTGGTCTCACTGAACAAAGTTTATATTGACATGATTATTTGATCTCACTGAACAAAGTTTATATTGACATGCTTATTTGGTCTCACTGAACAAAGTTTATATTGACATGATTATTTGATCTCACTGAACAAAGTTTATATTGACATGATTATTTAGTCTCATTGGAAAACTTTTATATAGGCATACTTATTTGGTGTCACTGAACAAAGTTTATATTGACATGCTTATTTGGTCTCACTGAATAAAGTTTATAGTGGCATGCTGATCAAGTTTTAAAAAAATGTTTACAAATTCAGAATAATCGATAATGTTGAAATCTTTACTCACAATTATTCTTATTTCTTTTTTCAATTTGTACTGTCCCTGATTAAAAATGTAAATATCACAATAATTATGTTCTTATTTTTGCTTTTTTTATCAGTAGCAATACAAATTATACTACAGTGATCTTCACAATGTAGCAAATAAGTACTTCTTTTCTTGTCTGTATTTTGCCCTACTGCTGTTACCGTCGTATGAGAATAAAAAGTACGGGCGCTAAATTTAAACTGTACAACCTTGCGCATCTTATTATTTTTTCCCTGCAAAATAAAGTGACGTGAGTGTAGAAATAATGATAAAATAGAAATAAAAAGTGTCAATCCATTATAATATCAATTTTTAAAAAATAAAAACCCTTCTTTTTTAAATAGAATCAGCTAGCCCTCGTTAGTCCTTTCATTGTTTATCCTTGTTTCACATAAGAAAAACACATTTCTCACAAAAGATTTGTTTGCAATGAATGAGGCCTTTTCGAGGGCAAACTGTTTAAAAAGAATAAATATAGGAGCGATAGAATGTTAACTTTGTATCTCCCTCGACATCCGAAGATCTATAATAGAAAGTGAATCAAATGAAGATTAAGAATATCAAACATTGTAGAAGAAATATTATTTATTTTTCAAAATGTAATATTCCTGCTTTGTTAACAACTTCAATAGCTCCGATTCTAATCATTATCTTACTGAAAAGAATATCGTAGATATCAACAAGTTGTTTTTTTTTTAAACATGTACCTTCATTTGTGATATCATTTCATTTTCGTGAGTGAGGCAGAACAGCAAAGAATGATATTGTTACCAAATGGACTCGCCTTTCCGTTTCTAACTTCTTTCTCAACATTCAAGATGCATTCCAATTAAAAAAAAAAACGCTATAAATGAATCCATTTAATTTTTAAAAAAGATGAAGGCACGAAGAAAAGAGAAAGACAGGGACAGTGAAAAAAGACTAGAGAGACATAAACGGAGAGAAAGAACTTTCCTGATGTAGATGAATAAATATATATGTATATATACATATATATATATATATATATATATATATATATATATATATATATATATATATATATATATGTATGCAGTATATACAAGTCGTACACAAAAACATGACAACATATACACATCTGGAAACCTGATATAAACTAGGAAGACGACGAAGGGGAAGAAGGAAGAGTCAAGCGTGGTACAGGAAAGAAGTGAGAGATGTATAGAATATGCGTTTAAACAGAGAGCTGTATGAAGTCTCAATCATACATAGCTTAGGCTTGTCGTCATAATGACTAAAACATCTAGAATTGCCCCGAACATAATCATATCTGTTCTGTACATTTGTCACTGGCCTCGTTTATTGTCATTATATACTTTAAAAGATGAACAGTTTACCGTAAAATACAAAGTTATATATGAATGAGCAAGTAAACTTCATAGTAAGTACAGTGTCCCGTCACGCCAAGTGGCGTATAGGGAATATGGTGTTCTATCTATCTATTGACCTTTCGAGCCGAAGACGGCACATAGGGCAGAACCACAATCTCAAAAACAGAAACCTTGCGTGCCAAAATGGCACATATTGCAGAGATCACTGCTCTAAAATATGGTGTTAGTGACTATAAATTTTACAGATCCTCGGCACATGATTTTTGGGGTAATGTGGTCGGTATTACGCCCGCGCCGCTTTACTTTCCCAGAAAAATCCGGTACCCTTTAAAGGCTGGGTGAACCCGGAAGCCGTCGGTTGGGATCGAACCCTACCTCTCGTCCTTTGTAGTCCAGTTCACTAACCAATCGCGGCTCCCAAACTTAACAGTAATGTGCTGTATATGCAGCATAACATGGATGTGAGTGAGCTATTGTTCGCTGTTTTTGCCTTCCACAGTTTAGTGAGCCAAGTTTTTTTTTAATTTATTTTTTTAAAGTCTGATCGACTATGCATTTGTTTGGTATTCAGTCAACGTTCTTTTGATCGCTAAGTCAGAACGCTTGCTACTACGTTTCAATAGCTCTCGTAGTGTTAGTATTATTATTGTACCGTTGCTATGTAATAACAATACTGTTGATTTGCACTTTTCCAGTGTTTTGTGCTTGTGCTGCAGTTTTTTTTTTGTACTGTTCATTTTTATTTACATTGTTGATACACGTGTATATGGTTGATATTTACTTGCACTGTTGATTTCTGCGTTTAGTGCTAATTTCTGCTTCTGCATATTGTTTTCCAGCTACTGTTGATTATCGTAAATGCTGTTGTTCCCTGATTATTTCTATTTCTTATATTTATTTTTTACTTTAAATCTACTGTGCATTACTGATGTTGATTCTTGCGCATACTGTAAATTGCTGCTTGTACTGGTCTACTTCTTTTGTTAACTATGGCATACACGGCTGATTATGCTTATACTTATATTCATGTTTGTTGTGTTGATTCCAGGCTGTTTTACTATTATAATCATTACGTTTTACCTCCGGGATTATTTGGTTGCTTTCATCACAATTACTTAATGAAATAAACATGACAAGCAAAAAGATGGATTAGATACGGTTATAAAATAGACTAAAACTATGATCATAAACATAGATTATACTATGGACATGTTCGGAGTGCAGTGATGATGACCCGCAAATAACTCGATAACTCAAAAGATATTACTCATAATATGCAAACAGATATCAATGTGGAAGGAATACACCTGGAGACAGTTCAGAGCTACAACTACCATGGACATACTTATGACCAGTGTTGGAAAATGGTAAACTGACAACAATAAAAGAATAAGAATGACAAGAAGCCATTTTAATGCCATGAAAAATATACTAATGTAAAGGCAAATAACACCAGGGCTAAAACTAAGAATAACAAAATGTTATATCTTCTCAACATTCCTCTATGGTGCAGAAACATGGATATTAGACACGAAAACAGAACAGAAAATCGAAAGCTTTAAAATGTGAATCTATAGAAGAATATGAAGATTTGGATGAAAAGAAAAGAAATCAAATAGTGAAGTCCTAAAACAACTAAAAATGAAAAGAGAACTACCAAACACAATTAAAACAAGACTAATGGGATTTTTGAGCATGTTAAAAGACACAATTCCACTGAAAGTAATCTTTGAAGGGACAAAAACAGGGTAAAAGAGATAGAGACAGACCAAGACTAACATGGACGAGTAACATTAAAAGATGGACAAGTCAGCGTGCACCATCAAAGCAAGAAATAGAGCGGAATGGCGCTTCATGGTAGCCAACCTTCGATGCGGAGACGGCAGTCAATGTTGATGACTAATCTCAAGGATATAACTTACAACCAGTGAATGTGTAATGTCATCCGAGTCAAACTTTTGTTGTTTTTGTCTGAATTAAAATTTGAAAAGAAATATGGATCAGAAATGTTGTTCGTTCTTCAAGGGTAATGAAGACCACTATTTTATCCAATTGTTGGATTAGCCCCTATTCTCTGCGTTTTTGTTGTTGTTGTTGTTTTGTTGTTTGTTGTTAGGATCACCATACTGCACACTGGACCAATCTATTTATTGGCCTTTCGAGCCGAAGACGGCACATAGGGCAGAACCACAATCTCAAAAACAGAAACCTTGCGTGCCAAAGTGGCACATATTGCAGAGAGCACTGATTCTAAATTCTATGGCTCTGTTTCCATAACAATGCTTTTTACAATGACAGCTTGTCAAGCCATCGATCAACCTCCTTAGTCGCCTCTTACGACATGCCTGGAAGGTCACAGTGTCACTATTCTTTACTTCCCACATAATGAGGCCCCGGTATCACACGGGATAATCATATATTATTCGTCCACAAATGATCAATTTATGGTGCAAATGATGGCTCAGTAAATGGACCAATCTATAGGTGCTTCGATATCCTGCTCGAAAGTCGTGAGAAAACCTCAAGAGGATCCTGGTCCACATGCACGAACTCCGTAGCACGATCCACAGTGTGGGTAGGTTTGCGCTGACAATCTTATCCCAGGTAGCGGCCATATTTGTGACCTGTTTG
Organism: Megaustenia siamemsis; assembly: GCA_032433765.1. Taxonomy (NCBI): domain Eukaryota; kingdom Metazoa; phylum Mollusca; class Gastropoda; order Stylommatophora; family Ariophantidae; genus Megaustenia; species Megaustenia siamemsis. The sequence continues at coordinate 54,906,298 of JAVIAB010000050.1, read as the reverse complement.
TTTTTATTTAAACTGCCAAGGGTTCTTTAACGTGCTCGAGTGTGAACGGGACCTTCTGTTTGTTGCTATTATCCGAGTGGACATCAAATCTCATTACCCAGAGAGATCAGTGGAGTGTAAAATCATGAGAAAAGCAGGAATTAATTTTATATTTTTAATTTTTTGAAAATCAGCACGGCTTCCGGTGTGTCTTGAACCCAGGTCTTGCCTGACCTGAGGCCGACGTTGTAACACTCGACTACCGAGTCCCCTGATGTCTCTGTGCGTGAGTATGGTCATTGAGTCAGGTATGAGCCTGGAACCACATGTAAAGGTTGGTGCGGTTGTGGGGGCGGGGGAACTAACAGGAAAAAAAAGGGGGGGGGGGATTTCACGAGCCTGTATCTGTTGTCTGAATGTTGTTGTGTGAGAGAAAAAACACATTCCTTGAACCTCTCATTGCACAAAACCTGTCTCTGTTGTCTGAGAGTTGTGAGAGAATAAAACACATTCCATGAGTCTCTCATTGCACAAAACCTGTCTCCGTTGTCTGAGAGTTGTGGGAGAAAAAAAAACACATTCCATGGGCCTCTCATTGCACAAAACCTGTCTCTGTTGTCTGAAAGTTGTTGTGTGAGAGAATAAAACACATTCCATGAGTCTCTCATTGCACAAAACCTGTCTCCGTTGTCCGAAAGCTGCTCTTTTGTTCGTCTCACAAACTGTAGCTGCAAGTCAAAGTGATATCTCTATATCGCGTCCAGTTATCTGTTCTGTCTCTTGTATCATTTGTAGATTTTTTCTACGTGACAAGATTCGTGTTTAATGATTTAAATGATATCTTATCTGCATCTCTGAGAGCGCTTCTTTTGCCTACCTTGTTCACATTTATCTTCTGTAGTTCGCCTGTAAAAGTGTATGGAAATCGGTAGTTTTGGCATAACAAATATTTATTCCTCCCCTCTCCCAAAGCTGAGGATGTTAGATCTATCCAAAATGGCCTATCTGCTATCTTGTTTCGCTATTTCACGCTCATTAACTTGTTAAAACAGATTGTGTGGATGTGATTTTTTTTTGTTCGCCAGCTTTTACCTCTGGCGAAGTCCCTAGGGACTAGGAACTGAATTTTGCGTGTTAGTGCGTTTTTCCCTGGCAGCCGTGTGCACAGGGGTTTTTCGCCACACATGCATATATATATATTGTTTTTTTCGACGATGAACTATTGACATTTCATGCCAGGCCTTGCTGCTGAGACCAGGGGTGGTTGCTGAAGAGAGAAATCATAAATAAAATTCTAAACTCGTGAGGCCGAAATGTGAACTGACAACCTCTCTGTCTCGAGGTCGGAGTCTTGGGTCGAGACCAACAGTCGCCCAGGAAGTGGTTTAATTTATTCTGTAGCATCTACACAATACATAGTCCAGTCTCCACACGTGCACAGCAAAACTGAGAGTACTTGAGTTCTGTAATCTGTTATCTTTGTCTGTTAGCTGATACCATTACGATGCCAAACATTGGTATATCGTCGGCCAAATATGCTTCTAGCCTTTGAGATCCTGAGTTATTGAATTATTGAGTTATTAGCGGGTCATCATCATTACACTCCAAACATGTCCATAGGCGATCAGATCCCATCCTGAGCAAGTCCTGCATTACACAGCGACTGACGACTCCAGTTTTATGTTGGTTAATAAGTTCTAGAACACGGCCACTAAATTTCTCGTTTCTGTCTGTGTGCCCATCTTAACTCCCATCTCTTTCATCTGAAGGAGTGGCGTGGACTCATGGTTGTCGAAGTCCTGTATCTTTCCCACATCTCGGAAGGCATCAATGTCCGCCCGATCCATTGGTTGACCGACTTCAACGACAGCACAGCTAGCCAACCTGTTCGCTCTTCCCCCCCCCCCTACCCCCGCATGTCCAAGGACGTCGACAAAGGTGGTCCTATGTATTTTTGTTATGTCTGTAATGACTCTACCTGTTGCATGCGTACAGAGCCCATCTCCACTTTTTGTTATCATGCTCATCGAATCACTCAGTATGCCGACGTGGGTATAGTCTTTTGACTCTAACCAGATGAATGCCCTGATCACTGTCATCACCTCCATCATCATGCTACTCGTGGTCATAATGTATGCACCACTGTCTTCTTTGACTATTCTGCCTGTCGAGTTTGCTGTAAATGCCCATGCACTTCTTTGGTGTCGTATTACAGATTCGTCGATATAGACGACTGCATCTTTCTAATCGGTGTTATCCCAGATGAGACCGTTTACCTCCGCATCTACCACAACTGAGTTCTGTTTCCTACATTTCCTGTCGAGTGTGACAATGCACGAAAATGTGCCCCTGAATGACGCAAGCACCAGTATCCAGTCCTTGCCAGTTTTGATATTGGTAAGCCCACAGACCTGTTTGACACCTGTTCGGCCAACTCATGATTTGCCTCTGTTTTTGACACTTTTCCCTGTATTGAGCCCTTGGTGCAATGGATGCCCTTTATGTGCACTTATCTTCAGGTATGCTCGTGCCCTCTAGATCTTGATCCTGTCATCCATCGTTGGAAAGTCAAGACGAAACCTCATTGCTGCACAGGGAGTGTCCCTCGTACACCCAAGATAAAGCGAATAGCTTCATTCTATGTTTTGTCCAGCTGTCAATGTGCGTCGTACTGACAGTAAGAATTGCTAGGGCATACTCGATTGATGTGAGGTCTGGTCCCTGGAATAGAAGGGTAAGTAGCCTCTGCTCGATATAGGTACCTGCCTTGGCCTTCAAGGCGGCTAATTCTTTGCAATCTTTTGTTATCACATGGTTAACGTGGTCCCTAAAACACAGGCTGCGATCAAACCTGATATTCAAGATCCTGGTATTCGCGTAATCATCAATATTGACAAATCCAAATAAAATGTAGAACCCGAAAATATCATTAATGTGGTACACAATTATTTGGGCATAATATGTTCCAATGATCCCAATCGCTCATCCGGAATTAAAGAGATAATCACACAAGAACTAGACACAAGAAAAATATAATGATTGATCCGTTGTAGCAAACCTTGCATGTACAGACATGCCACCGTCTGATATTAGCTACAAAAATCGATCTGTCCAACATACAACAAACAGATGACAAAACTTATGCCTTGTGATTGTTCAATTGATTTCAACGCCCACTTTGATTATTCTAAAGAAAAGAGCAGCAGATGAATGTGATTGTCTGCTCGTCGCTAGTCAAACAACAGCATGATGTGCCATGCCAAGTTGATGTACGTTATCATGTCTTTCAATCATATATCACTAATTTTGCGTGTGTGTATCAATTCAGTTGGTGACCGTCTGCTACCTATATCGGAGATAAGCACAGACATAAAATATATAGAACATTAAATACAATGGGAGGCAGAGAGCAGAGCTGCACAAAACAATGTCAAATAAACACAAAATGGTATAAAGCAGCTAAATTAATAATAGAGAAACGAGGCAAACTTTTTAAACATTTTTTCTGGAAGCTGCAGCAGCTGAGTAGCATGTACATTCGCTACTGACCAGAAGGTTAGAGGTCAATTCCCAGATGTTGCGATTATATCCGGGTCCACCAGCTCTCTTCATTGACATGAGACAAGCAAATGAAAGACGATTAGAGGCCACAGAGAAGGGATTTCTCAGAAGAATGTTGAGAGTTCCCTGAACAGCCAGAAAGTCCAACTAGGACATTTTCAAATATGTGAACACGAAAATAGAACTCGTAAAAAACATCAGAAAGAAACAATCGACACTTTCGGGCAATCAGGACAAGAGGAATGTTAGAATACTTTGGTTACAGTTGGCAAAATACAGAGAAAGAGAGATTGTGGACGACAAAGAAAGAAGATACTTCGTGTTGTGGCATGGGAAACAGTCAACAACAGAATTTATACGACGTATTTGGGGCAGAAAATTATAACGGAACATGATCGCCTGCGCCAGCCGGTATGACACATGATGAAGATGATGATGACCTACCATCTTAAAATCGGTATCTTCAATTTGTATGGGAAAGTAAATCTGCTTGAGGTGATAAATACCACACCTTCCATAAAATGTGTCTTTGGTCTACGAAAATTAAGATCTTCTTCTTTTCTCTTTTCACTGATACCTAAAAGGTGTCGTGGTTTATATCATTTGTCTTTCTTGAGCTGCTCGAACTGTCTGAATTAGTGACTTTCCTTTGTTGTTACATGCCTCTGTCACTGCATCTATCCATCTTCTTCTGGGTCTTCCTCTTGGTCTTTTTCCATGCATTCTCGAGAAGAACGCCCTTGATGGTGATAAAAAGGATTCATTCTGACCAGGTGGCCAAAGCATTTAAGTTGTTGTTGTTGTTGTTGTTGTTGTTGTTGGCACACTTCCGGTGTGTGACTGTGCTGGCAACACGATACAATTTTCGATGGAAGTCAAATTTAAGATATAAGTGAATTTCAATGCCGGTAGTAAAAGAAATTCAAGCGTTCTTGGGTTATTTGGAACGGATTTATTTGTGAAAATTAAGATGACTAACAACATATTCTCTGTATGTCTTCACGTTCACACAATTTTCAATACTTGATTCGACTTCCACTGTGTTCTAATTCCCCATGTCCCAAAACTTTGCGGTAGGAGATTCTATTTGCAATTTGGCAACGCAAAGTTAGTTCTATAATCGTGGGGTGTGTTGATATAGAAGACCTAGTGCTGCAATGCATGGAAAGGACAATCTTTACTTCCCCAATACAAAATTGGACATGAAGAAGGCTATTGCATCCCATCACATCACCGCCTGGATCAATGGACCAACATCTCGTGCCCCCCCCCCCCTCCCCACCATTTCTACCATGGTATGAGAGAGAAAGAGGAAGAAAAAGCGGAGAACATTTGCTTCAGGAAGATTTTTAAGGAGCCACGGTGTCTGATTGCTTAGTGTGCTCGCTTCCTGATCAGAGGTGCTGACTCAATCCCCACAAGCAGCGGATTTTTTTTTCTTGGAAGTAAAGGCGGCCTAGCGTGATACCGACCACATCACCCAAAATTATGCCGTGGTCATGGAAATATATGGTCACTAACAATATAATCCTCAGTTCGTCAAAAGCCAAGCAAGGCTTGGAGGGAACCTTTTTTCTTGTTTCTTTGTTTGTTTCGGTCCCTAACCAACACTCATACACAAGCATATACGCTTGTGCTCAAACAACTTAACACCAACCTCAGCAACATTCGAACAGTTGCCGACTACCTTAACAACTTAACACCAACCTCAGCAACATTCGAACAGTCGCTGACTACCTCGACAATTTAACACCAGCCTCAGCAACATTCGAACAGTCGCCGACTACCTTAACAACTTAACACCAACCTCAGCAACATTCGAACAGTCGCCGACTACCTTAACAACTTAACACCAACCTCAGCAACATTCGAACAGTTGCCGACTACCTTAACAACTTAACTCCAACCTCAGCAACATTCGAACAGTCGCTGACTACCTCGACAATTTAACACCAGCCTCAGCAACATTCGAACAGTCGCCGACTACCTTAACAACTTAACACCAACCTCAGCAACATTCAAACAGTCGCCGACTACCTCGACAACTTAACACCAGCCTCAGCAACATCAAACAGTTGCCGATAACCTTGACAACTTAACTCCAACCTCAGCAACATTCAAACAGTCGCCGACTACCTCGACAACTTAACACCAGCCTCAGCAACATCAAACAGTCGCCGATAACCTTGACAACTTAACCCCAACCTCAGCAACATTCAAACAGTCGCCGATAACCTTGACAACTTAACACCAACCTCAGCAACATTCAAACAGTTGCTGACTACCTTGACAACTAAACACCAACCTCAGCAACATTCAAACAGTCGCCGACTACCTTGACAACTTAACAACAACCTCAGCAACATTCAAACAGTCGCCGACTACCTTAACAACTTAACACCAACCTCAGCAACATTCAAACAGTCGCCGACTACCTTGACAACTTAACACCAACCTCAGCAACATTCAAACAGTCGCCGATAACCTTGACAACTTAACCCCAACCTCCGCAACATTCAAACAGTCGCTGACTACCTTGACAACTTAACACCAACCTCAGCAACATTCAAACAGTCGCCGACTACCTCGACAACTTAACACCAACCTCAGCAACATTCAAACAGTCGCCGACTACCTCGACAACTTAACACCAACCTCAGCAACATTCAAACAGTCGCCGACTACCTTGACAATTTAACCCCAAACTCAGCAACATTCAAACACGCGCCGACTACTTTGATAACTTCAGTTTTACTTGTTGACATGAATCAGCATCGCCTTATGTCTTTAATCGACTCTTCATTTCCTGAAGGTCATCATCATCATGTGCCTTACCGGTTGGCGTATGCGATCATGTCCTTCCACAATCTTCTATCCACAGTATCAATTCTGCCGTTAACTATTTCCAATGCTATGACACCAAACTACATATGTAGTATCTTCTCTCTTTGTCGTCCACGACATCTCTTTCCCTGTATTTTACCAGTTGTATCCAAGAATCCCAACTTTCCTCTTCTCATAATGTGCAAAAATCAAAATGTTGATTGTTTTTTTTTTCTGATGTACTTTTCGAGTCCCCTTTTTGTGTTTGCCTCTTTGAAAATATCCTCATTGTTCCTGAAGGTAGTTTATTTGTCTGTTTAAATATTGTTCCTTCTATGACACAGCTGTATCGATAAATTATTGATCTTCAAATTGTGTTACAATTTATTGAGAATTTTTCTTTCAGTACTGCTTTCTCCTCCTGTATCGCCGTTGAACATTTCCAACATATTTAAGCATTAAATATTCATATCAGAGGTGGCAGACTATTGTGTTTAATATTTGCACCGAGATATGGGTGGTCTAGAGGTTAGACGTCGAACTTTCGATCAAAAGGTCTCGAGTTCGAATCCAGTTAGTGTTGGGGAATTTTGTTTCCCTCGAAACCGTGATTTGTTCGTGGCTGTACCCTCCTCGTGGTAGTGAGATTGGATGTCCAGCAAGGAAAAATGGGCTACACGAAGAGATGTTAAGAACCGTGTAGTTTAACAATAGAAAGGAATAGGTCACAATGACCGCTGCCCGGGGCAGAATTGCTAAACATGCTATAAGTGTTCCTCTGGTGTAGATTGATGTATCAGGTCGAAATGCTTCTTCTACTGTAGCTTGTCAATGTATCAATACAACGCTTAACGGATCAACGCTGGAGGAGGAGGAGGAGGGGAAGAAGAAGAAGAATGGAGGAGAAGCAGAAGAAGAGGAAGAAGAAGAAGAATGGAGGAGAAGCAGAAGAAGAGGAAGAAGAAGAAGAATGGAGGAGAAGCAGAAGAAGAGGAAGAAGAAGAAGAATGGAGGAGAAGCAGAAGAAGAAGAATGGAGGAGAGGCAGAAGAAGAAGAATGGAGGAGAAGCAGAAGAAGAAGAATGGAGGAGAGGCAGAAGAAGAAGAATGGAGGAGAAGCAGAAGAAGAAGGAGAAGAGGAAGAAGGAGAAGAAGGAGAAGAAGGAGAAGAAGGAGAAGAAGAATGGAGGAGAAGCAGAAGAAGAAGGAGAAGAGGAAGAAGAAGGAGAAGAAGGAGAAGAAGGAGAAGAGGAAGAAGAAGGAGAAGAAGGAGAAGAAGAATGGAGGAGAAGCAGAAGAAGAAGGAGAAGAAGGAGAAGAAGAATGGAGGAGAAGCAGAAGAAGAAGGAGAAGAGGAAGAAGAAGGAGAAGAAGGAGAAGAAGGAGAAGAAGGAGAAGAAGGAGAAGAAGGAGAAGAAGGAGAAGAAGAATGGAGGAGAAGCAGAAGAAGAAGGAGTAGAGGAAGAAGAAGGAGAAGAAGGAGAAGAAGGAGAAGAAGGAGAAGAGGAAGAAGAAGGAGAAGAAGGAGAAGAAGGAGAAGAAGGAGAAGAAGAAGAAGAAGGAGAAGAAGGAGAAGAAGGAGAAGAAGAAGAAGAAGGAGAAGCAGAAGAAGAAGGAGAAGAGGAAGAAGAAGGAGAAGAAGGAGAAGAAGGAGAAGAAGAATGGAGGAGAAGCAGAAGAAGAAGAAGAAGAGGAAGAAGAAGAAGAAGGAGAAGAAGAAGGAGAAGAAGGAGAAGAAGGAGAAGAAGAATGGGTGAGAGAAAAAAGAAGAAGAATAAGAAGAAGAAGAAGAAGAATATGTACTTGTTTATTTCCACAATGCTTAGTTGTACATTTTCTAATACTAAAGCTGGTGACGAAGCTAAATCTGGTTTCATAACTTGCGTATTTCTTTAAAAACACAGAATCAAAATGTGTAACGAAACTTGTAAACACTTACAAGCGTTTTTTTTTTAAATAACACAGGAATATTATCATCAGCAACATCATCAAGTACCATGTCTGCTAGCATAATTGATCATGTCGCTCCACAACTTTCATTCTCGACAGCTATTTATCATTTCTATTGCAGACCTTCTGCAAAGCCATTCTCTTAAGCTGTCTGGTATCTTTTCTCTTTTCTTCCCTCTATCTTTTCGTACCTCAATTGTCCCAGTTGTCACAACATATTCCAGCTGTTCCCTTCTCATAACATGGCCCAAAAATTAAGATTGTTTGTTCCTAATATTGAAAAATATCTTTCTTTTTACTTTGGCTTCTTTCCGAACAATTTAATTGCTCTTCTTAGCTGGCCATGGTATTTTCAACATTCTTCTGTAAAAACACACTTCTACAGCCTCCAGTGATTTTCTTTTCTGTTCTCCGATTGTCAATTATTCACATCCATATGTTAAGACTGGCTCTACATAACATTTAAGAACTCTTTTTCTTATTTCTATTGTCAAAAATAAATTGCATAGTATCTTCCTCATTTTTTTGGAAAGCTGCTTTAACCTGAGCTATTCCGCATATCACCTCTGTGGTACATCTACCATGTGAGGTCAGCACTGTTCCTAGAAGGATGTCTATAAAAGCACCTAAAATAAAAACAAGAACTTACAGTTACCTGAGAATTGTAGTAAAAAGTAAAGTATCCCCGTCACGCCAAGTGGCGTATAGGGAATATGGTGTTAGTGACCATAAATTTTACAGACATTCGGCACATGATTTTTGGGGTAATGTGGTCGGTATTACGCCCGTGCCGCTTTACTTTCCCAGAAAAACATCCGGTACCCATTAATGGCTGGGTGAATTGGAGGCCGTCGGTTGGGATCGAACCCTATCTCTTGTCCTTTGTAGTCCAGTTCACTAACCACTGAACCTGAGAATTATGGGTTAAATTAAATAAATATTCTATATGTTAGCAACTCTTTATCTCTTAGCACAAGGTGTACTTTTAAGGGGAATTAAAAGTCCAGTGCATTGTCTCACTGTTATTTAGCTTCTAAAATAAACTTAGGTGAGAATGTGGTGATAGTAGCTAGCAACTCATAGCTGACAGTTGACGGAACTAAAGACGACACCATTCCATACCCATGTGGTGATCCCTATCATAGATTACTTAGCCTTACCAAGATAGTGAATGAAGACAAACCCTAACATTCGTGTCTTAATAATTGTGATGTTACTAGTGAACCAACTACAGTGGTACAACATTATGTACTAGCAGGGGCCTAGTTTTGAAAACCACCCGACTGGACTATCAACGTTCGGACAACCCGTGTTCGATTCCCGCTGGAAGCAGTGTGAGTTGTACTCGTGGTTGAGAAAAAAATGCCCCCACGGTCGACCCACCCACTGGCAGAAATGGGAACTAGGGTAGTACTCTGGGAAGGTGAGGAATGTCGCCTCGCATCGTGAGTTTCGATGCTTGAAGCGACACTATCCAGAAGTCCCCGAACATTTCGGGATAGGCGGCCGAGTACATATGGGTGAAAACTCGCGTGCTAAGAGGCCGGTTCAAGTCTCGTACTTTACCTTTCTGTACTCGTATCTTGTGCCAGTCTCATTGAGAAAAGCAGGTTCTATAACCAATAAGTTCCATAACTCTTTCAGTCAAGGCCATTTAAATAGATAGGCCCCTGAAGGAATTCATCATGAAATAAAACCCCGAATTTTGGAGTCTGGAAACCAGTGTTTGAGTCTTGCGAGAAGGTGCGTATCAGACAGACTTTAATTAGGAGTTGTAGAGATAGGTTCAAGCTAGAATCAATCACAAGGCTTACAAATACAGGCTACTTTTAACCATTCCATCTTCTCGATTACTATGTTCCTTCTTCTCTCTGTTGGACACGGAATGGATCAGACAACTTTAAATTGGCTGTGTTGCGTCATGGTATCGATAACCCAGTATATCTTATCATTATATTCTATCCTGCCTGGCGTAGGCGATTGCGGACCCTGACAACTGAATGAATAATTTACTGGCACTACTACCGCCCCTGTAGCTACCGAGATCATGGCCTATAGCAGGAGATAAAAGAATATAATCACTGTCACCTGCCGTGCATGTCGGCGACCTTTAGATAGACCTGAACCTATAATAGGATCCTGTGAAAACCCCCATTAGAGTGAGATATTTAGTTATAATTTGAGGTGATAATATAAATAATATAAGGTATGCTGATGTCACAAAAGCCTACTGAAAGTAATCCTGGAGGGGAAAATACAAGGTAAAAGAGGCAGAGGCAGACCAAGATTAACATGGACGAGTAACATCAAAAGATGTACAAATCAACCGATGACAACCTGCACCATCAAAGCAAGAGATAGAGCAGAATGGCGCTCCATGGTAGCCAACCTTCGTTGCGAGGACGGCACTCAATGATGATGATGATGCTGATGATACAGTCTTAATCGCTAAAAGTGAAAATGAGTTACAAGAAATGTTGGACATTATAGTGAAGGAGAAAGCAAAAATAAAGGACTCAGCCTTAATAGCAAAAAGACAGAGGTAGTGATAACAACAAAGAAAAAGACATCACCTCAGTGCAAAATAAAGACAAGTGGAACAATATTAAAACAGGTAAATGAATTTAAATATTTGGGAACTTTGTTAACCTCAGACGGAAGATGTACAAAGAGGTGAGATGCAGAATGGCTCAGGCAAAAGCAGCTTTCCAAAAAATGAGGAAGATACTATGCAATCCATTTTTGACAATAGAAACAAGAAAAAGAGTTCTTAAATGTTACGTAGAGCCAGTCTTAACAAATGGATGCGAATCATGGACAATAGGACAACAGACAAGAAAATCACTGTAGTCTGTAGAAATGTGGTTTTACAGAAGAATGTTGAGAGTACCATGGACAGCTAAGAAGAGAAATGAAGATGTTCTGAGAGAGGTCAAAGCAAAAGGAGAGCTAATTTCCAATATTAGGAAGAAACAATCATCATTTTTTGGCCATGTAATGAGAAGAGAACAACTGGAATATATTGTAACAACTGGAAAAATTGAGGGACGAAGCGATAGAGGAAAGCAAAGAGAGAAAATAACAGACAGCTTAAGAGAATGGCTTGGCAGACGGTCAACAACAGATGATAAATAGCTGCCGAAATCGAAAGTTGTGGAGAGACATGATCACCTATGCCAGTAGGCCCGGTACTTGATGATGATTTAGTTATGCGAGCCGCAGATGGGTGACGTCATTCTAGCTACAATCGCCCAGAAACATAAAACTGAGAAAGTCAAGCTAGTGAAGGTTTTCCTTGGTTTCCCTTTCTGAGCTCAGGCCTGTCTAAAGTAGGCTATAGGGGGCGACTAAGGAGGTTGAGGTCAAGGTCTTCACCGATGCTACGGAGTTCGTGTAGCTAAACTGAAGTTATCTTTAGTGCTTTTGCTAGTGTGTTGTGGCGTGCTGCCTACTGAGAGAACATGCTGAGGAGGCGATCTCAACACTATGGAGTTGTCCGTTGTGTTGTGGGCGTGCTTCCTACTGGGAGAACATGCTGAGGAGGCGATCTCAACACTATGGAGTTGTTCGTTGTGCTGTGGGCGTGCTTTCTACTGAGAGAACATGCTGAGGAGACGATCTCAACACTATGGAGTTGTTCGTTGTGTTGTGGGCGTGCTTCCTACTGAGAGAACATGCTGAGGAGGCGCTCTCAACACTATGGAGTTGTTCGTTGTGTTGTGGGCGTGCTTTCTACTGAGAGAACATGCTGAGGAGACGATCTCAACACTATGGAGTTGTCCGTTGTGTTGTAGGCGTGCTGCCTACTGAGAGAACATGCTGAGGAGGCGATCTCAACACTATGGAGTTGTCCGTTGTGTTGTGGGCGTGCTTCCTACTGAGAGAACATGCTGAGGAGACGATCACAACACTATGGAGTTGTCCGTTGTGTTGTGGGCGTGATTCCTACTGAGAGAACATGCTGAGGAGACGATCTCAACACTATGGAGTTGTCCGTTGTGTTGTGGGCGTGCTTTCTACTGAGAGAACATGCTGAGGAGGCGATCTCAACACTATGGAGTTGTCCGTTGTGTTGTGGGCGTGCTTCCTACTGAGAGAACATGCTGAGGAGGCGATCTCAACACTATGGAGTTGTTCGTTGTGTTGTGGGCGTGCTTCCTACTGAGAGAACATGCTGAGGAGACGATCTCAACACTATAGAGTTGTTCGTTGTGTTGTGGGCGTGCTTCCTACTGAGAGAACATGCTGAGGAGACGATCTCAACACTATGGAGTTGTTCGTTGTGTTGTGGGCGTGCTTCCTACTGAGAGAACATGCTGAGGAGACGATCTCAACACTATGGAGTTGTCCGTTGTGTTGTGGGCGCGCTTCCTACTGAGAGAATATGCTGAGGATGCGATCTCAACACTATGGAGTTGTCCGTTGTGTTGTGGGCGTGCTTCCTACTGAGAGAACATGCTGAGGAGACGATCTCAACACTATGGAGTTGTTCGTTGTGTTGTGGGCGTGCTTCCTACTGAGAGAACATGCTGAGGAGACGATCTCAACACTATGGAGTTGTTCGTTGTGTTGTGGGCGCGCTTCCTACTGAGAGAACATGCTGAGGAGACGATCTCAACACTATGGAGTTGTTCGTTGTGTTGTGGGCGTGCTTCCTACTGAGAGAACATGCTGAGGAGACGATCTCAACACTATGGAGTTGTTCGTTGTGTTGTGGGCGTGGGCGTGCTTCCTACTGAGAGAACATGCTGAGGAGGCGATTTCAACACTATGGAGTTGTTCGTTGTGTTGTGGGTGTGCTGCTTCCTACTGGGAGAACATGCTGAGGAGACGATCTCAACACTATGGAGTTGTCCGTTGTGTTGTGGGCGTGCTTCCTACTGAGAGAATATGCTGAGGAGGCGATCTCAACACTATGGAGTTGTCCGTTGTGTTGTGGGCGTGCTTCCTACTGAGAGAATATGCTGAGGAGGCGATCTCAACACTATGGAGTTGTCCGTTGTGTTGTGGGCGCGCTTCCTACTGAGAGAATATGCTGAGGATGCGATCTCAACACTATGGAGTTGTCCGTTGTGTTGTGGGCGTGCTTTCTACTGAGAGAATATGCTGAGGATGCGATCTCAACACTATGGAGTTGTCCGTTGTGCTGTGATGATGATTCGTGGGCTACGCTTAACTTCTTCATTTCCGTTATTGTATATCATTAGTTCTGTTGGTACTTTCTTCTATGTTGCGATGAAATTCTATTCAATTGCATCTCTCTCTCTCTCTCTCTCTCTCTCTCTCTCTTTATTTCTATCTAATCTCTCTCTCTTCTCTCTCTCTCTCTCTCTCTCTCTCTCTCTCTTTCTCTCTCTCTTTCTTGTATTCATGATTTTTGTTTTTCTTTTTGCTACGATTTACGACATATTTCACTGCGTTCAAAACGACCTTAAATAGGAACGGAACAAAACGAAGAATATTATTTATATCTTTGTTCTTCTTCTGTCCTTCCTCGTTAGCATGTCAGTGTCGAGAGGAGATATAATTTGTGATTTTTTTTTTGTTGTTGTTGACCTCTTCTGCTGTTATGTCTCCTAGTGTTTCTAGTATTCAATCAATCCATATTTTTCGTGGTCGGTCCTTTTGTATTTAGTGTTTTAGTAGCGTTTATGAAAGGCTCATTGTGTTGTGTTTCAATCTTTCTGACCTGCCCAAACAATTGTATCTGTTGTTTCTTTTTGAACTTTCTTTTTGGCGGGAATTATTCCAAGCTTTTTTTTTCTCAGTTCTACATTTCTGATCTTATTTCTCAGGCTTTCTCCTACCATTCGTCTAACACATTTCATCTCAGTAGTTGTTATATTTCTTGTTGTTCTTGTATCTAGGGTCCAGGACTGGCATTGGTAGCACAACGGTGGGATGAAAAATGTATTATAGAGTGCCCGTTTTGCCTCTAGTGCTATTTCATTGTTGGACAATGATGGTGGTAGCTGTCCAATTATTTGACAAGCTTTGTTGCATCTTGAATCGATTTCTGCTGTTTATGAATTGTCGTTTGTCACTAGACTTTCTAGATATCTAAATTCCTCCACTTGTTTCAGTTGCCTACCACTCATCGTTTTGTTGATATTATGTTTCTCTTTTGCGAGATTCATGACTTCTTTTTTGTTGAAGTTAATTCTCATGTTGTATTGAGTGCCTGTGCTGTTAAATCTTATTTTAAATATTCTCGTTGATCTTCAATTTTTCCGTGTATTAGGGCCTGATGGTCTGCAAATAAAAGTTCCTTAATTTCCTATATTTTCAATAGGTTGGTTATATAAGTAGTCCATGGTACGCACCCATGTCTTACTCATTATGTAACTTTCCAAATTCTCTATCTTCGTTTCTTTATGTTAATTTCTATGTTTGTCTAATGTAACTGATGTTCATTAACTTCTTACAGGGTAAGGTCACTAACATATCTTGATATTTGTTTATTAATCGCCTATGGTAGGCGCCCACTTATTAAAACTGCCTCAATAAAACATTCAATAGTTTTCATTTCCACTTTATTATACAAAAATTAGGGAGCCGCGATAGCTCAGTGGTTAGTGAACTGGACTACAAAGGACAAGAGGTAGGGTTCGATCCCAACCGACGGCTTCCGGGTTCACCCAGCCTTAAATGAGTACCGAATTTTTTCTTGGAAAGTAAAGCGGCACGGGCGTAATACCGATCACATTACCCCAAAAATCATGTGCCGAAGGTCTGTAAAATATATGGCCACTAACACCATATTCCCTATACGCCACTTGGCGTGACGGGGGCTCTTTACTTTTTTACTATACAAAAATTGGCTAGGCGCAGTGTGTTGTTTTTATCCAAGGCTTATTTTTTGGTCTTTTCTTAATGGTATTTTTGATGTCTTAAGCGGTTCTGAGCAATGTTAGAAAGAATTATTGTTGGTAGCATAACGCTTACACGTAATGTTCAGGTGTCAAGAGATGAACAATATCAATTTGATTACGCTACGGTCTTGCACAGGACCAAACTACTGCTGGAAAATAACCAAGGGTCAACTACGAAGTCTCAAGCACAGAATCTGCTCTATTTTCTGGCGGATTTGGGGTCTGCGAACACGCTGCAACAACACATCGTTCTCTCTGTTACATCTCTTCAGGTAGGAGAAACAAAAAGAAGATTGGAGAGAAAGATGATAAAGTATTTGTAAAAAAAATACATATTAATAGAAGTAGTAGTAAAACATTAGAACATTATACATATCGAACATAAGGGGAAGCTGAGAAGTAGTTTATCAGAAGAAGGCTAACAATTAAAATGGGCAGCAAACACTACCGATGAAGATGTTTAAAACGAGCTGGAGAAATCAGAAATATCAGCAAAATCATAAGGAAGAGACAATCTACATCTATTGGACATGTCATGCGAAACGATGGCATTAACAATACTATAACAACAGGCAGAATGAATGGAAAGAAGTGCAGAGGAAAACCAAGTGAAAAAGTATTTAACAGATTATCCAACTGGTATTACAAATGATCACCGAGTGAAATTATGATATGTAGTAGTAGTAGTAGTAGTGGTAGTGGTAGTGGTAGTGGCGGTGGTAGTAGTGGCGGTGGTAATAGTAGTAGTGTTGGTGGTGGTAGTAGTAGTGGCGGTGGTAGTGGTAGTGTTGGTGGTGGTAGTAGTAGTAGTAGTGTTGGTGGTAGTGGTGGTAGTAGTAGTGGTGGTGGTAGTAGTATTAGTGTTTGTGGTGGTAGTAGTAGTTGCGGTGATAGTAGTAGTAGTAGTGTTGGTGGTGGTAGTAGTAGTTGCGGTGATAGTAGTAGTAGTGTTGGTGGTGGTAGTAGTAGTGGCGGTGGTAGTAGTAGTAGTAGTGGTAGTGTTGGTGGTGGTAGTAGTAGTGGCGGTGGTAGTAGTAGTAGTGTTGGTCGTGGTAGTAGTAGTGTCGGTGGTAGTAGTAGTAGTGTTGGTGGTGGTAGTAGTAGTGGTGGTGGTAGTAGTAGTAGTCGTATGGTGGTAATAGTAGTAGTAGTGTTGGTGGTGGTAGTAGTAGTGGTGGTGGTAGTAGTAGTAGTGGTATGGTGGTAGTAGTAGTAGTAGCGCTGGTGATAGTAGTAGTAGTGGTGGTGGTTGTGGTAGTAGTAGCAGTGGTGGTAGTGCTGGTGATAGTAGTGCTTGTGGTAGTAGTAGCAGTGGTAGTGGTAGTAGTAGTAGTAGTAATGGTGGTTATGGTGGTAGTAGTGGTGGTAGTGCTTGTGGTAGTAGTAGCAGTGGTGGTGGTAGTAGTGGTAGTGGTTGTGGTAGTAGTGGTAGTGGTGGTGGTGGTGGTAGTAGTAGTAGTATTAGTGGTGGTTGTGGTGGTAGTAGTAGTATTAGTGGTGGTTGTGGTGGTAGTAGTAGTGGTAGTTGTAGTCGTAGTGGTGGTGGTAATAGTAGTGGTGGTTGGGGTGGTTGTGGTGGTAGTAGTAATAGTTGTGGTTGTGGTAGTAGTAGTGGTGGTGGTAGTTGTGGTAGTAGTAGTATAGTAGTGGTGGTGATGGTAGTGTTTGAAGTAACAGTAGTGGTGATTGTGGCGGTAGTGGCAGTAGTAGTGTTGATTATGATGGTGATGGTTAAAGTAGTAGTATTGGTGGTTGTGGTGGTGGTAGTAGTAGTGTTGGTGGTAATAGTAGTAATGATGGTGGTGGTAGTACTAGTGGGGGCGATGGTAGTAGTAGTAGTGGTAGTAATAGTGGTGACGGTGATAGTAGTACTAGTGGCGGTTGTGGTGGTAGTACTAGTGGTGGTAGTAGTAGTAGTAGATGTTTTGGTTGTTGTTGCAGTGGTTGTGGTGGTAGTACTAGTGGTGGTAGTAGTAGTAGTAGATGTTTTGGTTGTTTGTGCAGTGGTTGTGGTGGTAGTACTAGTGGTGGTAGTTGTAGTAGATGTTTTGGTTGTTGTTGCAGTGGTTGTGGTGGTAGTACTAGTGGTGGTAGTAGTAGTAGATGTTTTGGTTGTTGTTGCAGTGGTTGTGGTGATAGTACTAGTGGTGGTAGTAGTAGTAGATGTTTTAGTTGTTGTTGCAGTGGTTGTGGTGATAGTACTAGTGGTGGTAGTAGTAGTAGATGTTTTGGTTGTTGTTGCAGTGGTTGTGGTGATAGTAGTATTGGTAAAAAGATTAAAACTATTATCATAATGAAAGATAATACTCATAAACCTACAAGTGGATATCAAAGTTAAAGGAATAGACCTGGAGACAGTTCAGAACTACAACTATCTTGGACATCTATAACCATTGAATGTAAATGTAAATGTAAAAAGGAGCCGCGATAGCTCAGTGGTTAGTGAACTGGACTACCACGGACAAGGGGTAGGTTTCGATCCCAACCGACAGCTTCCGGGTTCACCCGGAAAAAAAATAGATACCAGATTTTTTTTTTCTGGGAAAGTAAAAGCAGCACGGATGTAATACTGACCACATTACCCCAAAAATCATGTACTGAAGGTCTGTAAAATATAGGGTCACTAACACCATGTTTCCCTATACGCCACTTGGCGTGACGGGGGTACTTTGTTTGTTGTGTAAATGTAAAACTGTAATAGATAAATGAACAGGCATTGCAAAAAAGAATTTTAATACCATGAAAATATACTAACATTAAAACAAATAACACCAAGGCTAAAACTAAGAATAGCAAAATGTTATATCTGCTCAACATCCCTGTATGGTGCAGAAACAGGGACATTATCCACGAAAACAGAACAAAAAATTTAAGCCTTTGAAATGTGGATCTATAGAAGAATATGAAGAATTGGATGGAAAGAAAAGAAAACAAAAGATAAAGTCTTAAAACAACTAAAAATGAGAAGAGAACTTCTAACCACAATTGAAACAAGACAAATTATATTTTGGGGCATGTTAAAAGAAACAGCAGCCTACTAAAAGTAATCTTGGGAGGGAAAATACAAGTAAAAAGAGGCAGACCAAGACTAAAATAGACGAGTAATTTTAAAAGATGGACAAGTCAGCCTATAACAACCTCCACCATCAAAACAAGTGACAGAGCGGAATGGCGCTCTATGGTAAACAACATTCGATGCGGAGACGGCACTGAATGATGATGATGAATTATTTTCATTAATGAGCTTCAGATGGTCATTTTACTTTGAAGTGCTGATCCCGTCGTTCTTCTTGCTGTATCGCATACACACTGCAACATATTTGTACATAAGAAGAGTCAGCTATAATTGTATTCCAATGTTCCAATTCGTTTCAACCCCTGTCATTTTAAAACGGCATTGCAGATTGATGTGTGAATGCTGAACGAGACAGTAATGAAAGGTGAAGAACGAAGCGACATAACACTTGAATTATACAACAGCAACACTGCCAACGTATTTTACACGCGCTGGATGTAACATCAAATATATACATGGAGAACAGCCAATTAAAAATGATTTCACATTGTCAATAATGTCAGAGCGCGGATGAATATTTTTAGGATACTTCAACACGTTATGTTATTTTAGCTCTCCGTGGAGTTATTGAGCTCGTTCTTTCCGTTCCGAATATTCTTTTGAATTTATTTCTGCTGTGTTGTTCAGATCTTCTCATGCCATGTTCTTAGTGGGTCTTCTCTTTGTTGCTCATTCTTGTAGGAGGCAGATCTTATTAAATAGTTTTGGCTATTCTTGTCTTGTTTTATGGACACGCAATATCCGGTTAATTTTGTCCTCTGATGTTGACTTTTGTTTCATATTTAAGCTTTTTATTCTGGCAAAATAATCCACTTGAATATGTTTTATTACTAATAGTGTTATTGATTCGTGTTTTTATTGTTGATTCTTACTTGTACCAGAGATTTATGCGTGTATTGCTGATACACATTTGTTTGTATTGTTCACTTTTGATTACATCATTCTGTATTTAGTGCTGATTTTTGCTTACATTATTCATTCACGCTTATGGGAGCTATTCCTATTTATAATTTCGATTCATGCTTGCATTGATGATTTCAAGTCGCACTCTTGATTCATGACTGGGATATTGATTTATTGTGTACAAGTCATTTTGATTCAAGATTGTTATCTTAATTCCTGCATGTACTTTTCATCCCGAAGCTTACTTGTGATTAATGATCGTATCTTTATTGCTGGCTGCACTCCTGGTTTATATTGTATTCTTGATTCCGAGTTGCACCATGAATGCACAATTGTTTCTTCGTTTTATGCTTGATTTCTGCTGGTACTGTTGATATCTTGTTAATTTATTTTAACGATGTGCGAGGATATATATTTTCTTCTGGCTTTAGCCAATACTCTATTGCTCTATTTGCGAAAGTTTAACGATGAAAAAAAAAAGTAAAGTACCCCTGTCACGCCAAGTGGCGTATAGGGAATATGGTGTTAGTGACCATACATTTTACATACCTTCGGCACATGATTTTTGGGGTAATGTGATCGGTATTATGCCCGTGCCGCTTTACTTTCCCAGAAAAAAATCCGGTACCCATTTAAGGCTGGGTGAACCAGGAAGCTGTCAGTTGGGATCGAACCCTACCTCTTGTCCTTTGTAGTCCAGTTCACTAACCACTGAGCTATCGCGGCTCCCCTTAACGATGAACTAATTACTTATTAATTCATAATATTCTATTTATGGTTTTATTATATCGCTTGAGAAATCAAAGTTATAGTTGAAATTTAAAAATCTTTCTGTTTTTCGTTCACGTGAATTATTCTCTATGTATGCAATGTCGTTTTTTTTTGTTGTTGTTAAAAATTGTACTGTTTACTGTAGTTCTTGCAGCTACCCCTATAGCTGTGCATGTAGTATTGTATCTATAGTATTGGTTTTCTTCAGTGTATTATATTCAGTCTTGAAGTATGTGTTCAGCAGTCTGGGGCCCCTGTCTATATGCATATGTGACTGAGGCGCAAATCTTTAAATTGTTAATACATGATACATATGTTATAATGAACGTGGCTGACATAGTTTCATTAGCCATGTATATAGACATGACATTGTAGGATTGGACAAGATCAACGAACAACACATTAGCCATGTATATAGACATGACATTGTAGGATTGGACAAGATCAACGAACAACACATTAGCCATGTATATAGACATGACATTGTAGGATTGGACAAGATCAACGAACAACACATTAGCCATGTATATAGACATGACATTGTAGGATTGGACAAGATCAACGAACAACACATTAGCCATGTATATAGACATGACATTGTAGGATTGGACAAGATCAACGAACAACACATTAGCCATGTATATAGACATGACATTGTAGGATTGGACAAGATCAACGAACAACACATTAGCCATGTATATAGACATGACATTGTAGGATTGGACAAGATCAACGAACAACACATTAGCCATGTATATAGACATGACATTGTAGGATTGGACAAGATCAACGAACAACACATTAGCCATGTATATAGACATGAGGAAAAATAGAACAAAGAAGTATGTGTTAGCACTCGGAAAAATTGACAGACAAACAACAATAGAAAAAAACGAAGAACAATATATAGTCCGAAGTGGGATCGAACCCGTACTCAGTGGCACCGCGCCTTGCCACGAGAAGCCGAACGCTTGGCACACTACCACGCAGCCAACTAAAAAATTGGCTATTGCAGTAGTGTCTTACACGATGACGTTCTCAATGACTATAGCATAGGGTAACGATCACAGACCGGAAATAAATTGTATATTTGTACTTTCCTATTAATGCAAGTATCTCCCAGTAGGGCTGAATACTTGTGTTGTAGACAAACATTCATTGGACGAAACAGCACGAATAGTAGTTCCCAGTGTTTATATACTGGGTACAAATAATAATACATAAATATTATTATATGGGGAACTTCCGAGGCGATAATAGGGAATAATAGAACAAAGAAGTATGTGTTAGCACTCGGAAAAATTGACAGACAAACAACAATAGAAAAAAACGAAGAACAATATATAGTCCGAAGTGGGATCGAACCCGTACTCAGTGGCACCGCGCCTTGCCACGAGAAGCCGAACGCTTGGCACACTACCACGCAGCCAACTAAAAAATTGGCTATTGCAGTAGTGTCTTACACGATGACGTTCTCAATGACTATAGCATAGGGTAACGATCACAGACCGGAAATAAATTGTATATTTGTACTTTCCTATTAATGCAAGTATCTCCCAGTAGGGCTGAATACTTGTGTTGTAGACAAACATTTATTGGACGAAACAGCACGAATAGTAGTTCCCAGTGTTTATATACTGGGTACAAATAATAATACATAAATATTATTATATGGGGAACTTCCGAGGCGATAATAGGGAATAATAGAACAAAGAAGTATGTGTTAGCACTCGGAAAAATTGACAGACAAACAACAATAGAAAAAAACGAAGAACAATATATAGTCCGAAGTGGGATCGAACCCGTACTCAGTGGCACCGCGCCTTGCCACGAGAAGCCGAACGCTTGGCACACTACCACGCAGCCAACTAAAAAATTGGCTATTGCAGTAGTGTCTTACACGATGACGTTCTCAATGACTATAGCATAGGGTAACGATCACAGACCGGAAATAAATTGTATATTTGTACTTTCCTATTAATGCAAGTATCTCCCAGTAGGGCTGAATACTTGTGTTGTAGACAAACATTCATTGGACGAAACAGCACGAATAGTAGTTCCCAGTGTTTATATACTGGGTACAAATAATAATACATAAATATTATTATATGGGGAACTTCCGAGGCGATAATAGGGAATAATAGAACAAAGAAGTATGTGTTAGCACTCGGAAAAATTGACAGACAAACAACAATAGAAAAAAACGAAGAACAATATATAGTCCGAAGTGGGATCGAACCCGTACTCAGTGGCACCGCGCCTTGCCACGAGAAGCCGAACGCTTGGCACACTACCACGCAGCCAACTAAAAAATTGGCTATTGCAGTAGTGTCTTACACGATGACGTTCTCAATGACTATAGCATAGGGTAACGATCACAGACCGGAAATAAATTGTATATTTGTACTTTCCTATTAATGCAAGTATCTCCCAGTAGGGCTGAATACTTGTGTTGTAGACAAACATTTATTGGACGAAACAGCACGAATAGTAGTTCCCAGTGTTTATATACTGGGTACAAATAATAATACATAAATATTATTATATGGGGAACTTCCGAGGCGATAATAGGGAATAATAGAACAAAGAAGTATGTGTTAGCACTCGGAAAAATTGACAGACAAACAACAATAGAAAAAAACGAAGAACAATATATAGTCCGAAGTGGGATCGAACCCGTACTCAGTGGCACCGCGCCTTGCCACGAGAAGCCGAACGCTTGGCACACTACCACGCAGCCAACTAAAAAATTGGCTATTGCAGTAGTGTCTTACACGATGACGTTCTCAATGACTATAGCATAGGGTAACGATCACAGACCGGAAATAAATTGTATATTTGTACTTTCCTATTAATGCAAGTATCTCCCAGTAGGGCTGAATACTTGTGTTGTAGACAAACATTTATTGGACGAAACAATTTTTCCGAGTGCTAACACATACTTCTTTGTTCTATTATTCCCTATTATCGCCTCGGAAGTTCCCCATATAATAATATTTATGTATTATTATTTGTACCCAGTATATAAACACTGGGAACTACTATTCGTGCTGTTTCGTCCAATAAATGTTTGTCTACAACACAAGTATTCAGCCCTACTGGGAGATACTTGCATTAATAGGAAAGTACAAATATACAATTTATTTCCGGTCTGTGATCGTTACCCTATGCTATAGTCATTGAGAACGTCATCGTGTAAGACACTACTGCAATAGCCAATTTTTTAGTTGGCTGCGTGGTAGTGTGCCAAGCGTTCGGCTTCTCGTGGCAAGGCGCGGTGCCACTGAGTACGGGTTCGATCCCACTTCGGACTGTATATAGACATGACATTGTAGGATTGGACAAGATCAACGAACAACACATTAGCCATGTATATAGACATGACATTGTAGGATTGGACAAGATCAACGAACAACACATTAGCCATGTATATAGACATGACATTGTAGGATTGGACAAGATCAACGAACAACACATTAGCCATGTATATAGACATGACATTGTAGGATTGGACAAGATCAACGAACAACACATTAGCCATGTATATAGACATGACATTGTAGGATTGGACAAGATCAACGAACAACACATTAGCCATGTATATAGACATGACATTGTAGGATTGGACAAGATCAACGAACAACACATTAGCCATGTATATAGACATGACATTGTAGGATTGGACAAGATCAACGAACAACACATTAGCCATGTATATAGAAATGACATTGTAGGATTGGACAAGATCAACGAACAACACATTAGCCATGTATATAGACATGACATTGTAGGATTGGACAAGATCAACGAACAACACATTAGCCATGTATATAGACATGACATTGTAGGATTGGACAAGATCAACGAACAACACATTAGCCATGTATATAGACATGACATTGTAGGATTGGACAAGATCAACGAACAACACATTAGCCATGTATATAGACATGACATTGTAGGATTGGACAAGATCAACGAACAACACATTAGCCATGTATATAGACATGACATTGTAGGATTGGACAAGATCAACGAACAACACATTAGCCATGTATATAGACATGACATTGTAGGATTGGACAAGATCAACGAACAACACATTAGCCATGTATATAGACATGACATTGTAGGATTGGACAAGATCAACGAACAACACATTAGCCATGTATATAGACATGACATTGTAGGATTGGACAAGATCAACGAACAACACATTAGCCATGTATATAGACATGACATTGTAGGATTGGACAAGATCAACGAACAACACATTAGCCATGTATATAGACATGACATTGTAGGATTGGACAAGATCAACGAACAACACATTAGCCATGTATATAGACATGACATTGTAGGATTGGACAAGATCAACGAACAACACATTAGCCATGTATATAGACATGACATTGTAGGATTGGACAAGATCAACGAACAACACATTAGCCATGTATATAGACATGACATTGTAGGATTGGACAAGATCAACGAACAACACATTAGCCATGTATATAGACATGACATTGTAGGATTGGACAAGATCAACGAACAACACATTAGCCATGTATATAGACATGACATTGTAGGATTGGACAAGATCAACGAACAACACATTAGCCATGTATATAGACATGACATTGTAGGATTGGACAAGATCAACGAACAACACATTAGCCATGTATATAGACATGACATTGTAGGATTGGACAAGATCAACGAACAACACATTAGCCATGTATATAGACATGACATTGTAGGATTGGACAAGATCAACGAACAACACATTAGCCATGTATATAGACATGACATTGTAGGATTGGACAAGATCAACGAACAACACATTAGCCATGTATATAGACATGACATTGTAGGATTGGACAAGATCAACGAACAACACATTAGCCATGTATATAGACATGACATTGTAGGATTGGACAAGATCAACGAACAACACATTAGCCATGTATATAGACATGACATTGTAGGATTGGACAAGATCAACGAACAACACATTAGCCATGTATATAGACATGACATTGTAGGATTGGACAAGATCAACGAACAACACATTAGCCATGTATATAGACATGACATTGTAGGATTGGACAAGATCAACGAACAACACATTAGCCATGTATATAGACATGACATTGTAGGATTGGACAAGATCAACGAACAACACATTAGCCATGTATATAGACATGACATTGTAGGATTGGACAAGATCAACGAACAACACATTAGCCATGTATATAGACATGACATTGTAGGATTGGACAAGATCAACGAACAACACATTAGCCATGTATATAGACATGACATTGTAGGATTGGACAAGATCAACGAACAACACATTAGCCATGTATATAGACATGACATTGTAGGATTGGACAAGATCAACGAACAACACATTAGCCATGTATATAGACATGACATTGTAGGATTGGACAAGATCAACGAACAACACATTAGCCATGTATATAGACATGACATTGTAGGATTGGACAAGATCAACGAACAACACATTAGCCTCGAGGCCTATAACAACTGTTGTTGTCTTAGTGTACATATTTTTTTTACCATCGACATGTTTTTGGGTAATATGGACAGCATCACGCAAGTACTTCTTTTCCCCCCGAAAAAAATGCTGATATACATTTAAGACTGGGTGAACCTAGAAGCAATCTTCCTGGATCGAACCCGACTTCTTGCCCCTAGAAAACCAGTTTTCCTAATCACAGCTAACAGCAACACCTTAGTAGGGCTGACGTTGAACTGCCACGCTGTTCATGAATAGTTTAATCACAAATTAAAGTTACATCAACTTGTTTCATCTTGATATATCACATTCTTCTACTAATCACAGCTAACAGCAACACCTTAGTAGGGCTGACGTGAACTGCCACGCTGTTCATGAATAGTTTCATCACAAATTAAAGTTACATCAACTTGTTTCATCTTGATATATCACATTCTTCTACTAATCACAGCTAACAGCAACACCTTAGTAGGGCTGACGTTGAACTGCCACGCTGTTCATGAATAGTTTCATCACAAATTAAAGTTACATCAACTTGTTTCATCTTGATATATCACATTCTTCTACTAATCACAGCTAACAGCAACACCTTAGTAGGGCTGACGTTGAACTGCCACGCTGTTCATGAATAGTTTCATCACAAATTAAAGTTACATCAACTTGTTTCATCTTGATATATCACATTCTTCTACTAATCACAGCTAACAGCAACACCTTAGTAGGGCTGACGTTGAACTGCCACGCTGTTCATGAATAGTTTCATCACAAATTAAAGTTACATCAACTTGTTTCATCTTGATATATCACATTCTTCTACTAATCACAGCTAACAGCAACACCTTAGTAGGGCTGACGTTGAACTGCCACGCTGTTCATGAATAGTTTCATCACAAATTAAAGTTACATCAACTTGTTTCATCTTGATATATCACATTCTTCTACTAATCACAGCTAACAGCAACACCTTAGTAGGGCTGACGTTGAACTGCCACGCTGTTCATGAATAGTTTCATCACAAATTAAAGTTACATCAACTTGTTTCATCTTGATATATCACATTCTTCTACTAATCACAGCTAACAGCAACACCTTAGTAGGGCTGACGTTGAACTGCCACGCTGTTCATGAATAGTTTAATCACAAATTAAAGTTACATCAACTTGTTTCATCTTGATATATCACATTCTTCTACTAATCACAGCTAACAGCAACACCTTAGTAGGGCTGACTTTGAACTGCCACGCTGTTCATGAATAGTTTCATCACAAATTAAAGTTACATCAACTTGTTTCATCTTGATATATCACATTCTTCTACTAATCACAGCTAACAGCAACACCTTAGTAGGGCTGACTTTGAACTGCCTCGCTGTTCATGAATAGTTTCATCACAAATTAAAGTTACATCAACTTGTTTCATCTTGATATATCACATTCTTCTACTAATCACAGCTAACAGCAACACCTTAGTAGGGCTGACTTTGAACTGCCTCGCTGTTCATGAATAGTTTCATCACAAATTAAAGTTACATCAACTTGTTTCATCTTGATATATCACATTCTTCTACTAATCACAGCTAACAGCAACACCTTAGTAGGGCTGACGTGAACTGCCACGCTGTTCATGAATAGTTTCATCACAAATTAAAGTTACATCAACTTGTTTCATCTTGATATATCACATTCTTCTACTAATCACAGCTAACAGCAACACCTTAGTACAGTTAGGGCTGACGTTGAACTGCCACGCCGTTCATGAATAGTTTCATCACAAATTAAAGTTACATCAACTTGTTTCATCTTGATATATCACATTCTTCTACTAATCACAGCTAACAGCAACACCTTAGTAGGGCTGACGTTGAACTGCCACGCTGTTCATGAATAGTTTCATCACAAATTAAAGTTACATCAACTTGTTTCATCTTGATATATCACATTCTTCTACTAATCACAGCTAACAGCAACACCTTAGTAGGGCTGACGTTGAACTGCCACGCTGTTCATGAATAGTTTAATCACAAATTAAAGTTACATCAACTTGTTTCATCTTGATATATCACATTCTTCTACTAATCACAGCTAACAGCAACACCTTAGTAGGGCTGACGTTGAACTGCCACGCTGTTCATGAATAGTTTAATCACAAATTAAAGTTACATCAACTTGTTTCATCTTGATATATCACATTCTTCTACTAATCACAGCTAACAGCAACACCTTAGTAGGGCTGACGTTGAACTGCCACGCCGTTCATGAATAGTTTAATCACAAATTAAAGTTACATCAACTTGTTTCATCTTGATATATCACATTCTTCTACTAATCACAGCTAACAGCAACACCTTAGTAGGGCTGACGTTGAACTGCCACGCTGTTCATGAATAGTTTAATCACAAATTAAAGTTACATCAACTTGTTTCATCTTGATATATCACATTCTTCTACTAATCACAGCTAACAGCAACACCTTAGTAGGGCTGACGTGAACTGCCACGCCGTTCATGAATAGTTTCATCACAAATTAAAGTTACATCAACTTGTTTCATCTTGATATATCACATTCTTCTACTAATCACAGCTAACAGCAACACCTTAGTAGGGCTGACGTTGAACTGCCACGCTGTTCATGAATAGTTTAATCACAAATTAAAGTTACATCAACTTGTTTCATCTTGATATATCACATTCTTCTACTAATCACAGCTAACAGCAACACCTTAGTAGGGCTGACGTTGAACTGCCACGCTGTTCATGAATAGTTTAATCACAAATTAAAGTTACATCAACTTGTTTCATCTTGATATATCACATTCTTCTACTAATCACAGCTAACAGCAACACCTTAGTAGGGCTGACGTGAACTGCCACGCCGTTCATGAATAGTTTCATCACAAATTAAAGTTACATCAACTTGTTTCATCTTGATATATCACATTCTTCTACTAATCACAGCTAACAGCAACACCTTAGTAGGGCTGACGTGAACTGCCACGCTGTTCATGAATAGTTTAATCACAAATTAAAGTTACATCAACTTGTTTCATCTTGATATATCACATTCTTCTACTAATCAAAGCTAACAGCAACACCTTAGTAAGGCTGACGTGAACTGCCACGCTGTTCATGAATAGTTTCATCACAAATTAAAGTTACATCAACTTGTTTCATCTTGATATATCACATTCTTCTACTAATCACAGCTAACAGCAACACCTTAGTAGGGCTGACGTTGAACTGCCACGCTGTTCATGAATAGTTTAATCACAAATTAAAGTTACATCAACTTGTTTCATCTTGATATATCACATTCTTCTACTAATCACAGCTAACAGCAACACCTTAGTAGGGCTGACGTTGAACTGCCACGCCGTTCATGAATAGTTTCATCACAAATTAAAGTTACATCAACTTGTTTCATCTTGATATATCACATTCTTCTACTAATCACAGCTAACAGCAACACCTTAGTAGGGCTGACGTTGAACTGCCACGCTGTTCATGAATAGTTTCATCACAAATTAAAGTTACATCAACTTGTTTCATCTTGATATATCACATTCTTCTACTAATCACAGCTAACAGCAACACCTTAGTAGGGCTGACGTTGAACTGCCACGCCGTTCATGAATAGTTTCATCACAAATTAAAGTTACATCAACTTGTTTCATCTTGATATATCACATTCTTCTACTAATCACAGCTAACAGCAACACCTTAGTAGGGCTGACGTTGAACTGCCACGCCGTTCATGAATAGTTTCATCACAAATTAAAGTTACATCAACTTGTTTCATCTTGATATATCACATTCTTCTACTAATCACAGCTAACAGCAACACCTTAGTAGGGCTGACGTTGAACTGCCACGCCGTTCATGAATAGTTTAATCACAAATTAAAGTTACATCAACTTGTTTCATCTTGATATATCACATTCTTCTACTAATCACAGCTAACAGCAACACCTTAGTAGGGCTGACGTTGAACTGCCACGCTGTTCATGAATAGTTTCATCACAAATTAAAGTTACATCAACTTGTTTCATCTTGATATATCACATTCTTCTACTAATCACAGCTAACAGCAACACCTTAGTAGGGCTGACGTGAACTGCCACGCCGTTCATGAATAGTTTCATCACAAATTAAAGTTACATCAACTTGTTTCATCTTGATATATCACATTCTTCTACTAATCACAGCTAACAGCAACACCTTAGTAGGGCTGACGTGAACTGCCACGCCGTTCATGAATAGTTTCATCACAAATTAAAGTTACATCAACTTGTTTCATCTTGATATATCACATTCTTCTACTAATCACAGCTAACAGCAACA
Organism: Megaustenia siamemsis; assembly: GCA_032433765.1. NCBI lineage: Eukaryota > Metazoa > Mollusca > Gastropoda > Stylommatophora > Ariophantidae > Megaustenia > Megaustenia siamemsis. Next base: position 54,876,484 of record JAVIAB010000050.1, on the reverse strand, counting down.
CCTTAGTAGGGCTGACGTTGAACTGCCACGCTGTTCATGAATAGTTTAATCACAAATTAAAGTTACATCAACTTGTTTCATCTTGATATATCACATTCTTCTACTAATCACAGCTAACAGCAACACCTTAGTAGGGCTGACGTTGAACTGCCACGCTGTTCATGAATAGTTTAATCACAAATTAAAGTTACATCAACTTGTTTCATCTTGATATATCACATTCTTCTACTAATCACAGCTAACAGCAACACCTTAGTAGGGCTGACGTTGAACTGCCACGCTGTTCATGAATAGTTTAATCACAAATTAAAGTTACATCAACTTGTTTCATCTTGATATATCACATTCTTCTACTAATCACAGCTAACAGCAACACCTTAGTAGGGCTGACGTTGAACTGCCACGCTGTTCATGAATAGTTTCATCACAAATTAAAGTTACATCAACTTGTTTCATCTTGATATATCACATTCTTCTACTAATCACAGCTAACAGCAACACCTTAGTAGGGCTGACGTTGAACTGCCACGCCGTTCATGAATAGTTTCATCACAAATTAAAGTTACATCAACTTGTTTCATCTTGATATATCACATTCTTCTACTAATCACAGCTAACAGCAACACCTTAGTAGGGCTGACGTTGAACTGCCACGCTGTTCATGAATAGTTTCATCACAATTAAAGTTACATCAACTTGTTTCATCTTGATATATCACATTCTTCTACTAATCACAGCTAACAGCAACACCTTAGTAGGGCTGACGTTGAACTGCCACGCTGTTCATGAATAGTTTCATCACAAATTAAAGTTACATCAACTTGTTTCATCTTGATATATCACATTCTTCTACTAATCACAGCTAACAGCAACACCTTAGTACAGTTAGGGCTGACGTTGAACTGTCACGCTGTTCATGAATAGTTTAATCACAAATTAAAGTTACATCAACTTGTTTCATCTTGATATATCACATTCTTCTACTAATCACAGCTAACAGCAACACCTTAGTAGGGCTGACGTTGAACTGCCACGCTGTTCATGAATAGTTTAATCACAAATTAAAGTTACATCAACTTGTTTCATCTTGATATATCACATTCTTCTACTAATCACAGCTAACAGCAACACCTTAGTACAGTTAGGGCTGACGTTGAACTGCCACGCTGTTCATGAATAGTTTAATCACAAATTAAAGTTACATCAACTTGTTTTATCTTGATATATCACATTCTTCTACTAATCACAGCTAACAGCAACACCTTAGTACAGTTAGGGCTGACGTGAACTGCCACGCTGTTCATGAATAGTTTAATCACAAATTAAAGTTACATCAACTTGTTTCATCTTGATATATAACATTCTTCTACTAATCACAGCTAACAGCAACACCTTAGTACAGTTAGGGCTGACGTTGAACTGCCACGCTGTTCATGAATAGTTTAATCACAAATTAAAGTTACATCAACTTGTTTCATCTTGATATATCACATTCTTCTACTAATCACAGCTAACAGCAACATCTTAGTAGGGCTGACGTTGAACTGCCACGCCGTTCATGAATAGTTTAATCACAAATTAAAGTTACATCAACTTGTTTCATCTTGATATATCACATTCTTCTACTAATCACAGCTAACAGCAACACCTTAGTACAGTTAGGGCTGACGTGAATTGCCACGCCGTTCATGAATAGTTTAATCACAAATTAAAGTTACATCAACTTGTTTCATCTTGATATATCACATTCTTCTACTAATCACAGCTAACAGCAACACCTTAGTACAGTTAGGGCTGACGTGAACTGCCACGCCGTTCATGAATAGTTTAATCACAAATTAAAGTTACATCAACTTGTTTCATCTTGATATATCACATTCTTCTACTAATCACAGCTAACAGCAACACCTTAGTACAGTTAGGGTGACGTGAACTGCCACGCCGTTCATGAATAGTTTAATCACAAATTAAAGTTACATCAACTTGTTTCATCTTGATATATCACATTCTTCTACTAATCACGTAAAGCTTCTAACATACCATTTTTTTTTCTTTTTTTTTTCAATTTTTCCTCTCATTCAGCATTACTGCAGCTTCGCATTTTTATGCATTCACTTGGATTTCTTTGCCTTAACTCCTATATCACATTCTGTTTGAAATCATCCCCGTTCTGTTAGAGCTCCTTCTACATGCAAGCGATGAATTCGAAGCTACAGCATATCACATGTGTTAAAAGAAGGTTGTGTAGGAAAATAAGCGTTTGGGAAAAAGATGATAGAGATAGAGGTGAAGGGAGCAAGAATTAGCGAAAATAGAACGAAGCTCAAAAATATTTTATATGTGTGTTTTCAAAGCGATTCGATGTGATTATATGTGTGTTTCCAAAGCGATTCGACGTGATTATATGTGTGTTTTCAAAACGATTCGATGTGATTATATGTGTGTTTTCAAAACGATTCGACGTGATTATATGTGTGTTTTCAAAACGATTCGATGTGATTATATGTGTGTTTTCAAAACGATTCGATGTGATTATATGTGTGTTTCCAAAACGATTCGACGTGATTATATGCGTGTTTCCAAAACGATTCGATGTGATTATATGTGTGTTTTCAAAACGATTCGACGTGATTATATGTGTGTTTTCAAAGCGATTCGACGTGATTATATGTGTGTTTTCAAAACGATTCGACGTGATTATATGCGTGTTTCCAAAACGATTCGACGTGATTATATGTGTGTTTTCGTGCTGTTTACTGTTTCTAGCTCCATCACTTTATTTTACTCGGACAATGATCGCTAGTTTGCCTGTCCATGTAGTATAGCAATAGTCCAGCATGACAAAACAAAAATGACTAACAAGTTTCCATAATGTATCCACAAGACGTGTAACACTACAATGTTAACTATGAACTTAACGTCTTCTTTTCTTTTCACAGACTCGATACTTTTTGCAAGGAGGACTTATTTACTGAAGGAAAAAAGATTTAGTGTCTGGATATAAAGAGGACATAGCTACAAGAAAGAACGTATAATGAGGTGTTAGCATGTAGAGTGAGAATAGTCAGCACCTACAGCTTTATATCAGGGTCGAGTAAGCGTGGCATAACTGCCCATAGAAACTGAGTTTGCGTATAGAGCATACTCATCACATATTTATAATAAAGAGGTTAATGTTGTAGCTATTACTGGTATTGATAAAAGGACACTTTATATACTCTCTAATGTAAATAAATTATTGGAAATAAATTCGGTCTCTTCTTTCTTTCAACTCCCTGTGGAGCATAGGTTTTCATCCAGCACTTTTCGAGCCGCTCTGTTTCTTGCCATTATCTTAAGATAGCTCCATGTTTTCCCCATCCTCATCAGCTCTGCTTCCACCTGTTTTCTCCAAGAATATTTTGGCCTTTCTCTTTGTCTCCTCACCTGAAAAATCCTTTAAAAAATAGGGTACTGTGTAATACCATTAGTTTGCCTGCACAGTGTGTGTCCTATCCAGCGCCATCTTCGTAATCTCTGTGTTCACATATATGTCGGTCAGTTATTTATACTATCCCTGATTTTTATTTTAGATGTTAATGTATGCAGCATAAAACCATCGATTAACTTTCAGACATAATGAACCTTACAAGTCGAATTGTTATAAACTAACTATTTCACCAAAAAAGTAACGAGAACATTAACAATGGCGTAATATTGCTATCTTTGCTCACTGATCCGTTGCTTAAAATTATTAAGCATTTTGTTATTACGAATATAAAAGAAATCTCTTCGAGAAAAATATGGGACTCAGTTGTTCAACTGATCTGAGAGAACGGTTTGGTTTCTCCGAGAAGATCAAGGACAAGAACCAGTGTATCTCCTCCCTGTGCAACGAGGAAGGTGAAGAGCAGACATTTACCAGCATACCTCAGGTGGAGGAGCCTAAAACGACATTCTCTCCTGAGAGCCAGCTGATTGTGATTCAGACGTGGGATTTAATCAAGAGGGACATTGAGAGGGTTGGAGTCGTCATGTTTATGGGGTGAGTATATGTAACATGTATGTGGTTAGTATATGGAGTATGTGTCTGGTGAGTTTATGGAACGTGTGTCTAGTGAGTATATGAACTCTTTACCTTGTGAGTACATGAACCGTTTACCTTGTGAGTACATGGACCGTTTATCTAGTGAGTACATGAGCAGTTTATCTAGTGAGTACATGAACCGTTTATCTAGTGAGTACATGAACCGTTTAGCTAGTGAGTATATGAGCAGTTTATCTAGTGAGTAAATGAACCGTTTACCTTGTGAGTATATGAGCAGTTTATCTAGTGAGTACATGAACCGTTTACCTTGTGAGTATATGAGCAGTTTATCTAGTGAGTACATGAACAGTTTATCTAGTGAGTGCATGAGCAGTTTATCTAGTGAGTACATGAACAGTTTATCTAGTGAGTTTACATGAACCGTTTAGCTAGTGAGTATATGAGCAGTTTATCTAGTGAGTACATGAACCGTTTACCTTGTGAGTATATGAGCAGTTTATCTAGTGAGTACATGAACAGTTTATCTAGTGAGTACATGAGCAGTTTATCTAGTGAGTACATGAGCAGTTTATCTAGTGAGTGTATGAACCGTTTACCTTGTGAGTATATGAGCAGTGTATCTAGTGAGTACATGAACAGTTTATCTAGTGAGTACATGAGCAGTTTACCTTGTGAGTATATGAGCAGTGTATCTAGTGAGTACATGAACAGTTTATCTAGTGAGTACATGAGCAGTTTAGCTAGTGAGTATATGAGCAGTTTATCTAGTGAGTACATGAACCGTTTACCTTGTGAGTATATGAGCAGTGTATCTAGTGAGTGCATGAACTGTTTATCTTGTGAGTACATGAACAGTTTATTTAGTGAATACATGAGCAGTTTAACCAGGAAAGAGAAGGGCTCTCTGTCTAAGAGACGTATGACGCAATCCGGAGAAAGCCATAAGGAGTCCGGGTTGCCGACTCACCCTTTGTCTACCAGGAAATCATCCAGAATTGGCACCTGGAATGTTCGTACCCTTAACGAACAGGGAAAAGCGGCACAAGTGGCAGCAGAAATGAACAACTACAAGATAGATATTCTGGGAATGTGTGAAACAAGATGGCTGGGAGCGGAGAGAATAAAATTGAATACAGGGGAGATGATTTTATCATCAGGACACCAGGAACCAGGAGCACAACATAGCGAAGGGGTAGCTATAATGCTATCAAAGAATGCACAGAAGACACTAATAGAATGGGAGGCAGTGGGACCAAGACTGGTGAGAGCAACATTTAGAACAACCAAAAACAAAATAAAATTACACATTATACAATGCTATGCACCAACCAACGATAAAGATGACTCAGTTAAAGATGATTTTTATAAACAGCTACAATGCCAGATGGATGCAAGACGAGCCAAGGATATTATAATCTTGATGGGAGACCTAAATGCTAAGGTAGGATCAGACAACAGAGGCTTTGAAGAGATTATGGGAAAACATGGACTTGGAGATATAAACGAGAATGGAGAGATATTTGTGAATTTCTGCGCCCTTAATCAAATGAGCCTAGGAGGAACAATATTCCAACATAAAAGAATACACAAAGCTACATGGGTGTCACCAGATCATAGAACGGAAAATCAAATTGATCACATATGTATTAATAATAAGTTTAAGTCATCCTTACAGGATGTAAAAGTATATAGAGGGGCAGATATAGCTTCTGATCATCATCTGCTGTTAGCCAAACTTAAAATTAAATTAAAAAGGTATACTACAACGAATAAGGGCAGAACGTATTTCAATGTAGGGTTTCTTAAAGAACAAGGAATTAAAGATAAATTCGCAGTCACAATATCAAACAAATACCAAGTCCTCCAACAACTAGAAAATACAATAAATATAGAAGATCATTGGAAACAGGTAAAAAATATATGGAAAGAGACATGCGAAGAAACACTGGGGAAAAGAGAACGCCAGAATAAGGCATGGATGACAGCAGAGACCCTGGATAAAATTAAAGAAAGAAAGAACAAGAAAGCAGACATAAATAAAAGCAAAACAAGAAGTAATAAAGCCAAGACACAGGAAGCTTACACAGAGGTGAACAAAGAAGTGAGAAGATGCATTAAAAGGGATAAGAGGAAATATATAGATGAATTAGCTAAAGAGGCAGAAGAAGCAGCAAATAAAGGGAATATGAAAGAACTGTACAACAGCACAAAGAAATTAGGTGGAAAATACAAACAGATCAACGCCTTTATCAAAGATAAGAAAGGAAATCTGCTTGGTAATATAAAGGAACAAATGGAGAGATGGAAGGAGCACTTTGAAGAACTTTTGAACAGACCTGGCTCAAATAATCCTCCAGATATACTACCAGCAGAAGAAGAATTACACGTTAACTGCGGAAAACCAAGCAAAGAAGAAATAATGAAAGCCATCAAACTGTTAAAAGATGGTAAAGCCACAGGACCAGATGAAATTCCTTCGGAAGCCATCAAAGCAGATATTATCACCTCTACCAAGATGTTACATAATCTATTGGATAAAATTTGGGAGAGGGAAGAAATACCTAAAGACTGGAGAGAAGGTTATATGATCAAACTACCAAAGAAAGGAAGTTTACAGGAGTGCACAAATTATAGGGGAATTATGCTACTATCAGTGCCAGGAAAAATATTAGGCAGAATCATTCTGGAGAGACTAAAAGAGGCTATAGAGAAACACTTGAGAGATGAACAAGCAGGTTTTAGGGAGAACAGATCATGTGCTGATCAAATAACTACTCTACGTATAATAGTTGAACAAAGTTTAGAACTAAAATCCCCACTTTATATTGGATTCATAGATTACGAAAAGGCATTTGATAGTTTAGACAGAAGAATGCTTTGGAACTTGCTGAGTCATTATGGAATCCCCATAAAGTTTATTAACCTGATAAAAACAATGTATGAAGGAACAAAATGTAGTGTGGTGCATGAAGGACAGCTTACAGAAGCATTTGAAATAAGAACAGGAGTAAGGCAAGGATGCCTTCTGTCTCCATTTCTCTTTCTACTGGCCATAGATTGGATTATGAAAATAACTCAAAACAACAGAAATGGGATCCAGTGGTCACTGACCAAACAACTTGATGATTTAGACTTTGCTGATGACATAGCTCTCCTATCACACAGCCACCAACAGATGCAAGATAAAATGAGTATATTAGATGAGAGATCACAACAGCTAGGACTAAAGATTAATAGAGATAAGACCAACATTATGAGAATTAATGCAGTTGGCAATAACCAAATAAAACTAGGAGAAATACCTCTACTAGACGTACAATCTTATATATATCTGGGCAGTAATATAGATAAAGAGGGAGGAACAGAAAACGATACCAAAATAAGGATATCAAAAGCAAGAGGAGCTTTCATTGCACTGGGAAACATATGGAAATCCAAAGAAATTAGGCTAAATACAAAAATACAAATTTTCAACTCCAATGTTAAGTCGGTTCTATTATATGGCTGTGAAACATGGAGAATAACAAAATTGACAATCACGAAGGTACAGACTTTCATTAATGGATGCTTGCGCAGATTAAAGGGATGGAAATGGCAGGACAAAGTCACAAACGTGGAATTATGGAAATGTACCGGTCAAATACCAGTGGATAAAGAAAAACAGCGAAGACGATGGCGATGGATAGGACACACACTACGGAAACCAACTGAGAGTATTACACAACAGGCCCTTTTTTGGAATCCCCAGGGGAAAAGACAAAGAGGAAGACCAAGGAATTCTTGGAGAAGACAGATTGAAGCAGAGATGAAGATGATGGGGAAGACATGGAATGATCTTAAAAGAATTGCAAAAAACAGAACGACTTGGAAAGTGTTTGTTGAAGACCTATGCTCCACTGGGAGCTAAAAGGTAGAAGAAGACATGAGCAGTTTATCTTGTGAGTACATGAACCGTTTATCTAGTGAGTACATGAACCGTTTATCTTGTGAGTACATGAACCGTTTATCTTGTGAGTACATGAACCGTTTATCTTGTGAGTACATGAATCGTTTATCTTGTGAGTATATGAACCGTTTATCTTGTGAGTACATGAACCGTTTGCCTTGTGAGTACATGAACTGTTTATCTTGTGAGTACATGAACCGTTTATCTAGTGAGTACATGAAGCGTCAGCTTCAACGATATATTAATTGTCCCAACATTATATCAACTGTCCCAACGTCATATCAACTATCCCAACATCACTAAAAAGTGCCCCAACGTCATATCAACTGACCCAACATCACATATCAAGAATACAACATGACGATAAACAAGGAGAATGCAGAAATGTTATCACTTAACCAAAACCTACCACAAAGTCACATTGCTATCAAAGAAAAGACATCAATTTAAAGAAAGAACCTAACTTTACCTTCCAGGGAGAGGATAAAAAAGTAGCTGGGAAAATATGGTCGGCATAAGATGAATCCAATGCTCCAATCAGAATCAGTCTAAAGACACATTTAACTCTCCATATACGAAGATTTGTAAATCAATTGTTGTAGTCAGTCGGCCATGAAATATTCTAACAATTGAACCCGTCTCCAATGCCTCCAATTCACAAACAGCAGAAATAGACTCAAGAAGCAACAAATGCTTGTCAAATCATTGGACAGCTATCACCACTACTGTTGTCCAACAAGGAAATAACTCTAGCGGCAAAACGGGCACTCTACAAAACAATCTTCATTCCAACGTTGTGCTATCAATGCCAGTCCTGGACCCCTGATGCAAGAACAATAAGACAAATAGACTTCTGAGATGAGATGTGTTAGACAAATGACAGGAATCAGCCTGAGAGATAGGATCTGATAGGAAAAACTGAGAAAAAAATGGTAGGAATAACACCCCCCCCCCTTCCCCCCAAACCGCACACCAGTAGAATATATAAAGAAACAACAGGTAAATTGGTTTGGCTAAATTACAGGGTAGAAAGATAACAACACAACAGATCGAGCCTTCAAAAAAGGTTGAGAGAACACCAGACCCAAATGTTGACCACGAAAAAAATTGATCGGCGGAATATTGGGAACACCTGGAAACATAACAGCAGCAGAGGCGAACAGAAGACCAAAAGACCGCAAACTATATCTTCCCTCAACGCTGAAAGGAAAATTAGCACGGAAAGAAGAAGTAAAGTGCCTCAAACGATCAAATTGGTTACAATGCAGTCTCCTTAAAGGTGATCTCACCAGCTCTGGTCTTTAGACTAAATATATTTTTGTATGCACGTCTCTACAGTAGCTATTTTGTATGAGTGCTATTGTTTGTAACGCACTAATCACAATTCTCGCGATATTTTACAGGCTTCTTGAAGATCCCGAGATTCGCGGCTCGTTCATGTCTTTCCGGGATAAGACAATGGAGGAGCTGAAAGCGAGTGCTGTTTTACGATCACACGTTCTTCGAGTTATGGGCGCGGTGGAGAAAGTCGTTGCTCGCTTGGACAATGAGGAAAAGCTCTTGACCTTGTTACACGACCTTGGACAGCGTCATCTCGTATACAACGTTCGGCCAGAATTTCTCGATGTAAGTTAACTAAGGTTTCTTGGTAAAAGTAATCAAAGGTTTCTTGATGTATGTAAACTAAGGTTTTTTGATGAAAGTAAACATAGATTTTTGATCTATGTAAACTCAGGTTTCTTGGTAAAAGTAATCAAAGGTTTCTTGATGTATGTAAACTAAGGATTCTTGATCTCTCTCTCTCTCTCTCTCTCTCTCTCTCTGCGATCAAGACTCAATCAGAGTAGGATTCCAGACTCTCTCATGAAGTCAGCTGTCTGTTTAAGCGATTCGATTACCCCATATAGTTTCTCTTCCAGGGAGGTGGGTGTGGACCACATTGCTCTTCTCAGGTATGTGCACTGGGGCAATCCTGTTGAACATGATTTGTAGTCATATTGTCCAGTGTACAGTGGCTTAGGCTGGTTGCACCTATTTTGAATTTGGTGAACATGTCATTCTATTATGGCCAGTGCGTAGGCGAAGTATGTTGACTTGATCCCTCTTGATAGTTGATGGTATCCGTCCCTCTCGTTATGCTTTGGGTGTTCTCGTTTCCATTTTTCATGAAACTGACCCTTGAGGATGGATTTGGCTTCATCATAACTGAGCGGATGGTTCTCTTGTGGTAATCTCCCTCCCTCTTTAGCTAATTTGTCTGCGCGTTCGTTTCCGTGTATATTACAGTGTGATGGTATCCACTGAATGACTACTCTCTGGAAGTTATTGCATAGTTGGTCCAGAGTTGTTCTCAAGTCATCTAGTTCATTGTTCTTGGGGCTTTTTAGAGCTGATAATACTGACTGTGCATCAGTCTGAATCACCAATTTATTGTGCATGTTATTTTTGTGTTGAGTAGCCAGTGGTTGCAGCATCCCTGAGGGCCTCAGTTTCTGCTTTAAAGTTGTTTGAGAATTTTCAAGTAGCTATTGACTTGGTGATCTCGTCCTGGTTATTCAGCGTCAAGAACACACCACTCCCTCCATTTCTAGTGGCATTTGTAGCAGAGCCATCTGTGTATATGTGGGACCTAGAGTCCTGTGGGTAGGTATCGTGTATGTGTTTTTCTGCTACGTGATTTCTTTCTATGTCTGATTGGGCGCCTTTTTTCATGATTCCTTTATATTTTCCTTAAGTTCTGATAATTTATGTTTCCCAAGAGGAGACATATCAGATGGGCACAAGGGTTTCGATATTGTTTGGGAAAGTACCGGGTCTCCAGTAGTTAGTTCACTGGCGATTGCAGCGAAGTTGCCCCTCTTTAGTCGTACAATTCCGGAACCAGTTATTCTTTGGTGCATGGGGTGGCTAAGGAGCCTTCTATATTTCTCCGCTTGTTGCAATACTTTAGTGACCCGTCTGTCATCTAAGGGTTGTAAACATGTTACAGTTTCTATAGTCTTGATAGGTGTAGATTTCATAGCACCAGTGATGATATAGGCAGCTTGGTTCTGTGTGCTGTTAATTTTGCTAAGGTGTGATTTGGAAGTCATAGCCCAGGCTATGACTCTATACTCTAGAACTGGTCTGACTCTTCCTACTTATAATCGTTTCAAGATATTGCTGTCTGCTCCCCAGTCCTAAGATAACCTAAGATATGCTGATGATACTGTTCTACTAGCAGAAAATCCTAAAGATCTACAATTGCTTAATGTAATAAACATGACAAGCAAAAAATATGAACTAGATATGAATATAAAAAAAAAGACTAAAACTATGATCATAAACAAAGAAAATTATCAAGACCTACAATTAAATATCAAAGTTGAAGGAATACATCTAGAGACAGTCCAGAGCCACAACTACCTGGGACATACTATAACCAGTGATGGAAAATGTACAACTGAAAAAAATAAAAGAATAGTATTGGCAAAAAGTAATTTCAATGCCATGAAAAATATACTAACATCAAAACAAATAACACCAGGGCTGAAACTAAGAATAGCAAAATGTTACATCTTCTCAATATTCCTGTATGGTGCAGAAACATGCACATTAGACCAGAAAACAGAACAGAAAATTGAAGCCTTTGAAATGTGGATTTTTAGAAGAATAGGTAGAATTTGATAGAAAGAAAAGAAAACAAACGAAGAAGTTTTAAAACAACTAAAAATGAAAAAAAGAACTACTAAACACAATTAGAGCAAGACAAACGAAATTTTTTGGTCATGTTAAAAGACACAACAGTCTAATAAAAGTAATATTAGAAGGGAAAATACAAGGTAAAAGAGGCAGAGGCAGACCAAGACTAACATGGACGAGTAACATCAAAAGATGGACAAGTCAGCCTATGGCAATCTGCACCATCAAAGCAAGAGACAGAGTGGAATGGCGCTCCATGGTAGCCAACCTTCCATGCGGAGAAGGCACTCGATGATGATGATGCTCCCCAGTCCGTTCCTGCCAATTTCTTCATAATATTTGTTCGTTTTCTGGCTTTTTTTTTTATTGCTCTGTCTATCTTATTTTTCCAAGTTATTCTGAGATTCATGGTGACGCCAAGATATGTTGGGTTTTGGTCAATAGGGAGTGTATGGTCTTTTATCTTCAAGTTTGCAGAGAGCGTGTTTCTTGATAAGCTTAAAATTGTATATGAAGTTTTTTTTTTTTTCGTTGATTGGTAAGAACCAGGTGTTCGTCCATTTTTCAAGTTCGCCTAGGGCATCTTGCATCCTGGGTCCAGCCACCAACATACTTTCCTCGCGAGCCCATAACGCCAGATCATCTGCGTATATTGCTGAGTGTATTCTGGGTGGAATGTCCATTACGATGTCATTTATGAAAATTAAAAAGAGTGTTGGGGACAAGACTCCGCCTTGTGGGACACCTTGTTCGATTGTGACTTTCTTACTTAGTTGACCTTGAACTTGTACTCTGGCCGTTCTATCCTGCAGGTATTGAGAGACCCAATTGAATAAACGACCCTGGATGCCAAGTCTGAAAAGCTTGTTCTTTAAACCCTCTCCCCAAACCCTATCAAAAGCCTTCTCCATGTCGACCCACACTGTTAGTGTGTGTTTATTTTCTTATAAAGCATCCTCTATTTCCAGTGCGATGTAGGTGATCAGGTCTTCAGTTGATCTGTTCTGACGGAAGCCACTTTGTTGTGGTATGATTTGTTGTTTTGTCTCCAAATGCCACATAAGTCTTCTGTTAACCAGCCTTTCCGTGAGTTTACTCAGGCAGCTCAGTAGGCTAATTGGTCTATAGCTACTTGGGTCTAGTGGGTCCTTTCCACGCATGAGGATGGGCGCCATAATAGCTTCTTTCCAATTTCCAGCACATGACCTCTCTTCCAGCTTGCATTTATTATTCTTAGAAGCCGGAACTTGGCTTTCTGTCCCAGATTTAGGAGCATTTCGTTGGTGATTCCATCTTTACTAGGGGAACTTTTGAGCTTCAATCCTTTGATGGCAAATTATAATTCAGTTGGGGTAAAGATGGTCGTCCGATGCTCTTCTGGTGCTACAGGCATATGTTTCGCATCTTGGTTTTCCCGTCTTGCAGCTTTTTGTTTGTCTATTGGAATGATTACTCTACTAATGTTTTTTTGTAAGTCTCTATCAGTAGATTTGCTGCCCTTTTGTTTGTGAGGATGTTCTGATTGTGTGCTAATAATATTGAAGGTCGGCAGTTGTTTTCGTCGCTCAGAGCTTTCGCAAGTTTCCATAGTTTATGACCATTTTTGTCTAGATTAAGGCTCTCTGTTTTGTCTATCCAGCTCTGTCTTGCTGATATCATGACCTCACGTCTGTATTTGGCCGAGGCTGCTTTATAGGCAATGTTGCTCTCTGTGCTGTGTGATGTTTCAGCTAGTTCTATGGCATAGTCCAGTTCCTCTTCTAGTCTTTGTATTTCCTTGCTCCAGTATGGCTTGTAGTTTCTTCTTGCTCCTCTAGGAATGAATTCTTTAGCAGCTCTCAGGATTCCATTTGTTAACCGCTCTATCATATTATTGACCTTCTTTTCGTGGGTGTTGATAGGCACAGTATATGCATCAGTGAGCCTTGCAAACTTTGCCTAATCTGCTCTCTTATAGTTCCAGCGGGAAAGAGGTATTTGCAACTCCAGTTTGTGAGGAAGATCCACTGAAAGTTTGACTGGTCTATGGTCACTATTTCCGAGTTGGTTCAGCACTTTTCTGTTTATTTTGATGGATATGTCTCCAGTTGCAAATGCTAGATCGGGAATGGAAGTTGTTTTCCATCTTCTTGAGTAGAAGGTTGGGGGATTCTCCCTAGAGATTATGAGGAATAGATTGTTGTCTATTTCCCATTCTTCCACTTCTTCACCTCGAACATTGGACTCCTTATATCCCATCTTTCAGAGTGGCTGTTAAAGTCTCCTACTACCAGACACTTTGATGGTGTTATTTCCATTGACTCCAGCTTCGGTAATTTGTCATTTGGATAGTAAATGTTAAATATCCCTATACAAGCGGAGTTAATGTATAGGTCTGTACCAATGATGTCTGCCTCTCCGTTTGTGACTACTTCTATCAGTTTTGCTGGGATGGAATTTTTAATAAGTATAAGAATTCCATCCTTGTGACCCTCCCTGTCTTGTTTAAATGTTTGGTAGCCCCTGATCATAAATTTTTGAGGAAAGTAATCAAAGGTTTATTAATGTATGTAAACTAATGTTTCTTGGTGAAAATAATCAAAGGTTTCTTGATGTAAGTAATCAGAATTTCTTGATGTAAGTAATCACAATTTCTTGATGTAACTAACAATAGCTTCCAGTTTACGTAACTAGATATTCACGTTACAAGTAACCAATCTAGCTCACTGTTCATACACCACAGGTGATGATTATGCAGGTTATCGTCGTATTATGTAACCCCTACATAAATATTTGGACCGCTTATCTCCCCGGTTATTGTTATATCAAAAAGCCTGCTCCTATGATTTCGAGATTTGGACTGGCAGACCTGACGGTACTAGACCTTACATTTGCATGATAATTTATCAACAGACTGTGTTGCATTATCAATATTGAATTGTGCTTTCTTATCTATTATTGTTTTGATTGTTTACGCACGCTATCTTTATACCTCTAGCGAAGTCCCCAGGGACTGAATTTTGCGTGAATTTCATTTTTTTTCTTCAAATTTTTACACAGTCAACCTTGTGCTCACACAGTTATTATTTGTGTATACTCTCATTACGACTAGGACAATAATGTGTATGGTTCATGTTTTCCGCTAGTTCTGTATCCCCTCACGGTATGTACTTGTATAATTCAACCACGACATAGGAAAACCACCCGACTGGGCAACTGACGTTCGGACAACCCGTTGGAAGCAGTGTGAATTGTACTATTGGCTATTAAAAAAATACTCCTACGGTCGACCCAGCCGCTGGCAGAAATGTGCACCAGGATATTACTCTGGGAAGGTGAGGAATGCCGCCTTATATCGTGACTTTCGGTGCTTGAAACGACAACAAACTCGCGTGCTAAGATGCCAATTTATGTCTCGTACTTTACCTTTACTTTACCTTCACTTTACTTTCACTTTACCTTTACTTTACCTCTACTTTACCTTCACTTTACCTTCACTTTACCTTTACTTTACTTTCACTTTACCTTCACTTTACCTTCACTTTACCTTCACTTTACCTCTACTTTACCTTCACTTTACTTTCACTTTACCTTCATTTTACTTTCACTTTACCGTCACTTTACCTTCACTTTACCTTTACTTTACCTTCACTTTACCTTCACTTTACCTTCACTTTACCTTTACTTTACCTTCAATTTATCTTTACTTACCTTTACTTTACCTTTACTTTACCTTCACTTTACCTTCACTTTACCTTCACTTTACCTTTACTTTACATTTACTTTACCTTCACTTTA
Organism: Megaustenia siamemsis; assembly: GCA_032433765.1. Taxonomy (NCBI): domain Eukaryota; kingdom Metazoa; phylum Mollusca; class Gastropoda; order Stylommatophora; family Ariophantidae; genus Megaustenia; species Megaustenia siamemsis. The sequence goes on along the minus strand of JAVIAB010000050.1, from coordinate 54,861,053 downwards.
CCTTACTTTACCTTCAGTTTACCTTCACTTTAACTTCACTTTACCTTACTTTACCTTCAGTTTACCTTCACTTTAACTTCACTTTACCTTCACTTTAACTTCACTTTACCTTCACTTTAACTTCACTTTACCTTTACTTTACCTTCACTTTACCTTCACTTTACCTTCACTTTACCTTACTTTACCTTCAGTTTACCTTTACTTTAACTTCACTTTACCTTCACTTTACCTTCACTTTACCTTTACTTTACCTTCAATTTATCTTTACTTACCTTTACTTTACCTTTACTTTACCTTCACTTTACCTTCACTTTACCTTTACTTTACATTTACTTTACCTTCACTTTACCTTACTTTACCTTCAGTTTACCTTCACTTTAACTTCACTTTAACTTCACTTTACCTTCACTTTAACTTCACTTTAACTTCACTTTACCTTTACTTTACCTTTACTTTACCTTCACTTTACCTTCACTTTAACTTCACTTTACCTTCACTTTACCTTCACTTTACCTTTACTTTACCTTTACTTTACCTTTACTTTACCTTCACTTTACCTTCACTTTACCTTTACTTTACCTTCACTTTACCTTTACTTTACCTTCACTTTACCTTTACTTTACCTTCACTTTACCTTTACTTTACCTTCACTTTACCTTTACTTTACCTTTACTTTACCTTTACTTTACCTTCACTTTACCTTCACTTTACCTTTACTTTACCTTCACTTTACCTTTACTTTACCTTCACTTTACCTTTACTTTACCTTCACTTTACCTTCACTTTACCTTCACTTTAACTTCACTTTACCTTCACTTTACCTTCACTTTACCTTCACTTTACCTTTACTTTACCTTTACTTTACCTTCACTTTACCTTCACTTTACCTTCACTTTAACTTCACTTTACCTTCACTTTACCTTTACTTTACCTAACCACAGCAATACTTTAAACTCTGGGTTCAGATAATACAACTCGCCAAATTATGACCGTATTTTTTAAGCAGAAATCAGTCTGTAGTAGCAAAAGGTTTTTTTTTTATATAATTTTGATAAGGAGTGGTCACATGGATGTAAACCTTTGTCGTGTTCTAAAGAAGACAAGCAGGTTCGAATCACAGTAGGATGATTGTAGTTATTTTTTTTTTAACAGGCAGGATAATATAAAAGCTGGAACTTAACGTGAGACTGCACCGGATATCCAGCTTTTCATTCTTCGTTCCAATGAAAACCCTCTACTGACTCCAGAACTGGAGAATATGCTTGCTTGCTTGCGTTCGCCCTATTGACTAAAGTATTCTAGAGTATTCGTAGACTGTAGAATTGTTCTTCATCATACGCCCTTAAAAGGACGTTAAGTGGGTGTGTCTGCGTTGTGTTGTGGTTTGCAGTATAAATGTGATATTTGCGCCTTTCGGCCCAACACACCCGACTTCAGCACGACATTTTTGAGTACCGGTTGTCTTCCCTCTTCGATCCCTACTGTCCGGACATTTTAAAATACAAAGTATATCAATTGGAAAATATGATGTAACTATATTTTTGTCAAATCAAAATTTTAATAATATCAGTTTACGTATGACGCGAATTGGTTCTGCTTTAGTTTTGAGTCGCACGTCACAATATGACATGATGTTCATATTCCTATAAGTGAATCTTGTTCTCATAAATATAAACGGGTTATTCATGGAATGATTGTTACCTCACGGAATCCAGGCTAAAAATAATTTAATCGCACCTATTTGTTGTTATTAAATATAGTTATTCTGACTTCTAGAAATTGCTTCAACGTGAAATGTGTGTGGCGTCGTCGGCAGTTTTACGTGCATATTATATATTCATGGTGAAATGTTCGCGGGACGAACATAGCAAAACATGCTCATATAAATTGATATGTCTGACGCTGTTATGTCTTTTTTTTCACTGTGTTGTTTTTTATGCCAAGTGTGCTGCAAACAAATATGTCACCGGGGATAATTAAAAGCTTATAGTGAAAAGCTATTGAATAAATACACACAACACACACATGCATACACACAAATCACTAATTATTGGTGAAAAGCGCATAAAATACCACATGCGAATGAATAAACATGTGAAATGGCATCTTCTACACTTTCATTTATAAAAACTAGTATTAATATTCTTCTTTTCTCTTTTCACAGGTTACCGAAAGGTGTCGTGATTTATATATATCATTTGTCGTTCTTGAGCTGCTCGAACTGTCTGAATTAGTGATTTTCCTTTGTTGTTACATGTCTCTGTCACTGCATCTATCCATCTTCTTCTATGTCTTCCTCTTGCTCTTTTTCCATGCATTCTCGAGAAGAACGCCGAACGAATAATTAGTATTAATAAATATATATTAAATAAATATAATTAAATATAAAAGATTCAAGCGTGGAGGAGGATACTAAGTTCTATTTGTCATCCTCTAGACAGCTTCAATCCCTGAAGTGAGAGGTCTGTGTTCAGTTTCCTTGATATTCTCACCCCCACCTTTGACCATTTTTTTTTCGAGATATCTCATATATAAGACTTGCGTGTATGAAAATACAAGGCACATCACATGAGGGTCTAACCATTTTATGAAAAAGGAAGGGGGGAGGGGGGGGGGGTTGGTGGCGAAGGCTAATGTAAGCACCAGGGCTGAAATCTGTCAGCAACTCATAGCTGATTAATTGCGCCCGGATCGACGAACCAGAACTTTGATGATCCTACTCCACCTCTTCGCGGTACTCCTAGTAACAGACCAACCAGTCTAGTCTGGCGAAAAAAGTAACGATTAAAAGGATGGCAATCCGATACTCAAAAACGTCATACTGTAGCCGGGTATGTCGGCCTGAAAGCTGCAGGCATCACATCTTGCATCAAACCACAACACAGGTTCACTCAACGTTTGTTGTTTTCGTTCGCCAGCATTTACCTCTAGCGAAGTCCCTAGAGACTAGGAACTGAATTGTGCATGTTAATCCGTTTTTCCCTGGCAGCCGTGTGCACAGGGGTACCTCGCCGCACAGGCAGATAACTCCGTCTTCGGAGATACTCAGTTGTTTTTTTTTTTTCCATCGATGGATAATTGACGTTTCAAGCCGGACCTTGCTGCTGAGACCAGGGGTGGTTGCCGCAGATATAAATCATAAATAAAAATCCCAACCGGTGCAGCCGAGATTTGAACTCACAACCTTTCTGCCTCGAGACCAGTGTCCTGCCTCACGACCAACCAATCCCCCCAGTTTTAAAGCGGACAACGAAGAGAATTAGTTTTTCCTTGAGTCAGTGGTTCTCAAAGTGTGGCCCACACCTCTCAAGGGCGTCGCCAAACTTTGGCAAGGGCGAGGATATTATCGCGTGTCTACTCAGTGGTTAGAAGTAATCAAATTGTGTCATTCAAATAGGCGTCATATTGTTTTAGCAAATTAACGAGTTTTTACAAGATTGTGTTAATTCTGTCGTTATCTATCATCTTATATATCATATCAGAAAAAGACATAACCGCAATGTACAATAACGACAAGTGGAACAATATTAAAATAGGTAAAGGAATGTAAATATATGGGATTAATGTTAATCTCAAATTGTAGATGCACAATGGAAGTGAGATGCAGAATGGCTCAGGCAAAAGCAGCTTTCCAGAAAATGATGACGATACTATGTAATCCATTTTTCACAATAAAAACAAGAAAAAGAGTTCTTAAATGTTATGTAGAGTCAGTCTTAACATAAGGATGTGAAACATGGACAATATGACAACGGACACGAAAATCACTGGAGACTGAAAAAAAAAGTTAGTTTTATAGAATAATGTTGAGAATACCATGATCAGCTAAGAAGAGTAATGAAAACGTTCTGAAAGAGTTCAAAGCAAAGAAAGAGCTGATGTCAAATATTAGGAAGAAACAATCGTCATTGTTGTGGATCATAGGCGGAAGACGTATCATTACTATCAAAGACATCGCTAATGATGGCTAATTTTTTAGTTAGCTGAGTTGGCAATGTTCCCTAGCGTTTGGCTTCTCGTGGCAAGGTGCTGTGTCAAGAAGTACGGGTTTGATCCTGCTTCGGACCACATACTGTTTTTTTTAAGATTTGCGTAGGCGAAGTATGATGACTTGATCATACAAGGATCACTGATGCATATACTGCGCCTATCAACACCCACGAAAAGAAAGTCAATAATATGATAGAGCGGTTAACAAAATGGAATCCTGAGAGCTGCTAAAGAATCCATTCCTAGAGAAGCAAGAAGAAACTACAAGCCATACTGGAGCAAGGAAATACAAAGACTAGAAGAGGAACTGGACTCTGCCAGAGAACTAGCTGAAACATCACACAGCACAGAGAACAATATTGCCTATAAAGCAGCCTCGGCCAAATACAGACGTGAGGTCATGATATCAGCAAGACAGAGCTGGATAGACAAAATATAGAGCCTTAATCTAGACAAAAATTGTCATAAACTATGGAAACTTGCGAAAGCTCTGAGCGACGAAAACAACTGCCGATTTCCAATATCATTAGCACACAATCAGAACATCCTCACAGGCAAAAGGGCAGCAAATCTACAGATAGAGACTTACAGAAACATTAGTAGAATAAACATCCCAATAGACAAACAGAAAACTGCAAGACGGGAAAACCAAGATGCAAAACAAATGCCTTTAGCACCAGAAGAGCATCATACGACTATCTTTACCCCAATTGAATTATATTTTGCCCTCAAAGGATTGAAGCTCAAAAATTCCCCTGGTAAAGATGGCATCTCCAACGAAATACAACTAAATCTGGGGCAGAAAGCCATGAGCCAGCTTCTAAAGATAATAAATGCTAGCTGGAAGAGAGGTCATGTGCCGGCAATCTGGAAAGAAGCTATTATGGTGCCCATCCTCAAGCGTGGGAAGGGGCCACTAGACCCAAGAAGCTATAGACCAATTAGCCTACTGAGCTGCGTGAGTAAACTCATGGAAAGACTGGTTAACAGAAGACTTATGTGGCATTTGGAGACAAAACAACAAATCATACCACAACAAAGTGGCATCCGTCAGCACAGATCAACTGAAGACCTGGTGACCTACATCGCACAGGAAATAGAGGATGCTCAACAAGAAAAGAAACACTCTGGCAGTGTGGAGGCATTTGATAGGGTATGGCGAGAGGGTTTAAAAAACAAACTTTTTCAACTTGGCATCCAGGGTCGTTTATTCAATTGGGTCTCTCAATACCTTCACGATAGAAAAGCCAGAGTACAAGTACAAGGGCAACTAAGTAAGAAGGTCTCTATCGAACAAGGTGTCCCACAAGGCGGAGTCTTGTCCCCAACACTCTTTTTAATTTTCATAAATGACATCGTAATGGACATTCCACCCAGAATACACTCAGCAATATAGGCAGATGATCTGGCGTTATGGGCTTGCGAGGAAAGTATGTCAGTGGCTGGACCCAGGATGCAAGATGCCCTAGGTGAACTTGAAAAATGGACGAACACTTGGTTCTTACCAATCAACGAAAAAAAACTACATATACAATTTTCAGCCTATCAAGAAGCACACTCTCTGCAAACTTGAAGATAAAAGACCATACACTTCCTATTGACCAAAACCCAACATATCTTGGCATCACCATGAATCGCAGAATGACTTGGAAAAATCTGATAGACAGAGCAAGGATAAAAGCCAGAAAACGAACAAATATTATGAAGAAATTGGCAGGAACGGTCAGGGGAGCAGACAGCAATATTTTGAAAAGACTAAAAGTAGGAAGAATCAGACCAGTTCTAGTGTATGGAGTCACAGCCCGGACTATGGCTTCCAAATCACACCTTAGCAAAATTAACATAATACTGAACCAAGCAGCCCGTATCATCACTGGTGCTGTGAAATCTACACCTATCAAGACTCTAGAAACTGCAACTGGTTTACAACCCTTAGATGACAGACGGGTCACTAAAGTATTGCAACAAGCGGAGAAAGATAGAGGTTCCTTAGCCACCCCATGCACCAAAGAATAACTGGTTCCGGAATTGTACGACTAAAGAGGAGCAACTTCGCTGTAATTGCCAATGAACTAACTACTGGAAACCCAGTACTTTCCCAAACAATACCGAAACCCTTGGGCCCATCTGATATGTCTCCTTGTGGAAAACATAAAAAACCAAATTTTAAGGAAAATATTACAGGAATCATGAAAAAAGGCACCCAATCAGACACAGAAAGAAAACACGTAGCAGAAAAACACATACAGGATACCTACCCACAGGACTCTTGGTCCTACATATACACAGATGACTCTGCTACAAATGCCACTAGAAATGGAGGGAGTGGTGTGTTCTTGGCGCTGAATAACCAGGACGAGATCACCAAGTCAATAGCTACTGGAAAATTCTCAAACAACTTTAAAGCAGAAACTGAGGCCATCAGAGATGCTGCAACACTGGCTACTCAACACAAAAATAACATGCACAATAAATTGGTGATTCAGACTGATGCACTGTCAGTACTATCAGCTCTAAAAAAGCCCCAAGAACAATGAACTAGATGACTTGAGAACTACTCTGGACCAACTATGCAATAACTTCCAGAGAGTAGTCATTCAGTGGATATCATCACACTGTAATATACACGGGAACGAACGCGCAGACAAATTAGCTAAAGAGGGAGGGAGATTACCACAAGAGAACCATCCGCTCGGTGATAATGAAGCCAAATCCATCCTCAACGGTCAGTTCCATGAAAAATGGAAACGAGAACACCCAAAGCATAACGAGAGGGACGGATACCACCAACTATCAAGGAGGGATCATGTCATCATACTTCGCCTACGCACTGTCCACAATAGAATGAGAAATCACATGTTCACCAAATTGAAAATAGGTAAAACCAGCTTATGCCACTGTACACTGGACAATATGACTACAAAACAGGTTCTACAGGATTGTCCCCAGTACACAGACCTGAGAAGTGCAATATGGCCCACGTCCACCACCCTGGATGAAAAACTATATGGGGCAATCGATTCGCTTTAATAGACAGCTGACTTCATGAGAGAGTCTGGAATCCTACTCTGATTGAGTCTTGATCGCAGAGAGAGAGAGAGAGAGAGAGAGAGAACGAACATGTAGTGGACTGAGGATAGTTCTCCAAGAACACTCATAAGAACGAACATGTAGTAAACTGACAATAGTTCTAAGAACACTCATAAGAACGACCATGTAGTGGACTGAGGTAAGTTCCAAGAACTCTCATAAGAACGACCATGTAGTGGACTGAGGTAAGTTCCAAGAACTCTCATAAGAACGACCATGTAGTGGACTGAGGTAAATTCCAAGAACTCTCATAAGAACGACCATGTAGTGGTCTGAGGTAAATTCCAAGAACTCTCATAAGAACGACCATGTAGTGGACTGAGGTAAATTCCAAGAACTCTCATAAGAACGACCATGTAGTGGACTGAGGTAAATTCCAAGAACTCTCATAAGAACGACCATGTAGTGGAATGAGGTAAGTTCCAAGAACTCTCATAAGAACGACCATGTAGTGGACTGAGGTAAATTCCAAGAACTCTCATAAGAACGACCATGTAGTGGAATGAGGTAAATTCCAAGAACTCTCATAAGAACGACCATGTAGTGGACTGAGGTAAATTCCAAGAACTCTCATAAGAACGACCATGTAGTGGACTGAGGTAAATTCCAAGAACTCTCATAAGAACGACCATGTAGTGGACTGAGGTAAATTCCAAGAACTCTCATAAGAACGACCATGTAGTGGAATGAGGTAAGTTCCAAGAACTCTCATAAGAACGACCATGTAGTGGAATGAGGTAAGTTCCAAGAACTCTCATAAGAACGACCATGTAGTGGAATGAGGTAAATTCCAAGAACTCTCATAAGAACGACCATGTAGTGGAATGAGGTAAGTTCCAAGAACTCTCATAAGAACGACCATGTAGTGGACTGAGGTAAATTCCAAGAACTCTCATAAGAACGACCATGTAGTGGAATGAGGTAAGTTCCAAGAACTCTCATAAGAACGACCATGTAGTGAGTGGACTGATGATATTTCCAAGGAAATTCACAAGCACGGTCAGTGGACTCAGGACAGGCGCCAGAACAATCACAAGAACGGTCAGTGGACTCAGGACAGGCGCCAGAACAATCACAAGTACGGTCAGTGGACTCAGGACAGGCGCCAGAACAATCACAAGTACTGCCTAAGTACTACATATGAGAAGTAATAGAGAGGTAGACCGTAGGTAACTATGCGATGGTCAGGGGGAAAAGAAAGATGTATACCTTGTGGGCCAGACCTGGAGCACAATTTAAAGGATGGTTAGGGTCCGTGCGAAACCCTAGTTGTCATCTTATAAACGCGACAAGGCGTGCTGGCCACTAACCTCTTCATTTTTTTAAGCCTCTGATATCAGGGAAAGATTAATCAGATGATGAAAAGAAAATAACAAACAGAAAATAATGATGATGTGATAAAATAGCCAAGAAAAATAATATGAAAACCAAACACATAAAAACGTGTGAAATAAAACGGTGCCTGCATGATAATATTGACGGTTTATCGACAACAATTGCTGAAACAAAATTACCAACTTTAAAAAAACAAACGGTGTTCGGCATTTTAATTGTATTCAATTTTCCCGTAATAATTAAACTATTTTATCCGGTTGCCAAGTTGGACTTGAGTTTCTCTGCAGAATCAATCAATAATCCAACGAAGTACGTGAGTTTGACAATAATATTTCCGTTTAATCATCGTAGTCAAGTCTGGAAAGTGTATTTCCTTATACTTCTTTAATCGGCTTGACATTTAAAACTTCCCCTGGCTATTGAATTCGCCAACTCTAGATCGAGCAAGGATGTTTGATACCGATACTGTAAAGTTTACTCTAAATAATTAGCTGACGATCCCTCGCAGACTTTCATTACAATATTGTCATTAAATCTTGCTACAAACGTGCTAAACAAAAAAAAGTATTTTAGTTGCAACTTAGTTGTTTAGTTTTTCCATCTTTTACACCGTGGGATTAATATATCATAATCAAACTGGTTGGGGGACTGGTTGGTTTCAAGGCAAGACGCCGACCTCGAGACAGAGAGGTTTTGGGTTCAAATCCCGGCCTGACCGGTTGGGATTTTTATTTATGATTTCTCTCTGCGGCAACCACCCCTGGTCTCAGCAGCGAGGCCCGGCTTGAAACGTCAATTACTCGTCGACGGAAAAAAATATGAGTACCTCCGAAGTCGGAGTTATCTGCCTGTGCGGCGAGGGACCCCTGTGCACACGGCAGCAAGGGAAAAATGGATTAACACGCAGAATTCAGTTCCTAGTCCCAAGGGACTTCGTCAGAGGTAAAAGCTGGCGAACGAAAAAAATTAATCAAACAGTCGGTACCGTAACCCTTCGGCATTGACGATTAAGCTTCTACATCTATTTTTTGCGTGTGTCCTGGTTTCTTTTTATCATGTAAAAATAAAGAAATCCACTATTCTTCTGGTCTTTTCCATCTTCCTTTTACTTTTAATAGTCCCGTCATGATAAATTGATTCAACTTCTTTCTTCTAATAGCTTGTCCTGCAAGGACAACCAAAAAGATGAAATAAAACTCAACTCATAATCACACTGTGTCCCAGCCAATTGTTAGCTCATTATGTATGTTCCAAACCTGCGTCTGAGTGCCCAGGACTTGTCGTTAGGGATCTAAAACAAATTCAATGAACGAGAAAAAAAATTAATATTTTTTTGGTATGAACTGATTAAAAAAATGTTTGGTTATGGTTATGGAAGGCCTCGGTATCACTGCAAACGAATTAAAATTCATAATTGCTCAACCGCTCGTGCCAGTGGAATCATCCGAATTACTATCTCATCTCCCAAACAAAGAAATGTAGCTGTAGTCCCCATCATAGCAGTCTCAGCACATGCCAAAAGACATAAGGCGAAACCGCACAGAAAGTGAACACAGCCATCTGTTCTCCATCATACGATATCATCATTCATCGTAAACAATCGGAATATCAAAACACGATCAAAACAGATGAAACGCACAGCACACGGTGTGCAGAAAGCACTTAACTCAGTAGCTCCTGCAACAAGCAGGACTTGGAATATGAGGAAACTACAACAAGGAACATTTTTCAGACATAGCCTTTAATGGTTCCTGCCCCCTATCCACCATATTGACCCAAATCTTAGGTGAATAAAAAAAATGTAATTAACATTAAATGGCGGGACAAAGTAACCAACTCTAATGTCCTTTAGTGTTTTAGACTTTCATTCATTATGAAGCGCTCAAGAGCCGACGGCTGTGGTGACTTGGACACGTTCAAAGAGTGAACAGTAAGGTCATCCCTAAGTGTAGCAGTGTCGCGTGTTCCTATGTCAAATAGAGATAAGTATTAGGTTAAACTGAATATATGGCTACTATTCTCAGTGAAATCATTTTTATATCCCACTCCCCCCCCCCCAAATTGGCACGTGACAAATGTTGCTAGCATGTAGTATTGGTTTAATACGTTTAGGTTATTGATTAGACGAGAGGTCAAGTTACACAAAAATGTTTGCACGTATTTTGTGAAGTGGTCATCATAATTACTGGAGCTCACCAATTCTGTCCAAAAGCCAAACTTGGCTGGGCTCATTATTTAAGAAGGTTGTGATAAGCTTAGAGATGTCAGTTTGGGGTGGCTTTTGAGCTAGACGAGTATACAGAGTTTATAAGAGAAAGAATTGTTGATTACAGGAGATCGTTCTATTATGAGCTTTTTATGTTAAATCTTAGGTGGATAATTTGTTTCTACAGTCAGTAGGAGGTTACTTCACAGAGAGTTGTGAATAGATTCGATTCAAAAGTTTGTGTCGAGATTAGATGAGATTGTTTTCGAGATAAAATATTAGATTGTGCGCATGAACTTCACGAGATATTTCTGAAGAGAGCAAACACATAAATTATATATTGTCATGTATGTGGTTTTGTGAAAGTCAAATAAGGTGTGCCGAATGTTGTTTGGACCAGAAGTCACTATGGGTTGTAAAAATACTTGGTCTTGAGATTCTTTATTTCAAACCTGTTCTTAGTTGTCTGCTTCTTTTAAAATCTTCATTCTATTGGTCATCATCATTTGTATCTAACAGGTTCCACTACTATTGAGCACTGCTATGTTAGGATGTCAGTTTCCACACAAGGCTCTTTGTTTTCTTTCAATTCTAACAAAAAGAAAAGGTTCCCTCACGATCTCTAGTAGTACGGGGAGTATGGTTTTGGTGACCATATTTTCTATGACCACGACACTTTTTTGGATGATGAGATCAGTATCACGCCAGGTCGCCTTAACTTCCCACTAATATCTTCAATATCCATTTTCCGGAAGGACCCCCGAACCTTTGTCAGTCCCCCAAAATGTACGCCACTTCTGGCAACTGAAGCCAGATCCTTCTGATCAGGAATCGATCGCACTAACTATTCAGCCACCGAGGCTCCGGTGTACGCTGTGGTAACATAGTTCTTTAATTTATACAGTGGCAATATCCCACTTATTTCTTGCTCCTCTGAAGAAGAAGGTTTAGCCAGGAAGACGTTTGATAAGTCAAAAAGAAAACTATCTGGCACTACCTAAACGGAAACGGTCAACTTGTGAGAAATGACGTGGCGGAGCCAAACTAGCAATCTTGGGTCCACGCGTGACAGTCGAGATGGACGGAAAAATGTCAGAATTTAGGGGAAAGGTGCAAATACTGAGTTGTATTTTACGTGAAAAAAGTTGTATGAATAGTGAATGGTATGACAACTAGGTTTCCTGTGTATAAGAAATTGTACCAAAAGTTAAAATAAAAAGGAGCCAAAGCAGGATATGAAAAAAATAAGAATATATAGTCCAGATAGCATTTTATTACCAGAGAGAGGGTGGTTATATAGGCTGGCTTGTCTTCCTCTAAATAATGTGAGTGGGCTTGAGTCGCACTAAAAGTACAAAATTGGGCTTTTTGTGTTTGTTTCTTTAAATTACTGTTGAAATGAAGATCGGACCATGTCACGCTGACTGCACTTGGGGTGCAGCTTTTTTCTTGAACCTCTGAGAAACTACCCAACCTAATCCACAAATGAAATTAAAGAGTGACTTCTTCTTTGTCCTTTTGGTTGTCAGTTTTAACGAAAAAAAAAGCTTGAAAATTAAATTTAATGAAAGTGCTAGTTTTGCAAAGAACCAACAACATCATTAAGTGTCTTTATATCACAGATATTTGACTTCCTGGTCTTGTTTTCTTTCACAGCTGATTGGTCCTGAGTTCAACATCGCCATCAAGCCAGCGCTGGGAGATAAATGGACGCCGGAAGTTGAGCAAGCGTGGGGAGACCTCTTCAAGTACATAACAAACATAATGAAGGAAAAGATGATCATGTGACGTCAGCGAATGGGTTAAATTCCATTTCTGGTTATTTCAAAAACTGGCATGTAGTTGCTGTCATTGAAAACAGTGTGTTGGTCACATCAAAGCAAGTACTGTTGCAGTATTTTTTTTCATTGTTACTGCCTTTCACACGTAAACAAACTTTGAATGTTGCTTATTTGTCTTTGCGCAGACTCCCTGATGTAAACAAGCACGAGGTCACCTTAAAGAAAGCTTCAAAGGACTGAGCTTGAAATAAAATAAACAGAAACTGAATCAATTTATTAGTTTCAGACTAACAGCTGGTTTATTTCTGTTCTGGGGATTTTTTTGTTCACAATCATATGCGATGAATTATTTCTTTCTTTATTGCTGTGACGGCTAATTTGAGGGACGTAGCTAAAGCGACAAACTGTAAGAGAAGATTGAGAGTGTACTAAATTATTTCTTTCTTTATTGCTGTGACGGCTAATTTGAGGGACGTAGCTAAAGCGACAAACTGTAAGAGAAGATTGAGAGTGTACTAAATTATTTCTTTCTTTATTGCTGTGACGGCTAATTTGAGGGACGTAGCTAAAGCGACAAACTATAAGAGAAGATTGAGAGTGTACTAAATTATTTCTTTCTTTATTGCTGTGACGGCTAATTTGAGGGACGTAGCTAAAGCGACAAACTGTAAGAGAAGATTGAGAGTGTACTAAATTATTTCTTTCTTTATTGCTGTGACGGCTAATTTGAGGGACGTAGCTAAAGCGACAAACTATAAGAGAAGATTGAGAGTGTACTAAATTATTTATTTCTTTATTGCTGTGACGGCTAATTTGAGGGACGTAGCTAAAGCGACAAACTATAAGAGAAGATTGAGAGTGTACTAAATTATTTCTTTCTTTATTGCTGTGACGGCTAATTTGAGGGACGTAGCTAAAGCGACAAACTGTAAGAGAAGATTGAGAGTGTACTAAATTATTTATTTCTTTATTGCTGTGACGGCTAATTTGAGGGACGTAGCTAAAGCGACAAACTGTAAGAGAAGATTGAGAGTGTACTAAATTATTTATTTCTTTATTGCTGTGACGGCTAATTTGAGGGACGTAGCTAAAGCGACAAAGAAAAGATTGAAAGCGTACTCTATGGATGACACTATAAAAGGTCCATCGAACACGAGGAATGGCTGATACCATTAGATATTAGTTGGAAATGCTGATGAAAGGATCGCTTTGTTTGTTTCGCTTCTTCTAGATCCGCTCCTGACGACATCTGCTTTTTAAATAAACAGAAGAGAAAATTATGTCATGAGTAATGTTATGTCATGAGTAATGATATGTCATAAGTAATGTTATGTCATGAGTAATGCTATGTCATGAGTGATTCTAATTTTGAAAAGTATGCAACTTTCTATGATTATGTCTGTTATTACAATTTCGTGTTTTTTTTTTTTTGGCAGTTTGGTTGATTAAAACAGCATGTATTGTATTGTATTGTATTGTATTTCTATTTTTTTTCCGCTTGATGATAATTGTATGGTTTTCATAGGGGCATACATTTCCAGAATGATTTTGCAGTTAAGTGCCTCGGAATGTGAAGCTGAAGAAATCTGGACACATGACATGGAAATTAATGCTTGTCGAATGAAGACGAACTAATGAAATGTTAAACATTTGATAAGTGATAATAGTTTTTGTTTGACCTCATTGAATTGAAATTGTGTGTACAGGTCGAGTTTCAAATTAGATTTACATCAAGAGTAGAAATAACCGTAATAATTTTTGATAACCGTACATATCGGCTTGGATTATCTATTTTTGTAATATGCCATGTAAGATTATCAAGCTACTTTGGTACACGCCTTATTGCAGAAGGCCAACTTACAGCGAGTCTCCCTGCTTTTAATAACAGGTAATGGGGTTGATACTTGGGCACAGTGATAACATCAGATGGAAGATGCAACACAGAAATAAAAAGCAGAATAGCTCAGGCCAAAATGGCATTTCAGAAAATGAAAAATATGTTATGCAACAAATCTGTGTCAATAGAAATGAGAAAGAGAGTTCATCGATGCCATATAGAACCAATTCTGACCTATGGAAGCGAATCATGGACAATAGACAAACAAATGAAAAGACGATTAGAGACCAGAGAGATGGGATTTCTCAGAAGAATGTTGAAAGTTTCCTGGACAACTAAAAAGACCAATGAGGAAGTTCTCAAAGAGGTCAACACAAAAAAAAGCTCTTAAAAAACATCAGAAAGAAGCAATCAACATTTTTTGGGCACATCATGAGAAGAGGAAATTTGGAATACTTGGTTACAACTGGCAAAATAGAAGGAAGGAGAGATCGCGGACGACAAAGAGAGAAAATACTGGATAGCTTGGTGTCATGGCATGGAAAACAGTTAACAACAGAACTCATACGATGCACTGTAGATAGAAGATTGTGGAAGGACATGATCGCCAACGCCAACCGGTACGGCACATGATGATGAACGGGGTTAATTAGTTCATTAAAGGAGACCTCTAACTATGGCCTCCCTTTGGAAGGGAGACTGGCAGGGATTTTAATGAGATTCCGACCGGCCAGTTAAGACAATGAAATTGAGAACAAAAATGTGCTTTATAAAATATTGAATCTTCATTTATGCATCCAGCTAAAATTAATTACTTTATTGGGAACATTACATTATCCTTTCATCCTATCGACTTTTTGTCTTGTCTTTGTGATTTATTTATGCTCAATCATATTCTTTTTTAAGCCCTTACAGCGATGGAAAAAAAAAATCACGTGTTTTTTTTTTTTTATGGGAAGCACTTTGGGAGCAGCGATAGCTCAGTGGTTAGTGAACTGGAATGCAAAGGACAAGAGGTAGGGTTCGATCCCAACCGACGGCTTCCGGGTTCACCCAACCTTAAATGGTTACCGGATTTTTTTCTGTGAAGTAAAGCGGCACGGGCGTAATACCGACCACATTACCCCAAAAATCATGTGCTGAAGATATGTGAAATGTATCGTCACTAACACCATATTCCCTATACGCCACTTGGCGTGACGGGTCACTAACACCATATTCCCTATACGCCACTTGGCGTGACGGGTCACTAAAACCATATTCCCTATACGCCACTTGGCGTGACGGGGACTCTTTACTTTTACTTACACTTTTGGAGATAAAATCAAGTACGGTGCAATCGACAGGAAGTGATTATATGGCTGGAGGTATCGTTGAACTTTGTCTAACATACACTTTTCTTAATTTGTAAAATGTATTTGTTTGTTTGTTTTTCTTTTTCAAGTAATTGTATCGCTGTTTTGAATGATGGTTAGCGACTGAGAAAATGATCTACCCTTATTGATTTTGTTACTTAAGCAGGCAATATAACGAAACTAACGTCTAATCAAAGTCAACATTCTTGCAAATGTACGTCTTTGGATAAGGACTAGTCTAAACGTCTTTGTATATGAACCTGTTTAAACGTCTTTGGATAAGGACTAGTCTAAACGTCTTTGTATATGAACCTGTTTAAACGTCTTTGGATAAGGACTAGTCTAAACGTCTTTGGATAAGGACTAGTCTAAACGTCTTTGGATAAGGACTAGTCTAAATGTCTTTGTCAGATTCCAAGTACAAACGTAAGTCCGGCAATCAGAAAAGAAAATCTTCGGGACAGTCGAAATTATTTCGAAATTGGCGCTCAGTAGCCATGTTTTAGTTTTAAGAAAGGACATACGTCCTCGTACTGATCGTAGTGACGTTGACAGTTGGAGCAGAAATAAGTGTCAAGTGGCCATTAGGACATACACAATATATTAGTTTCCTTTACAGAAAATCAATTTTTGACATTTGTAATATTCGGTTTAATTTCCTTTATATGTAAAAAAAATATATTATAATATTAAGCATTAAATAGGTTTAAAAATTGTGAAATACCTTACCCTCAAGGATAATTTTGAAATACCTTACCCTCATGGTTGACTTTGGAATACCTTACCCTTAAGGTTGATTTTGAAATACCTTACCCTTAAGTTTGATTTTGAAATACCTTACCCTTAAGGTTGATTTTGAAATACCTTACCCTTAAGGTTGATTTTGAAATACCTAATTTGATTCCATTCATGCTGGTAAAGTTCAGTCTGAAAATCTCTGTAACCCTTCAAGATGTCATCATGACATTTACTAGCGATAGAGATATGTCATTTCGGAATGTAATAAATAACAGTATTTAAGGATGAAGCTAAACGATTCTTCAAAATTGTGTGTTTTGTAGCACGTAGATCTCATTTTAATTTTTTTTTCTTTTGCAAGTTGAATGGGTGTCTTTATCAGAGAACGACAAATATATTATTTATGTCATAAAACAAATAATAGAAACTAGTTACCTAGAATATTAACATATCTAAGTGTTACTATTGAAAAAAAGGAGTGTTCATGTTAAGTTTAAATTATTTTTAAGAGTTAGAAGCATTTTTAAAAAAGTTAAATCTAAGATGGCTGCCGTTTCTAGAGCAGCGGGATCACTGATGAACTTAAAAAGAAATATGTATACACTTTCATTTTAGACCGTTCTAATAGTAAATCTGAGTAATAAAATAAAAAAGATAGGAACAAACTCTTTTACTATGTCCGTCAGATGGATTCACAAAGCTCAAAAAATAGTCGTAGTGAAAGCTACTGTTACATGTGAATCTGTTACTACATGTGAATCTGTTACTACGTGTGAATCTGTTACAACTGAAGCAAACATGTCTAAGTCTAAACATAAGGAAAAAGTCACTGTGACGAGTCGATATTGCAGTCCCTATAGAAAACAACACAGATGTAAAGTGTGGTGACCCAGGTATTGCTGGATCCCAGGTAATCTCAATAACCTACAACAAGAGTGCACATACCCTTCAGTTGTAAAAAAAGCTGTAAAAAAATTCCAAGATTTGTAAAGAAATGTCAAACAATCTTAATTACAGTGGAAGTCAAGACTCTATGCCACCATTAACCTTTGTGGTGGCCACATTCTTCAAACCTTGATCAAAGAAGCGAAAAGATTTTTCTAGTGAATGAAAATTAATGAACACCGGATATCTCTCACAAAAAACAAAACGTCACAATTCTCAGATCCCAAAACCAGACCTCAAAAGAATTCCCAGCGAATAAACGCTTCATGCAGAATGAACTTTATAAGAAAGACTAGAGAGAACAAAAATAACTATAGTACCTCTATTATTATAAAAATAATCTCTTCAAAGTCTTCCGGAGAAAAAGGGGGACCATTTATAAGAGACTTATTGTATAAGATCTCCGCACTCATGTGATTCATCGGAAAATGTTTGAAAATCAAAAGCAGCTGCTGAAGCTGTATGAGTGCATTCTCAGTTTCTCAAGAACTCGAAAGTTTCTATGGAACTTGAGCAAGATTTCAGAGTTTCATAGTTAGCTCAGTATTTAATTGTTATTATCAGCGATTTAAAGACGATATTTTCAATAACAGAGACCCTATGTGTAAATTCTAATCAAACTTATCTGCCACAAGACTTACCTACTGCGCGAAATCCTTCGTCTTTAAACTACTCCCAAGACAGAGATAAGCATAAATATAACACCTTGATTATTAAATATCAAGTGTCATGCGGTGCAGCGGATAAGGCTGTAGAGAGCCTGAAAAAAAATAAACATAAAATGGTATCCAACAGCTAAACACATAGAGAGACAAGACAAACTACGACGCTTTGGCTAAGGCCTTGACCGAAATGTCGTTGTTTGTCTCATCCCCATCTATAAATTTAGATTCTCGATTCTATTTTATGTTTTTTTTTTATATTCACAAGGTATTTTTCAGTACTAAGAAAAGTCATAATTCTGAACGCAGTATTGAAATAAAAATCCTGCATTATCGGCTCGTCATTAAAACGTTTTATAGAGCGCTAGTAACATTACTTCAGCTCAGCAGACTAGCGAATTAATCGGAAAGCATGACAAAGTTGCATCATTCTTCAAGAGTGACCTAACATCTAGTAATTCTGTGCATTAAACATGATTTAGCTCAAACAACAATTTAAGTTTACTGAAGCTATTGATCATCATCATGCAGCATAAAAATAAAGGAGACAAATCTGAAACAAGTGTAACGTTTCAAATACTTGGGCACAATTATAACATCAGATGGGAGATGCAACACAGAAATAAAAAGCAGAATAGCTCAGGCCAAAATAGCATTTCAGAAAATGAAAAATATCTTATGTAACAAATCTATGTCAATAAAAATGAGAAACAGAGTTCATCGGTGCTATGTAGAACCAATTCTAACCTATGGAAGCGAATCATGGACAGTAGACAAACAAATGAAAAGACGATTAGAGGCCACAGAGACGGGTTTTCTCAGAAGAATGTTGAAAGTTCCCTGGACAGCTAAAAAGACCAATGAGGAAGTTCTCAAAGAGGCCAACACAAAAAGGCAGCTCCTAAAAAACATCAGAAAGAAACAATCAACATTTTTCGGGCACATCATGAGAAGAGGAAAGTTGGAATACTTGGTTACAACTGGCAAAATAAAAGGAAAGACAGATCGCGGGCGACAAAGAGAGAAAATATTGGATAGCTTGGTGTCATGGCATGGAAAACAGTCAACAACAGAACTGATACGATGCACTGTAGATAGAAGATTGTGGAGGGATATGATCACCTACGCCAACCGGTATGGCACATGATGATGATGCTGAAGCTATTGATACAAATTTTTAAAATATACTTTGAGAAACCTCGTCTTCTTCAAAGTTCGTCCGTTATGCGGATGTAGTGAGTCGATCGTGTACGATGAAGCCGCGATATCAAAGTCTTTTGGTATTCGTCTTCATTTTGGGTAGATTTTCAATTTAGTTTTTTTATTTTTTTTAGCAGCCGTATTTGGAGTACCTTTTTTTTTAACTTTTAACTGCAAAGGGCTCAATAACATTTGTAAAGTAAACAACAGGGGCGTCTCTTTTTTCACCGTTATCCTATAGAGCTAGACATCGAGTCCCACTACTAGTGACCAGCGGAGTAACACAGAACAAATCACTGACTCAACGAGAAAATGTTCACCGCCTTTAGCGGTATTCGACCCCAAGACCTTGTCCAAAGGCGTACTTTTACCTATACACCACACATTTTCCCCTACATTGAGATACTTTTATATACTATGAGATTTTATGATACAAATTCATTCATTTAAATATATAATATCAACAGGTTTTAACCGGAACGCATTTCTGTACAAATCGATTTTTGCAAAGGTCCCGAGGTACTAATTCAAAAGTAACCGAAAACTTGAAATGCTGAACTCGTATTGATCGGCATTTGCTATTACTACACTTACCATTTGATATTGGCGCGAGAATTTGTGACAAAGATAGGTTACTGTGCTCTGGGAACAACACTCCCTGGATGCCGACTGCGTGGATAAGGAAACAACAATCTTTCAATTTTCGCTTGAAAACTAGATTGGGATATTTGAAGATAGGAAACATTGAGCCATTTAGACATCGTGGAGCTGTTAGAGCAGTTTTAATTTCAGTTTTGAAGAGTGACTTTGGAGAAGATAGTACATAATCGATCAATAAATATGAACAGCTCTCTTTAACCAATAATGTTTAATGATGCCTCAAAACGCCGGATGAAAATTCGCCTTCCAAACACAAAAGCCAGAAAGGATAACGGCTCGATCGGTTAGAGTGTGTGTAAAAGGCCCCAAATTGTAGATGATTTCATGAATTCCTGTCTGAGGAGAAAATAGCTGCTGCATCGTTGCATCTAATAAGCACTATCAACAGCATCTCTAGTTCTACTGCTGAATCTGGCCATGACTGTTACCAGATGAACCCAGCTCTCTCACCGACAAAATCGTCTCTATAAATAAAGACTGTGAGTACATTTATTTTAATTAGGCTCATTAGTTCTTCCCTGAGTTCTTCAACCCGTAACCCGTAACATAAAACATACGTTAAATCATGGTTGGTAGATGACACAAACATCTATAAATAGACTCGAAGAGCTAGGAAAAAACGTAAAGATAACTTGGTAAACAAAAGGAGCACCGTTTGGGAAAAAAGTACTAATTCTTGAAGTTATTGATTATTGAAGATATTGATTATTGAAGTTATTGATTATTGAAGATATTGATTATTGAGGGTATTGATTATTGAAGATATTGATTATTGAAGATATTGATTATTGAGGGTATTGATTATTGAAGTTATTGATTATTGAAGATATTGATTATTGAGGGTATTGATTATTGAAGTTATTGATTATTGAAGCTTTTGAAGAAACTGAGAAATTATGGAGTAAATGGCAGGATGTACAAATGGGTCAAAGCATACCTGCATAACAGGAGAGCCAGAGTGCAACTGGATGGTCTTAAGAGTAAGAAGGTCTTATTGCGCCAGGGCGTTCCACAAGGAGGGGTACTATCTCCAACACTTTTTCTGATCTACATCAATGACCTAGTTACTGAACTACCACATGGCATCAAAGTGGCAATGTATGCAGATGACTTGGTAATGTGGTGCACAGAGGAGTATGCAACAGTGGCCTCCAAATTGCTACAAAGAGCTATGAATGCACTGAATTCATGGACAAATAGATGGTGTATCAGCATCAATACAGACAAATGCAGTACTACACTTTTCACACTCTCCCCAAAACAAAAAGCAAGAGCCATCTACATAAACAATGAGCCTGTGAAAGAAGACATACAAGCTACATATCTCGGAGTTACATTTGATAACAAACTATCTTGGAAACAGCAGATAAATAAGGCAACCCAAAAAGCAAGGAGGAAATTGGCTATTCTAAGAAAGTTGTGTGGAACCACATGGGGTGCGAGTGGGAAAATACTCAGTAAAGTTTACCAACAGAGTATACGCCCACATTTAGAATATGGATCATCCGCATGGTGCTCAGCATCAAACACCACATTGCAAGAACTGGATAAAGTACAAAACCAGGCACTTAGGGTCATCACAGGAGCAATGAAATCAACACCAATATTGGAGATGGAGAAATTGTGGAGGATACCAGCACTGAGAGAACGGAGAGACACAAAGGTGCTGATACAGGCAGAAAAATGTGTATGCATGCTGAGACATCCAATGAAGGACAGATTCCAAAATCTTGCATTGGGACGACTTAAGAGAAGCAGCTTTATCCACCAAGCCAAGCGTATTAGTAGACAAACACCAGACATGCCAAGAGTTGTTAAACCCCTTATGCCCATACCAGAACAGACTCCCTGGACAGATGAATCAGGATTATCAGTTCAAATACGGACAGAAGTGAAAGGAATAGTTGACAAAGAGGAACAAAATAGTCTACAGCGAAAAACAATAACTCTCAGTTTCCTGGATGAAGAATACCCACAAGACCTATGGATCCGTGTGTACACAGATGGATCAGCACAGAATGCAGTAAAGAATGGGGGAGCAGGTGCATATATAGAGTACCCAAATAACACTAGGGATATGAATAAAATAGCAACAGGGAAATATTGTCACAATTATGATGCAGAAATACAAGCAATAAAGTTGGCAATAGAAAAACTGCTGAACAGTAATCTTAGCCCACAGCCTGTAGTGTTTTTGACAGATGCAAGATCAGTACTCCAGGCACTACAATCCAGAAAATTACCACATCTGCAGACCTTATTGACTGAACTCTGCAAGCACCACAGGTTTGCCCTGCAGTGGATCCCGTCTCACCGTGGAATACCAGGAAATGAGAAAGCAGATCAGTTGGCAAAGGAAGGTTCAACAGGCACACAACTAGATACACCAGTTACATACCACCATAAGAAACAGATACTCAAATCAATCAGAGGACCACAAGCCCCAAATCAGGATGCCTTTCATAATATGAATAGATATGAACAAGTTATCATTATACGCCTAAGAACAGGACACAATCGACTCCATAGTCACATGTATACAAAATTCAAGATTGGCACATCAACTACTTGTACATGTGGACAGGCACCCCAGACTGCTGAACACATACTTCAAGACTGCACTGAATATAGTAGACTGAGGAAAATCCATTGGCCCATAGATACAACACTACAGACAAAACTATATGGGCCACTGCAAGAATTACAAAAGACAGTAAAATTTATACAGGAAACGACATTGCAGATATAGACAATACTTCAGGCGAACGAAAGATAGATAGATAGATTGATTATTGAAGATATTGATTATTGAGGGTATTGATTATTGAATATATTGATTATTGAAGATATTGATTATTGAAGTTATTGATTATTGAAGATATTGATTATTGAAGTTATTGATTATTGAGGGTATTGATTATTGAAGTTATTGATTATTGAAGATATTGATTATTGAAGTTATTGATTATTGAAGATATTGATTTTTGAGGGTATTGATTATTGAAGATATTGATTATTGAGGGTATTGATTATTGAAGATATTGATTATTGAAGGTATTGATTATTGAAGGGGAGCCACGATAGCTCAGTGGTTAGTGAACTGGACTACAAAGGAAAAGTGGTAGGGTTCTATCCCAACCGACGGCTCCGGTTCACCCAGCTTTAAATGGGTACCGGATTTTTTTTTCTGGGAAAGTAAAGCGGCACGGGCGTAATACCGACCACATTACCCCAAAAATCATGTGCCGAGGGTCTGTAAAATGTATGGTCACTAACACCATATTCCCTATACGCCACTTGGTGTGACGGGGGTACATTTTTTTATTGATTATTAAAGGTACTCATTATTAAAGGTATTAATTATTTAAGGTATTAATTATTAAAGGTACTAATTATTGAAGGTATTAATTATTAAAGGTACTAATTATTGAAAGTACTAATTATTAAAGGTACTAATTATTAAAAAATACTAATTATTAAAGGTACTAATTATTGAAAATACTAATTATTAAAGGTACTAATTATTAAAGATATTAATTTGATTTCAATTTTTTTTCATTTAGTGTTTTATGGGTAAAAGTCACTATAGATGACACATCACCTTGTTTCAATTTTCATTTCATAATTATAAATATGTAAAATAATTTGATCAACATAATAGAAATTTCACAAATCAGGTTCACCAGAGCTTCAGAGACCTGGCTTGTCTTAACTTTACCTTTCTATAGACTGGAAAAATAGATTCCAGGCAAACTTTGTTTTTTTCGAGAAAAGAAATACCGTATATATAGTCATAAATATTATTGTTGAGTCAGCATTTATTAAGCTGACACATTCCACTCTAAATCCAGCATAACGGCCACTTTAAGATTAACTGTAGGAAGGGCAAGGAGTTTTGGACATTATAGTGAAAGAAATAAAAAAATAAAGGACTGAACCTTAATAGCAAAAAGACAGAGGTAATGGTAATAACAAAGAAAAAGACATCACCTCAGTGCAAAATAAAGACAAGTGGAACAATATTAAAACAGGTAAACGAATATCTGGGAACTTTGTTAACCTCAGACGGAAGATGTACAAAAGAGGTGAGATGCAGAATGACTCAGGCAAAAGCAACTTTCCAGAAAATTAGGAAGATACTATGCAATCCATTTTTGACAATAGAAACAAGAAAAAGAGTTCTTAAATGTTATGTAGAGCCAGTTTTAATATATGGATGCGAATCATGGACAATAGGACAACAGACAAGAAAATCACTGGAGTCTGTAGAAATGTGGTTTTACAGAAGAATGTTGAGAGTACCATGGACAGCTAAGAAGAGTAATGAAGATGTTCTGAGAGAGGTCAAAGCAAAAAGAGAGCTAATTTCCAATATTAGGAAGAAACAATCATCATTTTTTGGCCATGTAATGAGAAAAGAACAATTTGAATATATTGTAACAACTGGAAAAATTGAGGGACGAAGAGATAGAGGGAAGCAAGGAGAAAAAATAACAGACAGCTTAAGAGAATGGCTTGGCAGAAGGTCAACAACAGAAATGATAAATAGCTGCCGAGATCGAAAGTTGTGGAGAGACATGATCACCTATGCCAGTAGGCCCGGTACTTGATAATGATGTAGGAAGGGCACGTTACAGAATAATGAAGGACATGCCTCTTAGCTTTTTCACTATTTCCCCACTAAGTAATTCATGAATATCCTTGACCTTGTCATCACATCCACCTTAAGGAAAGGTTTCAAATGTTCTATTTTTTGCCATTACTCCGTTACATAATTTTTTGCAGATTGTTTTAATTTTCTTTATTTCTACATTGCAGTACATCTTTCTTTCTTTTCTTTGCAAATAAGCCTTATTTTTTCGAGATTGATATCTTTCCATAACGTTCACATTAGTCATTAAATCATTACTAGCTAACGTTCATCATTCCATAACTACCACTTTAGATCATTTCTAGCAAACGTTTCTATCTTTCTATAACTATTACATTAAATCATTCTAATCAAAATGTTATCTTTCCATAACTATTACATTAGATCATTCCAATCCAACTTTTATCTTTCCATAACTATTACATTAGATCATTCCAATTCAACTGTTATCTTTCCATAATTATTACATTAGATCATTCCAATTCAACTGTTGTCTTTCCATAACTATTACATTAGATCATTCCAATTCAACTGTTGTCTTTCCATAACTATTACATTAGATCATTCCAATTCAACTGTTGTCTTTCCATAACTATTACATTGGATCATTCTTAGCAAACGCCCATCTGTCCCTAGCTATCAAATCAAACAATTTCTTCACCTTCTAATATTAACATTCGCCACTTGCAAACCAAATTATCAAAGAGACACCCACACAACCCTCCTCCCAAAATTTTCTATTTCACCTTCAAAATCTGTTCCCCCCTCCACAAATCCACAGACTGTTAATGAATTGCTTTTGTTTCGTTTCCACTCTAGTGAGATAACATATTATTTGAGCTTAGAATAACAAATATTTTATTATATTTTCTACATTAATCACGTAATGATGTCACTGACAAGCGTCACAAATTAAGTACAAGTAAGTAATCTCTCTTTATTATTTTCTCCACGACTGAAATTTCCCATATTTTAGGAAAAATTTTCATATTTCGGGAAAGTTCTCATATTTTGAGTTTAAACGTTATTCAAGCCGTCGACAAAATTTAAACAGAAAATTTGCTTCCTGTTCATAATTAATTTGTCTGTGGAAATTACCGCTTTTATCATATTTCTTTTAGAGGTATTCAGTTGGAGTAGTTGTTTTCCTTTGTTTGAGATCCATTCATTTTACAAAAACAATGAAACTGTGGATAGAAGTATTGCGTCAGCGAAG
Source organism: Megaustenia siamemsis (assembly GCA_032433765.1). Lineage (NCBI taxonomy): Eukaryota > Metazoa > Mollusca > Gastropoda > Stylommatophora > Ariophantidae > Megaustenia > Megaustenia siamemsis. Next base: position 54,835,387 of record JAVIAB010000050.1, on the reverse strand, counting down.
GCTCTCTAACATCAATTAATGACGGAAACATTAGACACTTGTTGCTCAAACTAGACTTCCAGTGTTGATTGGCAGAGTCAGTGGCGTGACTCGGACTTTCGTCCGGGAAAGTATGGGTTTATAACATATTGAACCCCCGGTGAGTCTAGAATATGTGTCCCAGTGACGCGACTTTCGTCTTTAATATGTTGGATACACAACATACTGGGAACCCCCCCCCCCATCCCCTCCCCCCTCACTCTCCGGGCCGGCAACTGATAATGTCTCTGAGAAAGATATGCCTAGTCGTTTATTTATGTATTTGCATTCTCATTTATGTTTCATTTTAACTAACTGACATTTAATTCTGAAAAATAAATCAGAGGGGTATAGTTTAGATCCACTGTCCAAGACAAGACATGTAGGAAACCAGAACGTTGTGATTCACAACAAAAATAGTTTCAGCGGCGTAAGTTACAGAAAAGTTTATTAAGGGCAAAGAATGTGAGATCGCTTGCCCAAGAAATCAAAGAATATAAGACGTGGCATTACTACAAGCATACTCCTACAAACGGGGCAATGACTTTCACAATGCATGCATCAATAAAAGCTGATAAAAGAGAAAATAATTGCGAGGGAAGGAATGTTATGCTTTATTTATTTGTGTGTGTGTGTGTGTGTGTGTGTGTGTGTGTGTGTGTGTGTGTGTGTGTGTGTGTGTGTGTGTGTGTGTGTATGTCTCTCTCTCTCTCTCTCTCTCTCTCTCTCTGTCTGTTTACATTTTAAATTATTAACACGAATTTACATAATTTTGAAATCGCCATTTTAAATTTATCTTCACGGAGGTTCTTCCCACCCTCTCCATCCACACCCGTCCCCCCATTTGTTTGAACAAAAACTATAGTCACGCCACTGGTTTGAAAATGTCAACACTGCAGTACGATATTGCTAGTTACTATAACTGAGTGTTGTGTTTTTGTGTTGGAGCTAAACAGTAGATTATCGTCTATTGCTGCTATTTATTTGTAAATGTAACTGATTGATCACATGTGGCTGACTTTTTAACAGTAAACAAGTATTTATTAGTTTGTGCCTGTCTCGTAAAAGCAAATCTTGCAAAGATGAACATTTGATTGCATGCAACATCACTTGTTTTCTGCCTGATAATGAATTCATGAAAAGTATATTTCTTTTTCACATTCAGATTATTTTAAATTATATATATTCAACTATTATGTTTACTGTTGTTTCTGTAGAGTATGCTATGTTAATGACGATGTATGCAATACAACTTCCCAACGATGATTTAATGGTCAAAGGAACAAGAGATCAGATAACCATTTTTCTTCAGATAACCATTTTTCTTCAGACTCCACGCCCAGCATGAAGAGCTTAGTAGTCATTTTTGCAAAATACAACAACTATTCCATTTTTTCTATTCTATCAATGAAACCAGTTTTATTGCAGTCGGAAATTCCCCATATCCGGCACTGCATTTCACAGAACGAGCCGGTAAATTCCGTTGACTAGATCGCTCAGCGCACATCATTCTCACACAGGCGACAATTCCAAACGACTTCCACTGAAAAGAGAATATTTGCACACAGTCACTACCTCATACCAGCTCCATCGAAAAAGCAAAAAACACAACAAAAAACATGTTTCAGAAGACTGGTTGTGTATTTTTTTAAGGAAATTATTGAGCTTCATGTTTTTTTTAATATAATTTTCATGACGATGTCGGGAGGCAAGTCATCTACCCGGGCTTAAAAATTGAACATTCTGTTTTTATAAAACAGTAACTCACAAACAGGTGTAGATACCACTATATGGATAAAACAGTCACTCACAAACAGGTGTAGATACCACTATATGGATAAAACAGTAACTCACAAACAGGTGTAGATACCACTATATGGGTAAAACAGTAACTCACAAACAGGTGTAGATACCACTATATGGATAAAACAGTCACTCACAAACAGGTGTAGATACCACTATATGGATAAAACAGTAACTCACAAACAGGTGTAGATACCACTATATGGGTAAAACAGTAACTCACAAACAGGTGTAGATACCACTATATGGATAAAACAGTCACTCACAAACAGGTGTAGATACCACTATATGGATAAAACAGTAACTCACAAACAGGTGTAGATACCACTATATGGGTAAAACAGTAACTCACAAACAGGTGTAGATACCACTATATGGATAAAACAGTCATTCACAAACAGCTGTAGATAACACTATATGGATAAAACAGTAACTCACAAACAGGTGTAGATAACAATATGGATAAAACAGTAACTCACAAACACATGTAGATACCACTATATGGATAAAATAACAACTCACAAACACGGATACCCCTGTATAGATAAAACCACTTACAAACACTTGTAGGTACCACTAAGTTGCAAAGTGACAATGGAAGTTCGCAGATTTCTCGGTCCATACCAAACAACTACTTTAACTTGTACCTAAGTGATAACCAGACCTAAGCGTTGAGAGGTGTAAGTGCAAGAAAATAAAGACTCAAAATAGGATGACAAATGAGAAAAGCATGTTGTAGGACAACATTTTTTACTCGTGACTAGAAACAATCACAAACAAAAACAATGACACGGTCAATTTGCTTTCTTGTAGCTAAAAGCCAACTGCCATTATAGCAATCCGCTAAAACAAGAGAAATAGAAAGTTGCTACTTAAATGTAAGCCTGACTAGGACGGAGGTACAAACGATTTGCGTCTTATGTCATGTCCTGACAATGACGTCCGCCTGTGACGTTTTTCTTTACTGTCTGTAAATAAATAAAGCTGCTCCTTCACCTGCTATCGTTCTCAGTGTTTCATTTCCATTCGTATTTTAGCCATTGGTTTTAGTACGTTTAAACTGGCGGGTTTGTGTTTTATTTGTGATGCCATCATCATCACTGCACACCGGACGGATCCATAGGTGCTCCGATATTCCCCTCGAGAATCTAGAAAAATTCTATGAGAATCCTGGACCACATGCACGAACTCCGTGGCAGAAGTGCATGTTTTCCATACGTTACCGTTTAGGATGTCGAGAAGAACATGAAAGAGTTGCAGGTGACATTTACCTCTCATGTATCTTACTCTTTCTTACTGGCCTTCACCCGATGGCTACAACAGGAATTTATAGAACTCTTTTCCATCAGTCCTTAAATGGACGTTAAGTGGACGTAGAAGCGTTGTTTTAGGGTTTATTTGCGCCTTCGACCCAATATTTCATCACGGAATTTTTGAGTCCCGAGTACAATTCTTCGATCCCTGCTCGTTTGGTCATGCTGGATAGTCTTTTTCCAGGAGCACCGTTAGGATGTGGAGTAGGGTCATGATCAGCTTTGTTGTTCACCCATCCTGGCGCATGTGGTCAATTATAGGTTACTGACCGCTCTCAGCTCCATTACTAGATAGGCGTCTTGCCCCCCCCCCCCCCCCCAACCCCAGATGGAAGTAACCTGTGATGTATAATATCATTTATCGGAAAATGTGATACATAGATAAGGAGATAAATAGATGTCAAAAAGGGTCTTTAGCAGCTAGAAATATGTTCTAACATCTTAACAAATACCACCAAATCTACATCTTGTGAAATTATATCTTTCTTCTCAATTGTGTTAGCTGCACCAGAAAAATGTGACTGAATAAAACAATAGAGAAGAAAATAGAAGTCGTATAATGTGAATTTACAGAGCTGTGGAAGGAGTTATATTGAGTGGATAAATAATACAGTTCTGAAGGAATTGATAATGAGGAAACGATTATTGAAATCAGTCCGAGCAGGACTGTATATATACACTCGTGCAGACATAACAACATACTGAAAGTCAGTAATCTTGAAGAAGAAAGTACAAAAAACATGAAACAAAGACGGACAAAGATTTGAAGAGACTGACAATATCAACAGATGGGCTGAGATTCAGTCGGAATCTTTACTCCTCATGGAAGGGACAAAGTAGAATGACGATCCATAGCGGACAGAATACGTTGCAGATTTGTACACATGAACCAAGATGATGATTTTCTTCAAAATTGATGTCGGGAAAATATCATCCCCCCCCCCCCCCCCCCCCCCCGCGCAATCATACCCGGAAGTCCAATATTTCAATTCTGTTAGCTGCTTTTATTTTTATTTGTTAGCGTATGACAGCTTTACTTTATATCTCTAGCGAAGTCCTATAGGAATTATTTTGTTCCCCTATTTGTCACATCTGTAGCCGTGTGCTCATGTGTTCCTCGCCTTACAAGCAGATATTCTCTGACTTCAGAGGTACTCTCATTTGTTTATCGTCGATAGTTTTTGACGTTTTGTGTAGATTTTTTTCCTATCACTTTTGCCTTGACATTTTTGTCCTACTCTTTTCAATTGTATACTTCTAATTGTTTCTTTAACGAGCGCAGAACGCACACTGGCACTTGTGTTTTTTTTTTTCTTTCTCTGATAGGATTAGACATCGGATCTTACAACCCAGAGAGGATTAGACATCGGATCTTACTACCCATAGAGGATTAGACTTCGGATCTCACTACCCAGAGAGGATTAGACATCGGATCTCACTACCCATAGAGGATTAGACTTCGGATCTCACTACCCAGAGATGATTAGACTTCGGATCTCACTACCCAGAGAGGATTAGACATCGGATCTCACTACCCAGAGAGGATTAGACATCGGATCTCACTACCCAGAGAGGTTTAGACTTCGGATCTCACTACTCAGAGATGATTAGACATATGATCTCACTATTCTGAGATGATTAGACATAGGATCTCACAACCCAAAGAGGATTAGACATCGGATCTCACTACTCAGAGATGATTAGACATCGGATCTCACTACTCAGAGATGATTAGACATAGGATCTCACTACCCAGAGAAGATTAGACAAATGATCTCACTACTCTGAGATGATTAGACATATGATCCCACTACTCTGAGATGATTAGACATAGAATCTCACTACTCAGAGACCAGGGAGTGTACAGCCACACAAAAAAACCACGGATTCGATTTTTTTAAAAATTCCCACCGCCTGTGACGGGATTTGAACCCTGGACGCTCTTGGTCAGAGGTCGACATCTTACTCTAGACCACCCAGCCCCTTTCGCTGTTTTCAACAACAGGAAGTAAAACTAAACACTAGTTTATTCAAGTTTGAGGTTTCTAGTAGAGATGTCCATGCACGCTGTAATCTAATGAATACCTCTGTTAGATAATGTTTGTTAGTAATACTTTAGTTGATTTTCTCATTTGTGTATTCCAAGGGAGATAAAATACACATACTTTTTCTATTATACATTCAAAATGATTTTAAAAAATGGTTCCCACAGCACTATCTAAGTAGGCTATGTTTTGTCTTAGTCTCTTAGTCTCTGCATCCAAAGGTCACTCCTTCGGTTGAAAGAGATGGAAGTAAAGATGGACACAGTCAGAAATTAGAAATTTAGTGGGCGTGAAAGAAGACTTATCAACCAACACAGGACTGGAGTCGTCAGTCGCTGGACACAGCGGAAATTTCTGAGGAGGGGATCTGAGCACCTATGAACATGTTCGGAGTGCGATGATGATGACCCACAAATAACTCAATAACTCAATGGTTAGAAGAAGCTGACGCATCGAAAGCTCTTAGATTTAACAATATTTTATATTTTTAACACAAACATTTAAAAAAACAACTATCTTTAAGAAACATAGTACCATTGCTGGTGTGTGTCGGGGGGCTCACGATAAAACTAGATAGATAAAGGCCGCTTGGTCTAAACAGTCGTCACAACGTGTGAGACTCAGGATTTTTATTTCACCCCCGATAGAAAAAAATCCTTTCTGTCTTCCGCGGGTTTCGAACACCGTGCGCCGGCTTTTCAGCCAGTGAAATAGTGGTTTTAGCCACACGGCCACACGCACCTCAACTCGAACATTAACTACTAAAATACCCGTACATAAATGTTCACGTGAGCTAAACATGTTTACGTTTTATTTATGGTGTCACAAAGTGATGTACTTGCTCTGAACAGCGTCCGTGTATGCTACAAAATGTTGAAGATTAAAACTAAAATACCACTTTTAGGCGAAAACAAACAGCTGTGTTCGAAATATAAAATGTCGAACTGAATAAAATGAAGTATTCAGTTTCACTGTAAGAGGTCACGGTGTTTCAAGGTGAAGGTTTTCATTTTCTTCCTCGCTTTCATTACCTTCCCCATCTCCATGAGTTAGGTACCCATTATCAACAGACTGACCACAGATAGTTATGATGGAATCGAACCTACGTCCGGGGAACTGTGTGGTCTAGAGGTTAGACGACAACCTCTGGACAAAAAGGTCAACGGTTCAATTCCCACCGTAATCGGTTTTCAAAAATCGAAACCGTAGTTTTTTTTCGTTGCTTTACCCCTCCCTAGTTTCTTTGTAGTAAGATCTGATGTCTAGCCCTATCGGGAAAAGGCGAAAAGCAGGAGATCCCGTGTACACTCGCGCACGTTAAAGAACCAGTGACAGTTAAAAATCGAAAAGAGTAGGCAAAAAATAGCCGCTGTCCGGACAAAAATTGTGAAGAAAATCTACTCGCCCATGCCGAAGACGAATGTATCGGGCCGAAAGGCGCAGTTATTGCGACTGTGTCGTGAATTAGCGACACAACATATCCACGCCAACGTAACGTGTGAATGTGAAAAAGACTAAGAGAAGCTACTACACATGTGTTACCGCCAAGCCAGCACCACGTTAGTCACACTCAACACACGGCACTCTACTTCCTGTCAAAGCATAGATCTTCAACAAATACTTTCCAAATCGTCCTGTTTCTGGCTTTTCTCGGATCATCGCATGTCTTCCCTATCCGCTGCATCTCTGCTTCCACCTGTCTTCTCCATATATATTTTTGTCTTCCTCTTTGTCTCCTCCACTGGGGATTTTTAAAAATGTCTTGTTGTGTAATACTTTCAGTTCAGCTTCCGCGGTGCGTGTCATTAACGTCATTTATTTGACCTTTGGATGCAGCGACTAAGAGTCTAAGACGAGACACAGCCTACTGTAGATAGGTCTACAGCGCAGGCAAGGAAATCACGGAAAACCTTCACTAGCGTAAAGTGCTCAGCAGGGGTGGTTGTGGATCAGCTGTCTATAGCTCGTGCAGTTGATGGAGGTTTTCCGAGATTTCCTTTTCTGAGTCAGGCCTATCTAACGCAGGCTAAGTAAGTACAAGACAAAGCCGGTTATGTCTTTGTGACATAGCTGAGGGGGTTTTCCCGAAAACACCCAAATGCCTGTGACGTGTTCAGCAATGCGAGCTATAGATGGCTGACGTCATTTTACCCAAAACCACCAATGCTCGCAATGCTGAAACGTCACATGATCTTGGTGATTCTCCTCAGCATACGAGCTTTAGAGATATAGGAGGCGATGAGTACAAGACAATGCTATATAAAAACGTGAGGAAACTGTACACCTGAAACTGAATGAACTTTGAACCAGAATGTTGAATAGACATAAGTACATAATAACTGAGCATTAATGCCTATTTAAAAGTACACATTATGAGAAATGTTCTATTGCCATGATAATTATCGTGTTGTATTCACATCTATTTTTATTATTTGTTTCTTTTACTCTCTATTTTACAAAATTTATAAATTGCTGTGTGTTTTTTGTTTATTCCATAAAATTAATAAATGCTTGACTCTCACAATCTGATGTTTATTACGAAAAAGAGGCCTAAATAAAAACAAGACTACAATGAAGAAACTTGTGGAAGAAAAATAAATATATCAATAAAAGTCTCACTGAGTTAGAGATTTAGAAAGTTTACTCCCCTGGACTCGGCAAGCAAAAAAAAATATTTTTTTTTTTAAATTAACAAACAATTATCATTGGGTCTTGTTTTGGAAACAATGTAGAAAATTTAACAAGCAAAAAAATATTTTTTTTTTAAATTAACAAAAAATTATCAACGGGTCTTGCTTTGGAAACCATGTAGAAAATTTAACAAGCAAAAAAAAAATGACTAAAAAGAAAAGGCGCAACAATAAAAAACTATCTTTACGACACATAGTACCATTGCTGGTGTATGTCGAGGGGCAACTATAGAACCTGAGGAATAAAGGCCGCTTGGTCAAGCAGTCGCCACGACGTGTGAGACTCAGGATTTTAAGAATGGTAGAAGGATGTAGTGCAGACTGGATAAGCTTGGAAAGACTAATCGTTAAGAAAAGGGATCAGAGTGTATCAGGTTCTGTCTTTTGGAAAGCTTTGCTTTACATGCAACTAGGTGACTGGTAATGATGATTTCTTGTTTAATCATCATGTTAATCGTTCATTTGTTCAACATTACTTTTTTTGTTCTCACATAAGAGTAATTATTTTGTTCCAATCATGTTTATTATAAGAGATTTGTTTAAAGATGTGCAATTTTTGTGTTGTTGCGTAAAACAGATGAAAGTAATGACTTGTCAAACATTATGTTTTATTGTGAAAATGAATGTAATTATTTGTTCGAATGATCACTTTTGTTGTAAGTGATTTGTTCAAAGTATGACATCTCACCAGTGATTCCACAGTGAGTGTTTTCAGTGTTGATATGTAACAACTCATAACAATGCAAATTGTAACATTTTTACTTACAAAAAAAATACGCAAAACTTTGTCTTTGCGCAACATGACAATATAGGATGTATCACCTTTACTCATTACAACAATACAGAATGTATCAGCTTTACTCATTACAACAATACAGAATGTATCAGCTTTACTCATTATAACAATACAGAATGTATCACCGTTACTCATTACAACAATACAGAATGTATCATCTTAATTCACCACAATACAAAATGTATCATCATAACTCATCACAATACAGAATGTATCATCTTTACTCATTACAACAATACAGAATGTATCATCTTAATTCACCACAATACAAAATGTATCATCATAACTCATCACAATACAGAATGTATCATCTTAACTCATCTCAATACTTAAAATATCATCTTAACTCATCACAATACTTAATATATCATCTTAACTCATCACAATACTTAAAATATCATCTTAACTCATCACAATACATAATATATCATCTTTACTCACGAATAAATGAATTCACACTCACAATGGACCAGATAATCTTTGTTGTTAATCTCTTCTTTCTTTCATTCTTATACAACTCTTTTTTTTCAAAGTACAGTTTAATCCGTTAATAAACGACTCCTGGAGTCGACCTCTCTATCTCTATACTCAGGTCAGACTTGAAGGTGTCAGTCCTGTACAACAAATGACGTAAATAAACCACGGTGTTATATTTATATAGCTCACGAGTTTATACACATTTTAAATATGTACTTCCATTCGTCTCCCGTTCTACTCATGCTAAGTTTAACTTATGATTCATGCCTACATCCCCATCCAACAGCGTTAAATTACACACAACAATTATTACAGTTAAACTCAAATATGCCTTACTGTGAGATTTAAATATGTACTCTTATGGAATTTAAATGTGTGTTCTTGCGGGACCCAAATGGGTCTTCTTATGATACTTAAAATTGTCTTCTTATGGGTCCTAAATATGTCTTCTTGTGGGATCTAAATGTGTCTTTTGTTAGATCTAGATGTGTCTTCTTGTGATATCTAAATGTGTCTTCTTGTGGAATCTAAATGTGTCTTCTTATAGGATCTAAATGTTTCTTCTTGTGCGATTTAACTGTGTCTTCTTGTAGGATCTAAATATGTATTCTTGTGGGTATATAAATTTGTCTTCTTGTGGGATATAAATTTGTCTTCTTACGGGATCTAAATGTGTCTTCTTGTGGGATATAAATTTGTCTTCTTGTGGGATATAAATTTGTCTTCTTACTGGATCTAAATGTGTATTCTTGTGGGATATAAATATGTCTTCTTGTGGGATATAAATATGTCTTCTTGTAGGATATAAATATGTCTTCTTACGGGATCTAAATATGTCTTCTTGTGGGATATAAATTCGTCTTCTTACGGGATCTAAATGTGTATTCTTATGGGACCTAAACGTATCTTCTAGTAGGATCAAGATGTGTTTTCTTATTAAATCTACATGTGTCTTCTTACGGAACCTAAATGTGTCTTCTTATGGGATCTAAAATGTGCATTCTTATGAGAAATGAATATGTCTTCTTTTATGTCTTCATATTTATATCCCACAAGAAAATACATTTAGAACACACGTCTTCATGTGGGATATAAATATGTCTTCTTATGGGATATAAATATGTTAATGTTATTGGTTATGGAAGGCCTCGGCATCACAGCAAACGAATTAAAATCCATAATTGCTCAACCGCCCGTGCCAGTGGAATCATCCGAATTACCAACTCATCTCCCAAACAAAGAAAGGTAACTGTAGTCCCCATCGTAGCAGTCTCAGCACACGCCAAAAGACATAAGGCGAAACCGCGCAGAAAGTGAACACAGCCAACTGTTCTCTGTCATACGATATCATCATTCATCGTAAACAAGCGGGATATCGAAGCAGGATCAAAACGGATGAGACACACAGCTCACGGTGTGCACAGAGCACTTAACTCAGTAGCTCCTGCAACAAGCCGGACTTGGAATATGAGGAAACTGCAAGAAGGAACACTTTTCAGACATAGCCTTCAATGGTTCCTGCCGCCTATCCACCATATACCATGGGAGTTCACGTCCTCCCGAAAATGATGATCGTCATAGCACTTGATGATGTTAGGCCGTCATTGATGACTCCAATTCCAAACATATAGACACACAGTGGTGGTAATTTGTCATTTCCAATCCAACAGAAGCCACATGACCTGTAGTTAGTAAAACCACAGAGAGAATATGATTTTGTGACCTTCACTGATTCACTCTTAGATGTGAATGTGTAGTTTACGCAAGAGGAGAAGTTTTCAACTACAGTGATTCCATTTAAGGCAATTCTGGGATAGCAAGGCAAGTCTCCTTTATAGCAGCAGAACTTGATGTTCTCCACTTCTTGTAGCCGCCGCCACACGATTCTGATGTCTCACTAACTTGGACATCATTCAAGAACAATGTCAGATTAACATTCCATAGATATGGCTCTGCTGATGAAGTGCTTGGTGCAACAGTTGTATCAATCATACTGGAGGCTCCTGGTCTGTGGTCATTAATATCACAGACAGCACATGGTGTTGTTATATTCAGTATTTCTTTCTGGGGTGTAAATATGTGGCACACACATGGAGAGTGGTTTGTGGTCACAGTAATCCCATTAAAGGCAATTCCAGGGTAGCATGGCATAGCTGTTTCAGAACAGCACAATCCTGTGATGCCTTCTGTGCTCGCTATAAAGCTGCTGCTGCCACACAATCCTGACCAATTATAGGTGTGGACATTATTCACTTGCAATGACAAAACTGCTTTGTTTACTACATCATAAACCTCTGGAAGCGAATCATTTATGGGACCAATAGTACAATTTATTCTTCCATCGGAGATATCTGCATTGAGTCCCCCCAAAAAAAGGTCTTTGGATGAAAAGCACATATGCGTTTGAGTTAAACACACAATGAGCCCACTTCATAGATTCAAAATGATCCTTGCCAATGCCATCCGCTTGAACAAGTTAGGTTCTTAGCTACCAACGTCTAAAATGTCTGAAACGAAGCCATCCAATTAACGACTTTATCTACAGCGAAGGTTAACGAACTGTGAACAAACATTTATGTTCAAACCCTTGAAAACATTTTCAAAAATCTGCCAACTCGCAGCAATAACATTTATCGTGTTGTTCAATGCAAACATTGCTTGGTCCATAGCTCGAATATAAATAAGCTGCCATTTTGGTGCGTCCCATGACGTCATAAATATGTATTTTTGTGGAATATAAATATGTATTTTTGTGGAATATAAATATGTCTTTTTGTGGGATATAAATATGTCTTCTTGTGGGATATAAATATGTCTTCTTGTGGGATATAAATATGTCTTTTTGTGGGATATAAATATGTCTTTTTGTGGGATATAAATATGTCTTTTTGTGGGATATAAATACGTCTTTTTGTGGGATATAAATATGTCTTCTTGTGGGATATAAATATGTCTTTTTGTGGGATATAAATACGTCTTTTTGTGGGATCTAAATATGTCTTCTTGTGGGATATAAATATGTCTTCTTGTGGGATATAAATATGTCTTTTTGTGGGATATAAATATGTCTTTTTGTGGGATATAAATATGTCTTCTTGTGGGATATAAATATGTCTTCTTGTGGGATATAAATATGTCTTCTTGTGAGATTTAAATGTATCTTTTTGTTTAGCTTCAAATTTTACACTTACCAATACCAGAATCATAAAGAAAGAAGATATTAAAGTATTTGACCACGTGATAAGACAGAAAGACCGAAATAAGACACATAGAGCCCTCCAGAAACGTTACGAAAACACCATACCTAAGGGTCGGCCACGAAAAAAATGAAACTACAGAACATTAGAAACACTTGGAAGCATAACAACAGGAGAGGGCAACAGAAGAGCAAAAGAAAGAAAGAATAGAAGGAGAAAACTTTCATTTGTAAACTCCACCTAAAATTCAGGGCGGATCAGTTAATAATGAGTTAATAACAAACTGATGAATCCCCAATGGGGTAATTATTTTAAGAATTGGCCTGTGGCAAAAGAACAAACCGAGAAAATCATGACAACACAAACATGGCCACATATATGGTTTGAAGACACGAGTCAACAAAACAATAGACTAATGAAAGTTCACAAAGGACAATTAGCTGTGAGCAAACCATAGTTCACTAGTCTCCAAGGTTTTGGTGAAATCAAAATCTAATATAATGCTAGTTCTCAAAACGCACTCGGGAAATTAAACGAATATAAGGGAAATTCCACACAGAAATACTAATTATATTAGCGTTCTGTATGGGGTAGGAGGCAGTTAATTTGACATTAGTAATCTCTAAATGAGTAGTTTGTTCACATAGTTGTCTCGCTAGCATGTAGTCTTTGGCTGGGACAAAATAGAAAGAAACTGTGAGGAAGAGAAGTAGTAGAAGAAGAGGAAGAAAGAAGAAGAGGAGGAAGAAGAAGAAGAAGAATTAGGAGAAGAAGAGGAAGTAGACTGATATTAGGGAGAAGGAGGAGAAAAGATGAAGAACAAAGAGAAGATAGAAGGAGAAAAAGAGGGAGACATGTAACAGTATACTAAATACTTGTTGTGAAGTATTGAAAGAATGTGTACAGAGAAGATATAACGGGAATTCAAGAGATTGTTCCAGAAGCCAATAACCATCTCGAACTCTGACAAAAAAAAACATCAGCTGTCGATAATACTAGAGTACACATACTCCACGGACAGAAATAAGTTGTAAGACATTAAACTGAAATATTGATATCACAGAAATAAGTTGTAAGACATTGAACTGAAATATTGATATCACAGAAATAAGTTGTAAGACATTGAACTGAAATATTGATATCACAGAAATAAGTTGTAAGACATTGAACTGAAATATTGATATCACAGAAATAAGTTGTAAGACATTGAACTGAAATATTGATATCACAGAAATAAGTTGTAAGACATTGAACTCAAATATTGATATCACAGAAATAAGTTGTAAGACATTGAACTCAAATATTGATATCACAGAAATAAGTTGTAAGACATTGAACTGAAATATTGATATCACAGAAATAAGTTGTAAGACATTGAACTCAAATATTGATATCACAGAAATAAGTTGTAAGACATTGAACTGAAATACTGGTATCACAGAAATAAGTTGTAAGTCATTGAACTGAGATATTGATATCACAGAAATAAGTTGTAAGACATTGAACTGACATCCTGATATCACAGAAATAAGTTGTAAGACATTGAACTGACATCCTGATATCACAAAAAATAAGTTGTAAGACATTGAACTGACATCCTGATATCATAAAAATAAGGTGTAAGACATTGAACAGACATCCTGATATCACTGAAATAAGTTGTAAGAAATTGAATTGACATCCTGATATCACGAAATAAGTTGTAAGTCATTGAACAGACATCCTGATATCATAAAAATAAGTTGTAAGACATTGAAGAGACATCCTGATATCACAGAAATAAGTTGTAAGAAATTGAACTGACATCCTGATATCACGAAATAGGTCTAAGAAATTGAACTGACATCCTGATATCACAAAAATAAGTTGTAATAACAGACATCCTGATATCACAGAAGAAACAGGAGAAAATTCAGGTTTTCCAACACCACTGACAATTATTGTACTAAAATACGCTGATCATACCTTTTGACATGTTCGAAATGCAATGATGATGACTCGCAAATAACTCAATAACTCTGATCATAAAATGATCACGTATAGGTAGCATGCACGTTCAAGAAATGACCCAATCAGAAACGATGTTGACAAGTCATCTTAATCTTTAAAGTTCACAAAAATGTCAACTCAACCGGATTTACCTCTTTAATAACAATTGTGGACAAGAACAATTCACCATGGAAACCTCAGAAGAATATTCAGGATAACTCGCGTTCGCCATTAGCAATTGTACCTAACCCTCTAAGGAACATTCATTCATTCATTTACACTTCGGGCTGATGACGGCACGTAGGGCGGAAGTCACAGTTCTCCACGACGACTTTCTGCTTTTTTTTTCTCTTGGTCTTTGTTGCTTCTTAGTCATATGGTTGAGCCTTAGCAATTATTCTGCATAGCGATTCTCTTGGTCTGCCTTGTATTTTTTTTTACCAAATTGTTTCCACATGAATGCCTGATGGGGAAGTCTTTCTTCATTCATTGTTAGCTCATGACCGTGTATTTCCAACGCCTTCTTTTCATAAAGCTCGACACGTATTTTTGTTTCGATTCGTCTCTTATCCGATTGTTTGAAATGTATTCTTTCCAGCTTATGTTTGAGATCCCATGTAAACCTGGGAGGGCCGACCATCTAAGGTCAGAATCACACTACAGAAAAGACAATCTGCTGCCTTGCAGAAAGATTGGGGACAATCTAAAGGCTAAGGAAATCAAACCTGAGTAAAATGCTGGCTGAAATCAGATGCACTGTGCCACTGGCGCAGAACACAGTGCAACGTTTTTAACGGGTGTTCAATCAGAGTGGATCTGGCAGACTCTAAATGTGATGTTCCGTCTGTGGGGGCGATCAACACACTTAACCTGACAGCTGACTTCATGTGAGTGTCTGGAATCCTAATCTGATGAGTCCTGATCGCAGAGAGAGAGAGAGAGAGAGAGAGATAGAGAGAGAGAGAGATCCCATGTAGACATTTAACGTCACTACATTCGTGGACTAGACTTTCCGCTTCGGTAGCAATCATTATTTTACGTTGGTGAGTTGATAGGTCAACGATCAAGCGCACATTGCAAGAGGGGAGATAAACAAAGTTTTCACTTTGAACCGGAACCAGAAGAGGGACAAAAAGAGTGTAGAAACCGAGAAATGTTGAGAACGGAGTTTAGAGACAATGGGGAGTGAGATCAGATAACACCAGATCAGATAAAAATAACAGACACCAGAAGGGACTAATACTAATTTGTTCATGAGTATAAACTGAATATAGGAATAGTTAGGAACGATCTAGAGATGGCCAAAGAAAAGGTTGTGTTCAGAGAACATAATCAGGAATGTAAAGGCGATCTTCACTGTGATTCCTTAAAGATAGACAAGTAGGTCGATTGTAGATTGATGGTAGGTTGGTTATAGATTAATAGTAGGTTGATTATGGTTATGGTTATGGTAGGCCCCGGTATCACTGCAAACGAATTAAAATCCATAATTGCTCAACCGCCCGTGCCAGTGGAATCATCCAAATTACTATCTCATCTCCCAAACTAAGAAAGGCAGCTGTAGTCCCCATCATAGCAGTCTCAGCACACGCCAAAAGACATCAGACGAAACCGCACAGAAAGTGAACACAGCGATCTGTTCTCCATCATATGATTTCATAATTCATCGTAAACAATCGGAATATCGAAACATGATCAAAACAGATGAAACGCACAGCTCACAGAGTACACAGAGGACTTAACTCAGTTAGGGGAAGGGGGTGGGGGGGGGGGAATATAAAGCATGAGTCTCACATGTCGTGGCGACTGTTTTAACCAAGCGGCCTTGATCCCCCTGGTTATATCGTGAGCCAGATATCGGGCGTCATACACCAGCAATAGTAGTATGTGTCGTAATGATATGTTTTATTTTTTGTTCTGCTTTTTTTTTTAACTTTCACAGGAGGATAAGAAGAAGAGAAAGAAATAAAGAACGCTGAAAGAAAGATAGGAGGAGGTAGGGGGATGAAGAGGAAGGTGGAGTATGAGGAGGTGAAGATGGAGGAGAAAGAAAGAAGGAAAGTGGAGTATGAGGAGGTGAAGATGGAGGAGAAGGAAAAGAGGAAGAGAAAAATAGAAGAGAGGGAGGAGGAAAAGAAGGAAGAGGATAGGGAAAAGAAGATTGAGGAGAAGAAGCTAAGGGAGAGATGGAGAAGAGGAAAAATAAAGATACGAAGAAACAAGAAAAAATGAATGAAGCGAGGAAGGCAGAAGAAAAGAATAAGGAAGAGGAGATGAAGAAAAAAGGAGAAGAAGAAGAGTCAAATAAAAAGAAAGGATGAAGAGGTGAAGGATACGTAAATGGAGAATAGAGAAGATGAAGAAGAAGGGGGAGAGGAAGATGAAGACATGGAGAAAGTAGATAAGAGGAAACGAATAACATGGGAAGAAAAAGGAGGAGAAGGTGCAAACGGAAAAAAGAGAAGGAGAAAAAAGAAGAAGAGGGGAGAAAGATGAAGAGGAAAAGAAGAAAGGGAGAAGAAGAGGAGGAGTTGGTGAAGTAGATGAAGGAGGAGAATAATAATAATTATAATTATAAGTACTAGAGGAAGAAGATTTGTGACAAAATGTAAAATGTAGTTAACTCTCAAGCGTCGTCTGTCTCTATATCGGCGGTATATATGACATTCTTTTACAAGTTCGTGTACTGATGCTGTTTGTTTATTGCCAACTATATAATCCAGGAACAAGGAGAAAAAACAATCATTACCACCATGGAGCATAAAAATGAATGGGACAAAACAAATGCAGAGCCTCAAATACTTGGGCACAATAATAATATCAGATGGAAGATGCACTACAAAAATGAAAAAGCGGAATCGTTCAGGTCAAAAGAGCATTTCATAAAATAAAAAACGTCTTGTGCAACAAGTCCATGCCAATACAAGTAAGAAAGAGGGTTCATCGGTGCTATATGAAGCCACTTCTGCCACTTCTTGGAAGCCAATCATGGACAGTAGACAAACAAATGAAAAGACGATTAGAGGTAATAGAAATGGGATTTCTCAGAAGAATATTGTGAGTTCCCAGAGCAAAAAAAAAAAAAAAAAAAAGACCAATGAGGAAATTCTCAAAGAGGCCAACACAAAAATAGAACTCCTTAAAAACATCATAAATAAACACAATCGACATTTTTTTCGGACACATCATGAGAAGAGAAAAACTGGACTTTTTTTTTTAATTCAAATATTGACAAGAAGATGGTTTTAGATTTAGAAGATATTCTTAGAAGCACAGCTATGTTACTGTAACGTACGGAAAGATAAAAATAACGTGACAAGTATTCATAACTTTATCAACGCTGAATTGAGGTTAATGCCCCGGGGACGATAAAATCCGTTAACTTCGAGAAGCAGTTGATGTGGCAGACCTCTATTGTTTACTTTGAGTAGCCGGATCCTACTGGAGCTTGTCAGTTCTAGGGCAGAGTTCAGTGATGTCTTCTTCTTCTCCCTCAGTTCCCGCGGACCCTATACGTTGTACATCTTCTACGTTGAAAGCTGTCAGCGATCACCAGCTGACTGCTTCCATTAGACTCAATGAACTAAGAGACTAATCAAGGTACCAATTTAAATTAACCACCCCTACCCCCGCTTGCGCCTGAAAGCGAACTAATTATTCTTGACGGTCGAGGTGAGATTTTTTTTTTAAAAAGAGAAAGGTAAGGCAAGCCGGTCCCAAACCATTCATGCGCAAGTCGAATGTATTGGTGTAAAGACGTAGAATTCCATTTTGCTGCAGACTACTACTTTTTCTTCTTTCCTTCCTCATTTGCCTTTCAGCGTCGAGGGGAGATGTAATTTGCGGTGTTTTGCTCTTCTGTTGGACTCTGCTGCTGTTATGTTTCCTAGTGCTTCTAATATTCCATCGATCCATCTTTTTCGTGGTCGACCCTTGGGTCAGGTATTCTCGCAAGGTTTATTGAGGGTTCGTTGTGTTGTAATTTGATTACTCTGCCTTGTCACGTGGAAAAACCATTTTATCTTGTGTTAATTAATATATTCTATGACCGGGCTATTCCTAGCTGTTTTCTCAGTTCATTTCTGATCTTATCTCTCAGACTGTTTCCTGTCATTCTTCTGACACATTTCATCTCAGTAGAGGTTATTTTTGTTATTATTCTTGCATCTAGGGTCCACGACCAGCATTGGTAGTACAACGTTGGGTTGAAGATTGTATTGTACAGTGCCCGTTTTGCCTCTAGACTTATTTCCTTGTTTGACAATAGTGGTGCAAGCTGTTCAATGATTTGACGAGCTTTGATGCATCTTGAGTCTATCTCTGTCGTTTGTCACGAAACTTCCTAGATATTTGAATTGCTCTACTTCAGACTACGACGAAACTAAACAAGGCCAACTACGTCCATTCAATGCCACGCGATCAAGAAGAACATATGTAGATGAAACTTGAACAGCGGAAGATCCAACCACTGCGGGTATCCTGGACATTTGTCTGTCTGTCTGTCTGTCTGTCTGTCTGTCTGTCTGTCTGTTTGTCTGTTTGTCTGTCTGTCTCTCTGTCTGTCTGTCTGTCTGTTTGTCTCTCTGTCTCTCTGTCTCTCTGTCTATCTTTCGTTTGCCTGAAGTATTGTCTATATCTGCAATGTCGTTTCCTGTATAAATTTTACTGTCTTTTGTAATTCTTGTAGTGGCCCATATAGTTTTGTCTATAGTGTTGTATCTATGGGCCAAAGGATTTTCTTCAATCTACTATATTCAGTACATTCTTGAAGTATGTGTTCAGTAGTCTGGGGTGCCTGTACATGTACATGTAGTTGAGGCGCCGATCTTGAATTTTGTATACATATAACTGGGGAGTCAATTATGCCCTGTTCTGAGGCGTATAATGATAACTTGTTAACATCTATTCATATTGTGAAAAACATCCTGATTTGGGGCTTGTGGTCTTCTGATTGATTTGATTATCGGTTTCTCCTGATGATATGTAACCAGTGCATCTGGTTGTGTGCCTTTCGCACCTTCTTTTGCCAGCTGAACTGCTCTCTTATTTCCTTGTATTCCACAATGAGATGGGATTCAGTGCAGGGCAACCATGTGGCGCTTGCAAAGTTCAGTCAATAAGGTCTGCAGATGTGGCAAAAAGGTGTGCACATGTGCAGTGCCTAGAGTACTGATCTTGCAGGACATATGCTTTGGCACATACTGCTTGCAGCGTGCCCCGAAGCGCAGGTAAAACGGTGTTTCAATGAGCAGATTGACATCGGTCGATGGTAGATCCGTGAGTGAGCTCCAGTTCATCTATTAAAGGAGCTAAGCACAAATATTTGATATATAAAATATTAAATACCTCCCTAGGCCGCGGGTACTGCTGCAGAGAACATATAACATAAACATCAAATAGTTATGAGCATGTAAACTAATGCTGCGTTGGTGATTGTCTGCTCGCTCTATTAGTTTAGCTGTCTCATACCATTTTATATTTATTGTATATGTTCATCTATTATCAAAGATAAGCTTGCTTTAATTGTTCTGTTTTTGAGTATCACCTGCGGACTGGAATTGCAACAATAGTTATTGTCGTTTCAAATCTCTCTCTCTCTCTCTCTCTCTCTCTCTCTCTCTCTCTCTCTCTCTCTCTCTCTCTCTCTCTCTCTCTCTGCGATCAAGACTTAATCAGAGTTTGATTCCAGACTCTCTTATGAAGTCAGCTGTCTGTTTAAGTGATTCGATTGCCCCATATAGTTTCTCTTCCAGGGAGGTGGGTGTGGACCACATTGTCCTTCTCAGGTCTGTGTACTGGGAGCAATCCTGTAGAACATGTTTTGTTATGTTGTCCAGTGTACAGTGACATTGACTGGTTGTACCAATTTTGAATTTGGTGAACATATGGTTTCTCATTCTATTGTGGCCAGTGCGTAGGCGAAGTATGATGACTTGATCCCTCCTTGATAGTTGGAGGTCCGTCCCTCTCGTTATGCTTTGATGCTTTGGGTGTTCTCGTTTCCATTTTTCATTATACTGATCGTTGATGATGGATTTGGCTTCATCATAACTGACCGGATGGTTCTCTTGTGGTAATAGATCAAATTTGATGAGTACAATCTATAAAGAACTCGACATCTTGTTCTTATTTCTTTCTTTATTTGAGTTCCTGCGTCCAGGGGAGATATAAAATGTAGTCTTTTGTTCTTTGTTTGATTTTGTCTGCTGCGACGTTCCCATGTGTTTCTAATATTCCGTCTAGCCATCTTTTTTTTTTCAAGAACGCCCTTTGATATTGTATAGCGCTCGTTAATAGCTCTGGGGATTATGTTCATTTTTTTATGTCTTGTCATGTGACCAAACCATTTAGTGGATCATCAGCAGATCACATGACCTTTGTAGAACATTTGCATTCCAAGAATTTCTGTCTCATCTCTAGCCAAATCAACCTCTTCTTATGTTGTCATGTTCACTATTTATCTGGTGTCTCGAAACAACCTTCTTCTTGATCTGCCCCGTCTCGCCATCATAGAACCATATCTTTTTCTATTGTTCTTTTTAGCCCTCTGTGTCTTTTGACATGGCCTTAATATTTTAATTTCCTCTGTAGAATGTTGTTTATGAGCCAGTCTTTCTAATGTGTGGGTCTTTTAATATATCTTCATATCTTCTTTTCCATTATGCTAAAGATTTTTCTGAAAAATTTTGTTTCGAATCGATCATTTTTTTTTTATTGTTTGCGAGATTCTCCGAGATTGACAAACAAGTTTTGCTATCGAGAAGATACATGTCCTCAGTAATTTAAATGTTACTCACTTGTTGCACCACATATTCTTCATGGCGTTTAATGTTTGAGTTGCTACTGCTAATTATCTTTTGGTCTCTTTCTGTCACTCTTCATTGTTAGTTACTACCGATCCCTGATATTCATACTTTGTAACAATTTCTAGTTCTTCACTGTTGCTGATGATTGTGGGTTGGCTTTTTGTTTTGTCAGTGGACATTATCTTAGTTTTTTGTATGTTTTGATAGAGATTTTGCTCTTCATTGTGTTCTTTTTTTTAACACACTCAGTTATCTTTTTTAATCCTTTTACACTGTTTGGCAGGAGGATTGTGTCATCAGCGTATCTGAGTTCTGAAATGTTTCCATTTATTGTGAAAGTTGTCGAACTTCACATCATCGTTTCTGACATTTCTGGTGATCTTCTCAGAATATATGATGAACAGGTATGGAGAGAGGGATGCATCCCTGCCTCACCCCTTTTTGTACTTCAAATCAATTTGGTATTGTATCCACTACTTTCATAGCTGCTTGCTGTTCATGATATCGTCATTCGATAAGTGACGCTGGGTTTTTTTGCAAAGCTCATATATGTCATGATGTTCCCCGGCTGTTTATGTTAAAGGTAGAGTAAGAGACTTAACCGGTGTCTTAACACACGAGTTTTCTCCCATATGTCTGGCCGCCTATCCAGAAGTGTTCGGAGATTTCTGGATAGTGTCGCTTCAAGCATCGAAACTCACGATGCGAGGCGACATCCCTCACCTTCCAAGAGTACTACCCTGCTACCCATTTCTGCCAGCGGATGGGTCGACTGCGGGGGTATGTTATAAGCAGTCAAAGGCATTCAATTTAATGGCTATTTTCTTTATTTTCTGTTGCAGGTGTGGTCTCTAATTGTCTTCTTAATTCTTCATTTGAACATTTCACAAATCAAACAAAAGCAGCAAGTCATGAGCATGTATTCAAGATTAATAAATCCATAAAAACAAATATTACATGAAGAATACAAAATACTTCGAACTCAACATCAGCGACAAATATTACGTGAAAATTGATATTCACATTAAAAGCCTCTCATTATCATTCCTAACCTTTGTTCTGTTTGTTTTTTCACTAGCTTTTGCTATTAATATTTTTTCTTCAAGTTGTCTGATATTTCCGCATTACCCTTAGGAATCCGTTGTTCCCTGACTTATCATATTACTCCATTTCACAATAAATTACATCTTTGGCATATTAACTTCGCTTGTCCTTTTATTCTTAATTTTTCTGTATTTTTTTAATTCTTACTTTCTATTTTAGGAGTAAAATCAGTACGCTTTCTTTGAAGAAATTAGTAATGGATAAATGCGTAATTAATAATGTTTTTACAAATAAAAATTAATGAAAATTGTACAAATTAGGTGAACATTTGTCGACAAAATCTTAATACAGACTACGGCTTGCTGTATTGCATTCTCGTACAGAGATTGACTTAACAAAGGACAGTGTGTGAACTAAAATGCCAAACTTATACTTTTAAGTATCTGGAGCAGCTCTTTTAAGCCGGTGTGTAAAACAACATGATGATGTCACGAACAAGCTCCGTGACATCAGTGAGAGATAACAGTGCAAGTTCAACTACTTTCACCTCGTCTTCTTTCCTTCCTCATTTGTCTTCCAGCGTTAAAGGAAGACATAGTTTGCTGTCCTTTGCTAGTTTCTTGGCTTCTTCCGAGTGTTTTTAATATTGCGCTTATCTAGCTGCCTTTTTTTCGAGACCGTCTCGATACTTTATTTTTGTAGCGTTTGTTGATAGATGTATGCGTTGTTGCTTTTGTCTTGTCAGATGGCCGGACCATTTACTTTTCTGTTTCTTTATATTGATGTAGTTGTAATAGAGCAGTGGTTGGTGAGTTTGTCTGTTGGAGACAAGAAGTCCGATTCAAACCGATCAATGGTACCTTCGGGTTTCACCACGGCTTTTTTTTTTTTTTTTTTTGTATTCGCCAGCTTTCATCTCTGGTAAAGTCCCTAGCGACTAGAAACTGAATTGCGCGTGTTAATGCGTTTTTTCCCTGGCAGTCGTGTGCACATGGGTCCCTCGCCGCACATGCAGATAACTCCGTCTTCTGAGGTACTCATATTTTTTTCCGTCGCAGAGTAACTGACGATTCAAGCCGGGCCTCGCTGCTGAGACCAGGGGGTGGTTGCCGCTGAGAGAAATCATAAATAAAAATATCAACTGGTGCAGCCGGGATTTGAACTCATAACCTCTATGTCTAGAGACCGATGTCTTGCCTCGAGATCAACCAGTCTCTCGTCCACCCAGTCTGAAATGGTTTCCAAATATTTTCTGGGGAAAAAAAAAATAAATACACAACTGGCGTGTTACTGCCACATGACCCAAAAAATGTGACAATGGTTAAAATAAGAGTAATTGCCACAAATACCATGTGGCCTATACGTCACTGAGCGTAACTAAATTCTTTATTCTTCTTTACACTTCACTGCACGGGTGATCCTTCGTCTTCTCTAGTAATTGTGTTTCTCCTCATACCTCGGACACATATCAGTTTATATTTTAAAAGTGCACGCAACAGTACATTAACAACTCAAACTTTAATTATTTCATTTCCAAATTTCACTTTAATAAGAGTAAAACATACCATTACTTGATTCTTCATTATCATCATCATCATCCTCAAGTACCATGCCTGCTGGCGGAGGTGATCATGTCTCTCCACAACTTTAGATCTCGATACTTATCTGTCATTTCAGTTGTTGACCTTCTGCCAAGCCATTCTCTTAAGCTGTCTGGTAGCTTTTCTCTTTGCTTCCTCTATCTCTCCATCCCTCAATTTTCCCGCTTGTCACAATATATTCCAGATGTTCTCTTCTCATGACAAAGGATGATCGTTTATTCCTAATATTGGAAATTAGCTCTCCCTTTGCTTTGGCCTCTTTCAGAAGGTTTTCGTTACTCTTCTTTGCTGTCCATGATATTCTTAAAATTCTTCCGTAGAACCAGAATTCTACAGTGTTTTCCCCCGATGATTTTCTTGTCTGTTGTCCTATTGTCCATGATCCACATTCATAAGTTAAGACTGGTTCTACATAACATTTAAGAACACCTTTTCTTGTTTATATTGTCAAAAATGGATTGCGCAGTAGCTTCCTTATTGTTTGAAAAGCTGCTTTTGTCTGAGCTATTCTGCACCTCAAAGAAGCATGGCTAAAACAGAGATGCAAAGAGATTGAAATGCAACAAACAGGAAATGCTAAAGCTATATACAAACAAATTGAAGAATTAAATGGGAAGAGAAACACAATCAAAAATTGGATGTTTAAGATTGAAGAAAGGAGAACGTTTGATTGAACAAGAAAGCATAAGAGAACGATGAACCGAAGTAAATATTAATGATAATGGAGAAGGACCAGAAATACTCAAAGAAGAAGTGGAAGACGCCTTGCGCAATAAGAAAGCAGGAAAAGCTCCTGCACCAGATAATATAACTAAAGAAGAGATTGAAGTCATGGGTGATTTTGGAATAGAAATAATAACAAAAATATTGAATGATATCTACAACACCGGATATACCAGACGACCTGCTCAAATCAATATTCATAGTCCTACCAAAGAAATCGGGTGCGATTGAATGCGATAATCATCGCACAATAAGCCTTATGAGTCATATGACTAAGATATTACTAAGAATCATCATGCCAAGAGTGCGAAACAAAATCAGTCCAGAAATTAGTGATGAACAGTGTGGTTTTGTTAGAGGTAAAGGAACGAGCAATGCCATATACATCATAAGATCTTTAACAGAAAGATCCATAGAGGTAAAAACAGATCCATACATATGTTTCATAGATTATATCAAGGCATTTGACAAAGTAAAGCACCAAGAAATAATCAAAATTTTAGAAAGCATAGACGTAGTTCTTTTTAAGTGTCGAGAGATGACATGATTTTAAAGATTGCTAACTTAATTTGCAGCGTAAACAGAAAAGTGAATCCTACTTAGCAAAATAGGAACGGACAATATCAAATATTCCAGCAATTTGATATATTTTATTCACATAGCAGTGTTACAGAAAAAATAATCCTGCTGATTAAAATAGAAACTGAGGCAATTTCAGTTATTACAGCAACTTGATATGTCATATTTCAAGAAACGAAAGCGGTGTGCTTATGATGTGCCTTATTATTTGTTTGTTCATATCTTTTACAGAACTTTTTCTTGCTTTTCAATCTTCGTTCCCGTATAATTTCCCGACTCTTTTTAATTCTTTCCATCTCTCAGTATATATGTGTGTGTGTGTTGTGTGTGTGTGTGTTGTGTGTGTGTGTGTTGTGTGTGTGTGTTGTGTGCGTGCGTGTGTGTGTTTGTGTGTGCGCGCGTGTATGTAAAACCTATTGTATGTGTGCGTGTGTAAAATCTATTATCTTTTCGTTGTTTGCTTTATTTCTAGTAGACCACTTGAATCCATCCTCACCTTTGTATAGCGAGTTGCCAAGTTGCTCTGTACTTTTTACTCTACGCTTCAGAGCATTCATCTTTAATAGAGTATGTCTTTGTTTGTGACTTCATTTATTGGATGCCTTTGTCTGTGACTTCATTCATTGGATGCCTTTGTTTGTGACTTCATTCATTGGATGCCTTTGTTTGTTATTTCATTCATTGGATGCCTTTGTCTGTGACTTCATTCATTGGATGCCTTTGTCTGTGACTTCATTCATTGGATGCCTTTGTCTGTGACTTCATTCAATGGATGCCTTTGTTTGTGATTTCATTCTTTGGATCCCGTCTCCATATCGAAGGTTGGCTGCCGTCTCCACATCGAAGGTTGACTGCCGTCTCCATATCGAAGGTTGGCTGCCGTCTCCACATCGAAGGTTGGCTGCTGTCTCCACATCGAAGGCTGGCTGCCGTCTCCACATCGAAGGTTGGCTGCCAATGAGCGTCATTGAACTCTGTCTCTTGTCTTGAAGGTGCACGTTGCCAAAATTCACCTTGTCCATCTTCTGATGTTAACAGTCCACTTTAGTCTCGGTCTGCCTCTATCTCGTCTACTTTGTTCCTTTCCATCCAAGATGACTTTTAGAAGGCATTATGTCTTTTCATGTGTCCAAAAAAATTCAGTTGTCTTTTTCGAATTGTGTTAAGCAGTTATTGTTTTCATTTTCAGCTGATTCAGAATTTCCTTATTTGTCTTGTTTTGAAGGCTGCGTATCTAATGATATTGTAATAGCCCCAATTACAATCACAACAAAACGTATATTGTTATTTTTTCCTTACATACTTCAACAACCTTAGACTTTCTCTGCGATTTATCGGGTAGGTCGGGAAATAAGAATTATTTGTAACAGTTTTTTTTTTCTTTTTCCTATTGACGAAAATGGAGGTGAGGTTTGAGAATAACTGTATCTTTGTCTAAGGGCCACCATTACTGTACTCAGACACTGTCCGTTATTATTTTCATCTCCCTCCTGATATCGCTGAAAGGTGCAGTTAATGAACTCCATAGCACCAACAATGGCCACAAGAGAGATGCATTTTGTGTTAGAAGAGTAATATATTTTTAAAAAGTAAAGGTTCCCTTCACGCCTTGCTAGGCGTATGGGGAATATGGTGTTAGTGACCATATTTTTCTATAACCACGTCACATTTTTGGGTGATGTGATCGGTACCACGCCAGGCCGCCTTTACTTCCCAGAAAAATGTCTGGTACCCAATTTTAGAGGTTAGGTGAACCCCGGAGCCTTGTCAGTCCGAAAAAAAATCCGCCACTGCTGGGGATCAAACTCGGACCCTTCTGGTTAGGAAGCGAGCAATATATTAAGATGGTAGGAATTGTACTGTCTTCCTTTTGGGAGAATTGTTTTTTTTTTATGTGTTCTTTTAGTTTTAGGGATTGTAAATAACAGCCCACGTAAAGCGTTTCGAATTTACTGGAAATACGTTTTTCATTCTCCATGCCTCGGATAGTTCCAAGCTGGTCTCAGAAACAGAATAATACAGTCATATTTAGCTTTTGTGTTGTTGTTGTTGTTGTTGTTTGTTGTTGTTGTTGTTGTTGTTGTTGTTGTTGTTGTTGCTGCTGCTGCTGCTGCTGCTGCTGTTGTTGTTGTTGTTGTTGTTGTTGTTGTTGTTGTTGCTGCTGCTGTTATTGTTTCCTTTGAAAAAGTTTTGTCAAAACAAATGTTTCTGTACAAAAGTGTAAAAGTAACGTACCCCCGTCGCGCCAAGTGGCGTATAGGGAATATGGTGTTTGGGACCATAATATTTACAGACCTTCGGAACATGATTTTTGGGGTAATGTGGTCGGTATTACGCCCGTGCCGCTTTACTTTCCCAGAAAAAAATCCGGTACCCATTAAAGGCTGGGTGAACCCGGTAGCCGTCGGTTGGGATCAAACCCTACCTCTTGTCCTTTGTAGCCCAGTTCCCTAACCACTGAGCTATCGCGGCTCCCAGTACAAAAGTGTGGTTCGTATGAAATCATTTCTATATCAAGGAAAATAACATTTTAAATAAAAATATCATTATTAATATATTTAGAACTAAACTACTGTGTGTTTGAATTATAGACACAGCTAGGAACGAATGAAACATCATTAAGTGACAATCAAAATGTGTTTAAATTGTCGTGTTGCCTCTTTTCTAAATGTCGTTTATGCAGATTTCACTTTAAAAATGCAAGAACCATCGATGACATCGATAAATGTTAATCTGAAATAGAAAACTAAACAAATACGTCTGCGCTGTCTAGCTCCTAAATAACGTATGTGACGACAATACAACGCAACTGGGTAAGTGTTTTCAGTTTCCACACGTTGAACTCACCTTATCAGCTGTGAATAAGACAATTATGCTTGTGAACTGGTGCCTTCACTTGTCTCGATTTTCTCCCAACTTTGTGCTCGTCTCGCGAGTTTATTTCGGTTCGTCTTATCTTTATCTTCTGCATCGGCAGGTTTGATGTCTATCAAATGAATTCAGGTTTACTTTCACGTGTCAGGACGTCTGCTGAATCAATGGAGAGCTGAAAATAGAGACATAGATGAAGAGAAAGTATTCAATTTGATCACGATGAATAAACTGACCCTGCATATTTCTGTTTCATTTATCTTCTCCTACATTGTCTTTCTGTTTAGCTATCTCTTATCATTCTGTGTCACGCGGGTTCTGTCTTTCTCTCTCTCTCTCTCTCTCTCTCTCTCTCTCTCTCTCTCTCTCTCTCTCTCTCTCTCTCTCTCTCTCTCTCTCTCTCTCTCTCTCTCTCTAATGTCACCTATTCTTATAAACAATGAAATCCTCTTATTCATTCTTCCTTGTAGTCTTTCTCTGATCTTAACTTTGGCGCCTGCTCTTCTTTCACTCTTTAACTTTTCACTCTTTACTGGTCAGTGTACAGTACGGTTGACTTTTTGTAAATAGACCAGCGTACTGTGTACTGAACGGCCGACAGTCACATAATTTGTGTTTTTTTTACTGGCTTATTTAAACACTTTTTTATAAGTTGGAGCAAGTTAAAATCTCTAACAAAATGTTTATTTTTACAGAATTTTACTTTAGGCAATGGTATTCGATTACTTTGTAGAAAAAAAAAAGGTTTTTGTTAGATATCATTTTCCTGTACTTTCGGACACCATCCCATGAAATCCGCCTCATTTCTCAGAGATTTACATCAAGCTATTTATTTCAAACAATTTTAAAATCGATTCTAATATTAACAACGAATCATAGCACACAATTTTTATAATATTCGATTAGAGTTTAGTCTTGGAGTAAATAAAAAACCGGATTTTCCAATTTCTAAATTTTCATGTTTATATAAGGAAAATATAGAGACTCAAGTCATGTCGTGTAGTACAAAACGTTATAAACATAAAAATATAAGTTTTTTTTTACACTTTTGTTTGTGCTAGTTGTGAAGGAAAATTGTGTATGTATCCACAATTATTAATTCTGAATGGATTTACTTATAAAAACAACGCGAATATGATCGATCACATGGCAAGATCTGTCAAGCAAAATGAGAAAAGAATAATTAATCACAGATTCTAAGGCATTTTTCTATAAATTATTATATTATTTTAACATTTTTTTAACTACATATGTACTCCTACTTCAATCTTCTTTTATTTGATGTATAAAACATGTAGGTTTTTCTTTCAATTTTTACATTGTTGATGTGATTTTTAAGACAGCATTGTACTTCAATTATTTTCTCCATAAATTCTGTTCGATCTGGGCGAATCTCCCCGGGCACTTTCTTTGGTAGGAAAAGAGTTAAAAGACATTACACGCGCTGTCTCGGCACTCACTTATACTGGATGACTTCTCAATCACTTCTTTTTGGCATCCTTTTTCTAAAAGACATCATGTTCCCTTCTTTTTTTCTGCATCCTCTTGTTTAAACGACATTTCACCAATTTCTCTCCTAACATCCTCTTGTTTAAACGACATTTCACCAATTTCTCTCCTAACATCCTCTTGTTTAAACGACATTTCACCAATTTCTCTCCTAACATCCTCTTGTTTAAACGACATTTCACCAATTTCTCTCCTAACATCCTCTTGTTTAAACGACATTTCACCAATTTCTCTCCTAACACCCTCTTGTTTAAACGACATTTCACCAATTTCTCTCCTAACATCCTCTTGTTTAAACGACATTTCACCAATTTCTCTCCTAACATCCTCTTGTTTAAACGACATTTCACCAATTTCTCTCCTAACACCCTCTTGTTTAAACGACATTTCACCAATTTCTCTCCTAACAACCTCTTGTTTAAACGACATCTCACTAATTTCTTTCTCTTCATCCTTTTGTTTAAACGACATTTCACCAATTTCTCTCCTAACATCCTCTTGTTTAAACGACATTTCACCAATTTCTCTCCTAACATCCTCTTGTTTAAACGACATTTCACCAATTTCTCTCCTAACATCCTCTTGTTTAAACGACATCTCACTAACTTCTTTCTCGGCATCCTTCTTTTAGTTAAGCGACATCTCACTAATTTCTATCTCAACATCCTCTTGTTTAAACGACATCTCACTAATTTCTATCTCAACATCCTCTTGTTTAAACGACATCTCACTAATTTCTATCTCAACATCCTCTTGTTTAAACGACATCTCACTAATTTCTTTCTCGGCATCCTCCTGTTTAAACGACATCTCACTTGACTATCACTTTTCGGCAGCTTCCTGTTATTTGTAAATATCTGTTCATGTCTAACGAATTAACTGAACGTTACCATGCACCGCCACCACATCTTCTTAGAAAATCCCTGCATAAATTGTTATTAATTGAGAAAAACCGACTTTTCCAACTAATTTTCAACTAATTTCCAACAGATCTCCAACAGATTTCCAACTGATTTCCAACTGATTTCCAACAGATTTCCAACAATCCAAAATATTTCCAACAGTCCAACAGATTTCCAACTGATTTCCAACTGATTTCCAACTGATTTCCAACAGATTTCCAACAATCCAAAAGATTTCCAACAGTCCAACAGATTTCCAACTGATTTCCAACTATTTCCAACTGATTTCCAACAAATTTCCAACAATCCAAAAGATTTCCAACAGTCCAACAGATTTCCAACAGATTTCTAACTGATTTCCAACAGATTTCCAACACATTTCCAACAGATTTCCAACAAATTTCCAACAGATTTCCAACAGATTTCCAACTGATTTCCAACAGATTTCCAACAGATTTCCAACAGATTTCCAACAAATTTCCAACAGATTTCCAACAGGTTTCCAACAAATTTCCAACAAATTTCCAACAGATTTCCAACAAATTTCCAACTGATTTCCAACAGATTTCCAACAAATTTCCAACAAATTTCCAACAATCCAAAAGATTTCCAACAGTCCAACAGATTTCCAACAAATTTCCAACAAATTTCTAACAAATTTCCAAAAGATTTCCAACAGATTTCCAACAAATTTCCAACAGATTTCTAACAGATTTCCAACAAATTTCTAACAGATTTCCAACAGATTTCCAACAGATTTCCAACAAATTTCCAACAGATTTCCAACAGGTTTCCAACAAATTTCCAACAAATTTCCAACAGATTTCCAACAAATTTCCAAAAGATTTCCAACAGATTTCCAACAAATTTCCAACAAATTTCCAACAGATTTCTAACAAATTTCCAACAGATTTCCAACAGATTTCCAACAGATTTCCAAAAGATTTCCAACAAATTTCTAACAAATTTCCAACAGATTTCCAACAAATTTCCAACAAATTTCCAACAGATTTCCAACAGATTTCCAACAGATTTCCAACAAATTTCCAACAGATTTCCAACAGGTTTCCAACAAATTTCCAACAAATTTCCAACAGATTTCCAACAAATTTCCAACAGATTTCCAACAGATTTCCAACAAATTTCCAACAAATTTCCAACAGATTTCCAACAGATTTCCAAAAGATTTCCAACAAATTTCCAACAGATTTCCAACAAATTTCCAACAAATTTCCAACAAATTTCCAACAGATTTCCAACTGATTTCCAGCTGCCGAGTGTTCTTTAACGTTCTCACAATGCACATGGAATTTTTTTTTTTTTTTTTTTTTTTTTTGCATTATCCGAGAGGGCTGGACACTGGATCTCACTAACAAGAGATGAAGGGAGGGTAAAACATGAAGAAATCGCGAATTCAATGTGGAACTTCCTACAACCTGTGGTGGTATTCAAACCCAGGACCTTCCTGTTCAGTGGCCGACAATCTACCTCTAGACCACTAGATCTCTAATGTCCCTTTCTACTTTTTCTTCTTCTTCTTCTTCCTCTTCCTGCTACTCTTCTTCTTCTTTTTCCCGCATTCCTTTAGGATGTTGGGGCACCGCTGACAAACTTAGTCAACCTTTTCCATTTCTCGGTATCTTCATTGTGAGCTAGATGACTTGAGAACAACAACAGACCAATTGTGCAATAACTTCCAGAGATAAGGGTGAAGGTAAAGGACGAGACTTAAATCGGGGTCTTAGCACGCGAGTTTCCACCCATATGTGCTCGGCCGCCTATCCGAAGTGTTCGGAGACTTCTGAATAGTGTCGCTTTAAGCATCGAAACTCATCTAGGCGGCATTCCTCACCTTCTCAGAGTAATACTCTGGCACCCATTTCTGCCAGCGGCTGGGTCGATCGCGGGTTTTTTTTTTTTTTGTCCAGCCACCAGTACAACTTACACTGCTTCCAGCGGGAATCGAACACGGGTTTTCCGAGCGTCGGTAGCCCAGTCGGGTGGTTTTCCAAACTAGACTACTAAGACCCCCAATTTCTAATGGAGTTCCAGAGAGTGATCATCCAGTGGATACCATCACACTGTAATATACAAGGAAACAAACGAGCAGACGAACTAGCTAAGGAGAGAGGGAGATTACCAAAAGAGAACTATTTAGTCATCTACAATGAAGCCTAATCGATCATCAAAGGCCAATTTCATGAAAAATGAAAACGAGAACATTCAAAGTATAACAAGAGGGATGGATACCTTCAACTGTCAAGGAGGGATCAAGTCATCATATTTCTCCTACGCACTGGCCACTACAGAATGAGAAACCACAAGGTCACAAAACTCAAAATAGGAACTAACAGCCTATGCCACTGTACCCTGGATAGAGACAAATAATAATAAATGAATATTATTATAGAGGGAAACTTCCGAGGCGATAATCAGCGAATTAATTTAGAGGAAGAGGTATGTTTACAGCACTCGGAAAAATTGACAAATAATCAACAACAGAAAAAATCTGAAAAAAATTTGGTCCATATTTTTTTCTGTTGTTGATTATTTGTCAATTTTTCCGAGTGCTGTAAACATACCTCTTCCTCTGAATTGATTCGCTGTACGCTGGATAACACGACAACAAAACACGTTCTACAGGATTGCCCCCAGTACACAGACGTGAGGAGGTCAGTGTGGCCCACACCCACCTCCCTGGAGGAGAAACTCTACTGGGCAACCGAATCACTGAAACAAACTGTTGCCTTCCCGGAGTCCTCGTCTGAATGAGCCATGATCGCAAACGAAGAAGAAATATCTTCATTCATTAGGGAACAGGCAAATAATTGCAATGCTGCGGTTTCCTTTCCCTCCACTTGATCATCTAACATGTAGTTATAGATAATTGTGCTTCACCGTTTGTTGTCGTTGTCCTTGTATTCTGAAGAAGGCCACAGACCGAAACGTCAGTATTATGTTGTGTTCCTTCCTTGTAAAGCTGTCATTATACTTTGGAGTGGTTAGCACACCCTACCACTGGCTCCTATCTTCATTCATTCTTTGGGACTCTGCACTGTCGAAGCCTGTACAGCTGCGGCAGACCCCTTTGAAGACTGCCAATATTAAAACAGTTTTTGTAGTGCTTTGACTGGTTTATATGGGTTTTGTTCGATTTATTGAAGTAAATTGGAATTGAAAATGACTGAGAGCACTCTCTTGTCGGTGATGTTCTTTGAAATTGTCAACCACGCAGCTGACTTGATCGCACTGGAGGATGACGTTGTTAACGGTCGCCAAGCGACAATCAAAAAACAAAATGGTTGCATACTGTTTCGTTTTTGCAGAGACTAACGAAGTCGCTTAAACCGTTTTGGTTGTTTGTTTTAAATGTGTATTTTTGAGTAAGTGCGTAGGTGAGTGAATGGGTTAACGAGTGAGTAAGTTGGTGAGTAAGCGAGTGAGCGAATGAGTTCCCGAATGAGTAAATTGGTGGGTGAGTGAATTGGTGAGTGAGTGAGTTGGTGTGCTAGTGAGTGAATAAATTATTGTATGTTTGAATTGGCGAGTGCGTGATTTGATGAATGAGGGAGTGATTGAGTGAATTGGTGAGTGTATGTATTGGTGAGTAAGAAGGTGAGTGGGTGAGTGTGCGTTCGAATTGGTGAGCGAATTGGTAAATTAATGACTCGGTGGTTGCATGATTTGGGTTAGAGAATGAGTGATTTTGAGAGTGAGCGGGTGTGTGAGTGACTTGGCGGATGAATGAGTTGGCGAGTGAGTGAGTTGGCGAGTGAGAGAATCACTAAGTGAGTGAATGAGTTGGCGAGTAAGTGGAATGGTGAGTGAGTTTACGAGTGAGTTGGCGAGTGAGTGAATTGGTATGTGAGTGGGTGAGGAAGTGGGTAGGTGGGTGAATTTGGGAGTGGGTGAGTGAATCGGTTAATCAATAAACCTGAGATCATGAAGACACTTTTCCACGTTCGGGTTATTGACCTGGAGAGAGAATTAAAAGTCGACATCGATCTAACATCGAGTCATCAACAGGGGGCGCCATCTCCATATCAAAGATTAATTGCCATGTAGCGTTATTTTACTCCGTCTCATGTCATGATGGAGCATGTTGCCATAGATTTACCAGTCCATCATTTTGATGATATCACTCCACTTTAGTCTTACAGTCTAACAGGGATCACAAATCTGATACCCACAAATGTCGTGTTAAAGTTGGATGAACTTGACTGTGGACGCTGATAACGTGTGTTGCTGTAATCCATGACACAGAGATTACGCTCATTTAACTGATATTTAAGAGCGGATGATTTAGGAAGCAATCTTCTGCAAATAAAAATAGAATTCCTGATCATTCAACAAAATGAAGGTCTTATTGTCAGTGTTATTTATTTTACTGTTACTGTTATTTATTTTACTGTTACTGTTATTTATTTTACTGTTACTGTTATTTATTTTACTGTTACTGTTATTTATTATACTGTTACTGTTATTTATTTTACTGTTACTGTTATTAGTTACTTGGTAACAATTCGGTTCATTCTGTTGCTATTTAGCCAAAGTTAGCGTTGTCAAGGATCTAAACTATAATTTGTTTTAAATCTTTCATTTCTGATGTACGCTTCTAATCATTTGAAAATATGTCCACATATTTACACTAATGAGCCACTATGTTACGTTGTCTATTAAAACGAATAATATGTGTATTATTATCTGTACGGATGGCTTCGTTTAATACTTTTTTCGATTTCTGTAGAGAAGAGAGGTGGGACTGGAGAATACAGGCCGTATGCCCAGTGCAGTAGCCGACAAGTGTTTGGGATATAATTTGTATTTCAACACCCTCCCCCCACTCAATAGAAAAACAAACCATTTTGAACCTACTGTGTTTCGAGCTCACGTTCTTGAGGTCTCAACAAGCTCAACAAGTTACCCGTTCGGCCACCAGGACTTCTGTGTTAACACCACTTTCGTCGTTTCGGAATTTATTATTTTTTTCCCCTCAATTTAGTTTACACATCGACATATTTTAATGAAGCAAAAAAATGTATTCAAAAGCGGGAACGTGATAACTCTGTTGTTTACAATCTTCTTCTTCTACATTTTCAGCTCCCAGTGGAGCATAGGTCTTCAACAAACACTTTCCAAGTCGTTATGTTTTTTGCCATTCTTTTAAGATCATTTCATGTCTTCCTCATCATCTTCATCTCTGCTTCTATCTGTCTTCTCCTAGAATTCCTGGGTCTTCCTCTTTGTCTTTTCCCCTGGGGATTCCAAAAAAAGGGCCTGTTGTGTAATACTCTCAGTTGGCTTCCGTAGTGTGTGTCCTATCCGTATCATCGTCTTCGCTGTATCTCTTTATCTACTGGTATCTGACTGGTACATTTCCATAATTCTACGTTAGTGATTTTATCATGCCATTTCCATCCTTTTATTCTACGTAAGCATCCTTTAATGAAAGTCTGTATCTTCGTGATTGTCAATTTTGTTGTTCTCCATGTTTCACAGCCATGTAATAGGACCGACTTAACATTTGAGTTGCAAATTTTTATTTTGGTATTTAACCTAATTTCTTTGGATTTCCATTTGTTTCCCAGTGCAATGAAAGCTCCTCTTGCTTTTGATATCCTTATTTTGGTATCATTTTCTGTTCCTCCCTCTTTATCTATATTACTGCCCAGATATATGTAAGATTGTACGTCTAGTAGAGGATTTTTCTCTTATTTTTATTTGGTTAATGCCAACTGTATTAATTCTCATAATGTTAGTCTTATCTCTATTAATTTCCAGTCCTAGCTGTTGTGATCTCTCATCAAGTATGCTCATTTTATCCTGCATCTGTTGATGGTTGTATGATAGGAGAGCTATGTCATCAGCAAAGTCTAAATCAAGTTGTTTGGTCAGTGACCACTGGATCCCATTTCTGTTGTTTTGAGTTATTTTCATAATCCAATCTATGGCCAGTAGAAAGACAAATGGAGATAGAAGGATTCCCTGCCTTACTCCTGTTCTTATTTCAAATGCCTCTGTAAGCTGTCCTTCATGCACCACACTACATTTCGTTCCTTCATACATTGTTTTTATCAGATTAATAAACTTTATGGGGATTCCGTAATGACTCAGCAACTTCCAAAGCATTGTTTACAATCTTAAGTTAGATAATTATGTTCAAACTAGCAAGTGAGCGACGGAGTTATGGTCTTCGCTGTAATAGAATATCGATCTACGGGAGGCAATCATGAAAATATATATATATATATATATATACATATTTTTGATCAGCCATATCTAGTGTCTTCATGCATGTATGGTTTAATCCGTTATATTATCTTTCATTTAAATTTTCAGCTCTGCAGATTGCTTGCTCAAGCACATTGTCACATTATATCCTGTCTGTTATTGTTGCCCTCTTCAGTATCTTTTGCCTTCCATGTTTTTTAATCTCCTGTCATCGGGCTATCCAGACTATTTTATCATCATCATCTTGTGCCGTCTCAGAATAGGAGATTGACGTTAGTTTTTTTTTTTCTATTAGTTATTGAAGCACTTCCGAATGTTCTTATGTTGTAGCTTTTTTTAATTTCCCTGATATCTTCTCAGTTGAGCAGACATGTTGACAAACCGCAGCCCTGCCTTGTTTCTCTCTTTATTGCAATAGGGAAATAGTTATATCTTACCTGGCTGATTCTGTTTCTTCTTTCGTTCCTTCATTTGCCTTTCAATGTCAAGTGGGCACATAGTTTGTAGGTTTTTGCTTTAAGTTGGCCTTTCCTGCCGTTATGCTTTTTGGTGTTTCTAATATTCAATCAAATCATCTTTATCGCGGTAGGCCCTTGAGTCTGGTGTTCTCCTAGATGTTGAAGGCTCGTTGTGTTATATCTTGATCTTCTTTAGTGTTATCATATGGTTAATCATTGTATCTGTTGTTTCTTTTATTTCTTGAATAGCGGAAGTTATTCCTAGATTTATTCTTCTTATCTTTTCTCCCAGGTTGTTTCCTGCCACGTGTCTAACAAATTTCATTTCAGTAACGGTTATTTTCTTACGTTTCTTGAGTCTAGCGGTTGCAATATTGTGTCGCATTACATGAACAGATTGATTCATTGATCGATGTTAATTGGTCTGGCATCCTCATGTAGCTCAACTCTTATATTAGATTTCTCCTTTCTTGTAATTTCTCTTACGTTTGTTCCTCGTGATTCTTGTACCTCCTGCTTCACTTGTTATAATTATAACACAGAAGTAAGCAATTTGATCGATAGAACTACAGTCTTTAGCGCAAGTTGAAGGAAAATGGCTATCCCTACATCCCCTCTGAACTTTATTAACAACACAACAACAATAACAACACTTTTCTCTCATTAACTATTCGTAAGAATTCACATTCTATTTCTAACAATTCACATTCTATTTCTAACAATTCACATTCTATTTCTAACAATTCACATTCTATTTCTAACAATTCACATTCTATTTCTAACAATTAACATTCTATTTCTAACAGTTCACATTCTATTTCTAACAATTCACATTCTATTTCTAACAATTCACATTCTATTTCTAACAATTCACATTCTATTTCTAACAATTCACATTCTATTTCTAACAATTCACATTCTATTTCTAACAATTCACATTCTATTTCTAACAATTCGAACTCAACCTAAATTCGGGAATCGAACCCTTTATAACAGAATTTTCAGATTCAATCTACATTAGGTTGACCATTTCTTTTCCCCATTGTTTTCGGGGACATTTGATCTATTTTTTACATTTCAGAGGATTTTTTTGCTTATTTCTGTGACTGTCCCACAAAATCGGGGACGAACGATATATATATGTATACATATATATATATATATATGTGTGTGTGTGTGTGTGTGTGTGTGTGTGTGTGTGTGTGTGTGTGTGTGTGTGTGTGTGTGTGTGTGTGTGTGTGTGTTGTGTGTGTGGTATGTGGTGTGTGTGTGTGTGCGTGTGAGAGAGAGATCTATCTGCCTGCCTATCTATCTGTCTGTCTGTCTGTTGTCTGTCTGTCTGTCTGTCTGTCTGTCTGTCTGTCTGTCTGTCTGTCTGTCTGTCTGTCTGTCTGTCTGTCTGTCTGTCTGTCTGTCTGTCTGTCTGTCTGTCTGTCTGTCTGTCTGTCTGTCTGTCTGTCTGTCTGTCTGTCTGTCTGTCTGTCTGTCTGTCTGTCTGTCTGTCTGTCTGTCTGTCTGTCTGTCTGTCTGTCTGTCTGTCTGTCTGTCTGTCTGTCTGTCTGTCTGTCTGTCTGTCTGTCTGTCTGTCTGTCTGTCTGTCTGTCTGTCTGTCTGTCTGTCTGTCTGTCTGTCTGTCTGTCTGTCTGTCTGTCTGTCTGTCTGTCTGTCTGTCTGTCTGTCTGTCTGTCTGTCTGTCTGTCTGTCTGTCTGTCTGTCTGTCTGTCTGTCTGTCTGTCTGTCTGTCTGTCTGTCTGTCTGTCTGTCTGTCTGTCTGTCTGTCTGTCTGTCTGTCTGTCTGTCTGTCTGTCTGTCTGTCTGTCTGTCTGTCTGTCTGTCTGTCTGTCTGTCTGTCTGTCTGTCTGTCTGTCTGTCTGTCTGTCTGTCTGTCTGTCTGTCTGTCTGTCTATCTATCTATCTCTCTATCTATCTATCTATCTATCTATCTATCTATCTATCTATCTATCTATCTATCTATCTATCTATCTATCAGCAGAAAATTTTAAAAACCGGAAAAACAATGGAAATAAAAAATACTAAGCAACAAAACTAAACTTCGAATATTCACCTAAAACGTATTATCAATCCTTACCTAAAAATGTGAAAGCTGGAAAACAACAAAAGAAATTGAGAGAAAACTAAGTGCTTTTGAAAACAAATGCCTAAGAAGACTACTCTGTGTTTATATAGAATGAATTCAAGACTAATATAGAGATAAGAGAAATGGCCATGCAACCAACAATCTCATCTACAATTAGGAAGAGAATATGGACATATACTGGATATGTGTTGAGAAGAGACAACAAGAGAATTCCAAAACAGGCTCTTCTATGGGAAACATCAGGATACAGAAAAATAGAAAGACCTAGACAGACACTAAAAAGAACACTTGTAAGAGAAGCAATGTTGGCAGGCATAGACTCATTAGATAAGATCGAACATCATGCAAATAATATATATGCATGGCGAAGAACACTACAAGTCCTATGCGACGTCTAACGGCGATAGAAAGTTTAAGATATAACATACACATTTATACATGGAATTTGTAGTGAAAAATTAAAGATCTCATGCTCTTTTGTCTTGAGAATTAGACCCCAGGGGTCACCCCATATTCACTGCTGAAAAAATTGGAAACTAACCTACTATACAACAAAATCAACAAGTGGAGCAAACTAACCTACTATAGAACAGAAGCAACAAGTGGAGCAAACTAACCTACTATAGAACAGAAGCAACAAGTGGAGCTAACTAACCTACTATAGAACAGAAGCAACAAGTGGAGCTAACTAACCTACTATAGAACAGAAGCAACAAGTGGAGCTAACTAACCTACTCTAGTTCAGAATCAACAAGTGCAGCAAACTAACCTACTATAGAACAGAAGCAACAAGTGGAGCAAACTAACCTACTATAGAACAGAACCAACAAGTGGAGCAAGCTAACCTACTATAGAACAGAAGCAACAAGTGGAGCAAACTAACCTACTATAGAACAGAAGCAACAAGTGGAGCTAACTAACCTACTATAGAACAGAAGCAACAAGTGGAGCAAGCTAACCTACTATAGAACAGAAGCAACAAGTGGAGCAAGCTAACCTACTATAGAACAGAAGCAACAAGTGGTGCAAGCTAACCTACTATAGAACAGAACCAACAAGTGGAGCAAGCTAACCTACTATAGAACAGAAGCAACAAGTGGAGCTAACTAACCTACTATAGAACAGAAGCAACAAGTGGAGCAAATTAACCTACTATAGAACAGAAGCAACAAGTGGAGCAAACTAACCTTCAATAGAACAGAATCAACAAGTGGAGCTAACTAACCTACTATAGAACAGAACCAACAAGTGGCGCTAACTAACCTACTATAGAACAGAACCAACAAATAGAGCTTACTAACCTACTATAGAACAGAAGCAACAAGTGGAGCAAACTAACCTACCATAGAACAGAAGCAACAAGTAGAGCTAACTAACCTACTATAGAACAGAAACAACAAGTGGAGCAAACTAACCTACTACAGGACAGAACCAACAAGTAGAGCTAACTAACCTACTATAGAACAGAACCAACAAGTAGAGCTAACTAACCTACTATAGAACAGAACCAACAAGTGGAGCAAGCTAACCTACTATAGAACAGAACCAACAAGTGGAGCACGCTAACCTACTATAGAACAGAACCAACAAGTAGAGCTAACTTACCTACTATAGAACAGAACCAACAAGTAGAGCTAACTTACCTACTATAGAACAGAACCAACAAGTAGAACTAACTTACCTACTATAGAACAGAACCAACAAGTGGAGCTAACTAACCTAATATAGAACAGAACCAACAAATGGAGCAAACTAACCTAATATAGAACAGAACAACAAGTAGAGCAAACTAACCTAATATAGAACAGAACCAACAAGTGGAGCAAACTAACCTAATATAGAACAGAACCAACAAGTGGAGCAAACTAACCTACTATAGAACAGAACCAACAAGTAGAACTAACTTACCTACTATAGAACAGAACCAACAAGTGGAGCAAACTAACCTACTATAGAACAGAACCAACAAGTGGAGCAAACTAACCTAATATAGAACAGAACCAACAAATGGAGCAAACTAACCTAATATAGAACAGAACCAACAAGTAGAGCAAACCAACCTACTATAGAACAGAACCAACAAGTGGAGCAAACTAACCTACTATAGAACAGAACCAACAAGTTCTACTATACTTAGCTTGTACTCAACCTCAATACCTTTGAGTTCAATGGTGACTTCTATGATCAGGTTAGTGGAGTAGCCATGGGCACCAAGATGGGCCCTAGCTATGCTTGCCTGTTTATGGGCTACCTTGAGTACCAATTTCTCAATTCATATCAAGGTCCCCTTCCCATCATATACCTTCGGTACATTGATGACTGCTTCGGACTTACCGATCTACCTGAGGATGACCTCTCCAGGTTTATCGACCACATTAGTGGCTATCACAAAGCTATCAAGTTCACATCTTGTACATCCACTTCCTCTGTCACCTTCCTAGATCTTATCGTTTCTTTGGGTACTTCTGGCCTCCATACTTCGATTTTCTATAAACCCACAGACGCCCATTGCTATCTTCTCTACACTTCATCCCATTCACCTTCTTGTCGTGATTCTATTCCGTTCTCTCAGTTATTGCGTCTCCGTCGCATCTGCCAGGATGACCAAGATTTCCTCCTACAGGCTCACCTCATGTTAGGTTTCTTCAGCCGCCGGCTTTATCCAGACTCGATCCTCCAGTCTGCCCTCCAGCGGGTCCTCCTTATCTCCCGTCCCGAGGCACTCACCCCTTCCAACCGCCCCCCTTCTGAGAGAACTATACTCACCCTCACATATCATCCCCACAACTTAGCTGCTGTGAGGATACTCAACCGCTACCGTTCCATTCTCCTCTCTGATCCCACTACCCGTCTACTTTTTAGTGATCCCCCGATGATCGCCTTTAAGCGCGACAGGAATTTGAGAGATATTTTGGTTAGGAGCCATCTCCCTTGCTCCCACCCTCAACACTTCGGTACGGCCCCTTGTGGTCGAAACTGTATTACCTGTGCCTATGTGCTCCCTGCTGACTCGGTTTTGTTCCCTAATGGACGGTTCGAGATCAAGCATAGCTTCACATGTGTGTCCCGCAACATCATTTATGCCATCATATGCCAACGATGCCATATGACCTATATTGGTGAGTCTGGAAGAAGATTAGCGGAAAGATTTTGTGAACATCTACGTGATGTCCAACAAAATACTGGTACTCCGGTATCTTCCCACTTCAACTCCCCTGATCACAAGGGCAAAGACGACATCCGTGTCACTGGTATTGTCCTTTGTCACTCTGGCGACCGCAGCCGCTATACTTTGGAAAATCGCCTTATAGTCCAGTATGGTTCGCTGACCCCGAGAGGTATGAATGTATCACACTCATACGCATAGTTTCTTTTTGCTTGCTCCTTCCCTTTTGCATAGCCTTCTCTACTACACATATTTGGGTTCTTTGGTCTACTTACTATGCCATACTTTTTATAGTTCTTCTCCTCTAGTCCCTTATGAGACACTTCGGTTTTCTCCTCTATAAAAAATTTTTTTTCTGTGCTTCTTACCCCTCATTTATTTTTACTGTACCCCACTCTCAGACATCTCACTCTTAGCGTCTTTTTACACCTGTCAGACTACTATTCGATTCTTTCTCCTTTGTGTTTGCACACTGACCCCTGTGTTTACTCATCTGGTTCTGTTTACATTTACGCACTTTTTCGCACGATTTTCGACGTTCACGACAGCCGCACTTGGTTACGATTTTATTTTGGATTTGACAGGATAGTTTTACTTTTTGTTGTTGTTTTCTTTAACACATTTCGATTGTTTTTGTTTTGGTTGTTTCGTTATTAATTTGTGTGTGTGTGTTTTTATTGTTTGTTCCTGATGAAGGCCTATTGAGCCGAAACGTTGTTTAGTCTGTGTCGTCCACTTGTCATGTAAAGCTTCTTACATACCTTTTTTTATTTTTTAATTTTTCCTTATAGAACAGAACCAACAAGTGGAGCAAACTAACCTACTATAGAACAGAACCAACAAGTGGAGCAAACTAACCTACAATAGAACACCAGCAACACATGAGGCTATATATAACTCAGAGCTGTTTTCAAGAATTACACAAATATTGCTTTATTTACAAGCCAAGTACTTCCATGTTTGATAACGTTATTCTCGCTTCATATATTTCAAATTAAAAATCTTGATTATTCATTATAAATGTAAAACTGCTGTGTGTTTAAAAACTACATACAATTGAATATTATATACATATATGTGTACACATATACATGCACGCATACGTTTAAACATTCATATATGTATACATACACACAGATGCAAACACATTTATATATTCATTCTTCATCTTCCAGCATCGATATAGGGCCTACACTGACGATGTTAGCATCGTGGATATTCGTGTATTCGTTTTTGTTTTATATCTGAAGAAAGCCTTGGTCGAAACGTTATAATTTGTCTTGTCTCTCCATTGGTTAAGATGCTTAATACCATTTTATATTTATTCTCACATTTATACACACATACACAAAAACATCGATACTTATACGTATATAGATATATATATATCTCTAATGTTAGCAGATTTAGTCACTATATACAGTATAAAAGTAAAAAGTAAAGTACCCCCGTCACGTCAAGTGGCCATAACTTTTACAGACCTTCAGCACATGATTTTTGGGGTAATGTGGTCGGTAATACGCCCGTGCCATTTTACTTTCCCAGAAAAAAAAGGCTGGTACCCATTAAAGGCTGTGTGTACCGGAAGCCGTCGGTTGGGATCGGACCCTACCTCTTGTCTATATACAGTATACTGATGTACAGTAGTGGAAAGAAAAGTATTATTTTTGGAGATAGTTGCACAAGAACTGATAAAAGAAGAGGCGTCAGTTTTCACTAGGATTGATGAACCGGAAATAATAAGATACTACTCCACCTCTTCGTGATGCCCCTAATAACAAACTAACTAGTATGGCCATACAAATAGGGACCGAGAGGGAAAGTAACCTATTGCTCAAAATTGCAATGCTGAAGACGGATGTGTCGGGC
This sequence comes from Megaustenia siamemsis, assembly GCA_032433765.1. Lineage (NCBI taxonomy): Eukaryota > Metazoa > Mollusca > Gastropoda > Stylommatophora > Ariophantidae > Megaustenia > Megaustenia siamemsis. Next base: position 54,791,202 of record JAVIAB010000050.1, on the reverse strand, counting down.
CTTAAAGTACAAATATTTATGTGTGCTGTAAACCACAACACAGCGCATCTACGTCCAGTTTACGCCCATTTAAGGGCCGGTGGTGAAGAGGAGTCGCCGAACAGACGCAGCCGAAGATAAAGATGCATTTGGCTATAAGACTATTGGTTAAAAGTGATAGCCCAACTAGGTATAACTAGAATGGACGACCACAAGAACCAATAATGATCGTGTACGTGATGATCGGCGAGCTTCAGGAACTGTTAGGGCGTATACTTTACGACATCTTTTGGTTGGAGAAAATTGATCACCTTTGGGTCTAACTTTACGACATCTTTTGGTTGGAGAAAATTGATCACCTTTGGGTCTACGCTGAAATGCCAAGAAATTGATTCTTTAACACCTGATGATACATGGACAGTCGTGGGAATAGACCTAGAAACTAGGCAACCTATCTTTCGTTCGCCTGAAGGAATGGCTATATCTGCAACATCGTTTCTTGTATAAATGTTACTGTTTTGTGTAGCTTTTGCGGAGGCCCATATGGTTTTGCCTGTTTTGTTTTATCTATGTTCCATTTGAGTTTTACTATGTGGTGTAATAGCAAAGATAACGTACATACAATAAATTAATGTTTAAAAAAAAAAAGAAAATGAGATGTTTCAAATTTGCGCATAAAGACAGGATTACAAAAAAAAAACCACATTTGGAGTATAATTGGTCTTCAGCGCTGAACAAACCGAATCAAACAGGCAACAGCTGAAATGTCTTAATCATCATCATCATCATCAAGTACCGGGCCTGCTGGCGTAGGTGATCATGTCTCTCCACAACTTTCGATCACGGCAGCTATTTATCATCTCTGTTGTTGACCTTCTGCCAAGCCATTCTCTTAAGCTGTCTGGTATCTCTTCGTCTCTCAATTTTTCCAGTTGTTATAATATATTCCAGCTGTTCCCTTCTTCTCATTACATGGCCAAACAATTTTGATTGTTTCTTCCTAATATTGGAAATTAACTCTCTTTTTGCTTTGACTTCGCTCAGAATGTTTTCATTACTCTTCTTAGCTGTCCATGGTATTCTGAATACTCTTCTTTAAAACCACATTTCTACATACTCCAATAATTTTCTTGTCTGGTGTCCTATTATCCATAATTCACATCCATATGTTAAGAATGTCATAATAAGATTTTTTTTTAATGGCGGCAATGATCCGCGTTCATGATGATCCGAAAATATGTTGTCCAATTATTATTATATTTCAATCAAGACGATAATAAGACGGAAGACATCACAGTCTAGAAGAAAACGGTACGATGTTTATTCTGTGGAGTGCCGTCGCATTTGAGAGTACCGGGGCCTCTGTCTCAAAAGAGTTAATCCAGTACTACTGGTGGTAATCTTCCCCTTTGTTGTGAAGTCAAGGCACAGAGAGAATGCGCAAGAGCTATTGACCAAACATTAACACTAAGAAGGTTCGTGTTGCAGGTATCATAACCGGACAAGCTGTATGGAGATATCACCAGGGTTGAGAATGATTCCGGAAATAATGCATTAATACTTTTATTTTTTTGCCTATGACGTGATTGCTTCCCCTTGTTTAACATACTATGTATTCATATTCCTCTCGGGGCCCAATACGACACATATGGCGGAAGTCACAGGTTTCAACGATTGACGATTTGCTATTAGTTCTTGTAGGTCGTAGTTGTTTCTTGGCCCTAAGGTTCAGCCTTCCTTAGTAATTGTTCTGCCTGGCGATTCTCTTGGTCTACCTTATTTTCTTTTACTAATCTCCCTATTGTCCTTTCGTGCCGAAGACGGCACATAGGGCAGAACCACAATCTCAAAAACAGAAACCTTGCGTACCAAAATGGCACATATTGCAGAGATTACTGCTTCTAAAATCTATGGCTCTGTTTCCATAACAATATTTTTTTTTTTTACAATGACAGCTTGTCAAGCCATCGATCAAACTCCTTAGTCGCCTCTTACGACATGCCTGGAAGGTCACAGTGTCACTATTCTTTACTTCCCTCATAATGAGGCCCCGGTAACACACATGGTTCCTCATAAATGTCTGATGGGGAAGTCTTTCTTCATTCATTCTCAGCACATGAATATACCATAAGCTCGGTTTAGTATTTAGAACATCGTTAGGTTGGTGTTAAAGGTTATCTTTCAAAGACAAACAGATAAGAGGTGCATTTTAAAATAAAGTCAATGTGGGGAAGATGGTAGCCTTTCAACTGTTGACTGTGTTGTCCAGAGTTTGACTTCTTGTTGCAATAATTGATTCCATTCATTGAGACTATTTAGATGTTCACACAATCTCTACAACTCTGGCACTACAGACTTTATCTGAGAAAATAAGGAGCCCTGATGCGGTGACAGCCATAAGTTGGCAGACGCTCATTTTGGCAAAAATGTATGGGCACTGTCACGACACTTCACATAGAAAGCACGTGACCGAAGATCCAAAGATGTTTTACTTAATCATTTAATATGTCGTGATGCACAAGATCAATTATTGTAGCATAATTAAACAATGTACACATGTAAATTGTCATGTAGTAATGAAAATGTGATGACCTCTACTAGACGTACAATCTTGCATATATCTGGGCAGTAATATAGACAAAGAGGGAGGAACAGGAAATGATACAAAAATAAGGATATCAAAAGCAAGAGGAGCATTTGTTGCACTGGGAAACATATGGAAGTCCAAAGAAATTAGGTTAAATACCAAAATAAAAATTTTCAACTTCAATGTTAAATCATTCTTATAATATAGCTGTGAAACATGGAGAACGACTAAAATGTCAATCATGAAGATACATACTTTCATTAATGGATGCTTACGTAGAACAAAAGGATGGAAATAGCAGGACAAAATCACTAACATAGAATTATGGAAATGTACCAGTCAAATAGCAGTGGATAAAGAGATACAGCGAAGACGATGGCGCTGGATAGGACACACAACTGAAGCCAACTGAGAGTAATACACAACAGGCCCTTTTTTTGGAATCCCCAGGGAAAAAGACAAAGAGGAAGATAAAAGGAATTCTTGGAGAAGACAGATAGAAGCAGAGATGAAGATGATGGGAAGACATGGAATGATCTTAAAAGAATGGAAAGAAACATAATGGCTTGGAAAGTGTTTGTTAAAGACCTATGCTCCACAGGGAGCTGAAAGGTAGAAGAAGAAGAATGGAAAATATAAGATCAGTGTAAAATAAAAAAGGGGGAGGGGGGGGGTTATTTTTTTAAGAAATGGTATTATCGGGTGTCGTCTAGGGTGTTCGTGAGGTTGACGTCCCAAATGAGAAGACGGGGATTGGTGCAAGCATGAACATCGAGGCTAAGCTGGGGGCGGCGGCTACAGCGCCTCGCTTGAACCACTTCCAGCTGGAATGGAGGACTTGACCAATTTGCTTTCGTACCTGGTAATATGGAGCAAAGATGTGAATTTAGTACTGGTCGTGTGTGTTTACAAATAAACAAAGAATATAAGAATAGTAGTGTGCGTGTGAATAAGTCTATACAATAGTATGTTTTGATAAGTAAAACACTTTCTGTTGTAAATGAATAAAGAACACAACCTCAATCAAGATTTTGATTACAAAATAGGTGTATGAGTTCATGATTGTGCTGCCATCAATATCTCATCGTCATCAAGATTTTGACTACAAAATAGGTGTGCTTGTATGAATGAGTTCACGATTGTGCTGCCATAAATATCTCATCGTCATCAAGATTTTGACTACAAAATAGGTGTGCTTGTATGAATGAGTTCACGATTGTGCTGCCATAAATATCTCATCGTCATCAAGATTTTGACTACAAAATAGGTGAATGAGTTCACGATTGTGCTGCCATCAATATCTCATCGTCATCAAGATTTTGACTACAAAATAGGTGTATGAGTTCATGATTGTGCTGCCATCAATATCTCATCGTCATCAAGATTTTGACTACAAAATAGGTGTGCTTGTATGAATGAGTTCACGATTGTGCTGCCATAAATATCTCATCGTCATCAAGATTTTGACTACAAAATAGGTGTATGAGTTCATGATTGTGCTGCCATCAATATCTCATCGTCATCAAGATTTTGACTACAAAATAGGTGTGCTTGTATGAATGAGTTCATGATTGTGCTGCCATCAATATCTCATCGTCATCAAGATTTTGACTACAAAATAGGTGTGCTTGTATGAATGAGTTCACGATTGTGCTGCCATCAATATCTCATCGTCATCATCATTGAGTGCCATCTCCGCAACGAAGGTTGGCTACCATGGAGCGCCATTCCACTCTGTCTCTTGCTTTGATGGTGCAGGTTTTCATAGACTGTTATATCCATCTTTTGATGTTACTCGTCCATGTTAGTCCTGTTCTGCCTCTGCCTCTTTTACCTTGTATCCCCCCCCCCCCAGGATTACTTTTAGTAGGCTGTTGTGTCTTTTAACATGGCCCAAAAATCGCATTTGTCTTGTTTGAATTGTTTAGTAGTTCTCTTTTCATTTTTATTTGTTGTAAGACTTTATCGTTTGTTTTCTTTTTCTTCCATCCAATTCTACATATTTTATCTACAGGGTGTTTTTAAAGTCGCAGTGCAGTGAATATTTCTAATATTCAGTAAATGACGTAATCATCATCTACGTACCACAATTTTGTAAACCACATTTATGAACAAACCGCTGCTTCATTTAAGGTTTTATTTACGTAAAGGACGGGCACTACGCTACTTTCACTGTCTCATTGCTTGAAGGAAATGGTGTTGACGATTGAAAACAGGGTATTTCTGGTTGAGCATGTCTTTCGTAATGGCGGTAAATATACGGATGAGGTCATTAGACAATTCGTGAGGACATTTCCAGACTCACAAGTCCCTCACCGAAATTCTGTTACAAAATTGATCAAAAAGTTTCGTGAAACCGGTAGTGTGGTAGATGCATACCTATCTGGAAGACCTTCAATTTCACAAGACCAAATTATGGAACTCCAAGACAGAATAACAATGAGTCCAAATGCATCTTTAAACCACTTGTCTCAACAGGTGCAAATATCTAAGAGTTCTGTTCACAAGGTTTTAAGAAGTGAACTACACTATCGTCCATACAAATTAACTGAAGTGTCTCAACTCCAAGAAAGAGATTATGAATCCCATTTAAACTACTGCATGTGGTTTCAGAATTTTATTTATGAGCATGGCGCTGCCATCCTTGACGTCACTTTTTTTCACTGATGAGGCCTGGTTTCATTTATCCGGTTATGTGAACAGTCAGAACAAACGGCTGTGGAGCAGTGAAAACCCCCATGAATTTCATCAAGTGCCTCTTTACGATAAAAAAGTCGGAGTGTGGTGCGCTGTAAGTCGTATGCGGATAATATGACCTATATTTTTTAATGAAACAATAAATGCAGAACGTTACCGTACTTTAATTCTGGAACCGTTCATAGCACACCTTACAGAACGGGAAATTATGGAATCCTGGTTTCAGCAGGATGGGGCAACAGCACACACAGCCACAACAATACTCAATTATTTAGAAAGCATATTTGCAAATCGCATTATTTCACGTGGAATCTGGCCTGCTCGTTCACCAGATCTAACACCCACAGATTATTATCTGTGGGGGGCATTGAAGGGGAAAGTTTATGAAAACAATCCGCAGACAATTAATGACCTAAAGACTGAAATAGTAGACAAGATTAAACAAATATCACCAGACATTATTCTGAAGGTTTTCGCAAATATGGAAAGACGAATCGCGACATGTCTTGAGGCCCGTGGTGGACATTTTCAACATATGCTTTAGGCACAACTTTATTGTGTTAATACCAACATTACCCATTATAAGCTCGCCGATAGCAGTCAAGTATATTTGAATAATACCATTTATTTTACAATTTGTGTGACGCATTAGTTAACCGCATTTCTGGTGACGTTTTTTCTTTCGAGAGTAGAAATTCACTGCACTGCAACTTAAAAAACACCCTGTATATATCCACATTTCAAAGGCTTCAATTCTCTGTTCTGTTTTCTTGTCTAATGTCAATGTTTCTGCACCATATAAAATGTTGAGAAGACATAACATTTTGCTATTCTTAGTTTCAGCCCTGGTGTTATTTGTCATCAATATCTGCTGTCATCAATATCTGATGTCATCAATGTCTGCTGTCATCAATATCTGCTGTCATCAATATCTGCTGTCATCAATGTCTGCTGTCATCAATATCTGCTGTCATCAATATCTGATGTCATCAATATCTGATGTCATCAATGTCTGCTGTCATCAATATCTGCTGTCATCAATATCTGCTGTCATCAATGTCTGCTGTCATCAATATCTGCTGTCATCAATACCTGCTGTCATGAATATCTGCTGTCATGAATATCTGCTATCATCAATATCTGATGTCATCAATATCTGCTGTCATCAATATCTGCTGTCATCAATATCTGTTGTCATCAATATTTGCTGTCATCAATATCTGCTGTCATCAATATCTGCTGTCATCAATGTCTGCTGTCATCAATATCTGCTGTCATCAATGTCTGCTGTCATCAATATCTGCTGTCATCAATATCTGCTGTCATCAATGTCTGCTGTCATCAATATCTGCTGTCATCAATATCTGCTGTCATCAATGTCTGCTGTCATCAATGTCTGCTGTCATCAATATCTGCTGTCATCAATATCTGCTGTCATCAATATCTGCTGTCATCAATATCTGCTGTCATCAATATCTGCTGTCATCGAAGACCAGCAAGGATCACGAACCACATCTTCTCTGGTTTTAGTGCGTCATATTATTTTGGTAATGTTTTCCAGAAAAATATACATACGCCACTATGTTGCAGTGAACATAAACGTTGGCACTGATATGTTTTTTTTAAACATAAATAGATATTTGATTAGCATTTTCTTTGTCCGCATAGTTATTGGCACTTTTGTATCTTTCACTAAATATATGTGGATATTTTTACATATTTATTTTATAAATAAATAAATTTATTTTAACCAGAAATGTATTTTTTTTTTAATTCACCCTTTAATTGACAGTGGAAAATGCGGTTGGCGGTCTTGCAACAATGCTGCTGATATGGCTGGTGATGTGGCTGGTATGTCTGATATGGCTGGTATGGCTGATATGGCTGATATGGCTGATATGGCTGGTATGGCTGATATGGCTGGCATGTCTGATATGGCTGGTATGTCTGATATGGCTGGTATGGCTGATATGGCTGGTATGGCTGGTATGGCTGATATGGCTGGTATGGCTGGTATGGCTGATATGGCTGGCATGTCTGATATGGCTGGTATGGCTGATATGGCTGGTATGTCTGATATGGCTGGTATGGCTGGTATGCAGCGGGTTATGCAGCAAAAAAAAATCATCGAAAAAGAATTGCTAATTTATGTCACATTGATTCAAATAACTTGTTCGGTTGTCAATTTCTCCCTAGATTATGGTAAATTGTTTGGTTGTTGATTTCTGTCAAATTTCCGACAACTTCTTTGATATTATCATTCATAAATGTTTATCTTCTCATCATTCACAAAGAGAGTGGCATTAAAAAAAATATATTATTTATGCATCCTCAATTTTAACAGAATTAAAAATAAATTTAGGGCAAAAAACGTTTCAAGAGAATTTGTCTTAATTGAACTTGATGTGCAACTGAAAGTTAAAAAACGTAGAGAAATTGTGATGAACTTTTGAGTGTTTCTGAAATAAAATAAAAAAAAGCTGTTCAAGAAGGCTTAAAAAAAAAAAAATCAATCTTGTTTAGACGTCCTGCATTTTTTCATTTTAGATTTTAGTTGTTTCATTTTGAATGTGTGGATTTTAAATCGAACTCTTTAATGGCAGCATTTAGTAGGATGTAAACTGTAACTGTCGCCTTATAGTTGTCATGATAGTGTCATTAACACTTCCCAAACACAGCCATCTATAGTAAACTAAGGCCCGGGGGGTAAAACATAAAACCGGAAACCTATCAACTATAGTGACGTTTTCAGCTTTGGAGCTACAGACGACTGACGTCACTATCGTCACAACTGCCCCTGCTCGCAAAATTGAAAACGTCACATAAGTTGGAGTTCCATGAATTCCCTCTAAGCCCTCAGGCCTAAGTAAATGTAAAGTTGGCTGTGTCCCAGGCCATATCATTTATCAGCTCAAATGTTTTAGTAGTTTTACACAGTAAACTAACAAAGTTTGGTTATTGCAAACTGTTTTTACGGTGTTCATTTTAACATTTGACCCTCTTTTCAACCCTAATCATTAGGTTATATTATAGCTCAGTGGTTAGTGAACTGGGCTACAAAGGACAAGAGGTAGGGTTCGATCCCAATCGATGGCTTCCAGGTTCACCCAGTTTTAAATGGGTACCGGATTTTTTCTTGGAAAGTAAAGCGGCAAGGGCGTAATACCGACCACATTACCCCAAAAACCATGTACTAAAAGTATGTAAAATGTGTGGTCACTAACACCATATTCCCTATACGCCACTTGGCGTGACGGGGTACTTTACTTTTTACTAGGTTATTTTACATTAACATATTGTCTCCATTACAGGAGGAATTATTAATTGCGGAATTTTAAATGATCGTTATCGTCCTCGACTTTGATTACTTTTATTTAAAACGGAGGCGAAGGCGCGCCTCCCAGCACCAGAGCTGGAAGTTGTCAGCGACCCTCAGCTGATGGCTTGCGCCGGGATCGGTGAACCAAAACCATCCAGACCCTGTTCCACCTCTCCGCGGTGCCTCCAGTAACAGGTAACAGACTAACCTGTCTAGTCTGGCCAAGCGTGCAGAGATCGAAGAGGGAAGACAACCCGGTACACAAAAATGTCGTGCTGAAGTCGGATGTGTTGGGCCGAAAGGCGCAAATATAACAGTTATACTGCAAACCACAACACAACGCAGACACGTCCACTAAGTCCTTGTATGGGCGGATGATGACGAGGAATATTCTAGTCTACCATGATACTCTAGAATACTTTAGTCATCGGGCGAACGCAACCAACCAACCATTTAAAACACTCCTCCATCTTCATCTAGTCCCGATGATGGGGGCTGGGAGGCGCTCCGGTGTCTCATAGGTGAAACCCTCTTAGACCATTTTTCATTTTCTTCGTCTTCTGCGATCATGGCTCATTCAGACTAGGATTCCGGACTCTCTTATGAAGGCAGCTGTCTGTTTAAGTTATTCGGTTGTCCCATATAGTTTCTCTTCCAGGGAGTTGGGTGTGGACCACATTGTCCTTCTCAGGTCTGTGTACTGGGGGAAATCCTGTAGAACATGTTTTGTTGTCATGTTATCCAGTGTACAGCGGCATTGGCTGGTATTTCCTATTTTGAGTTTGATGAACGTGTGGTTTCTCATTCTGTTGTGGCCAGTGCGTAGGCGAAGTAAGATGACTTGATCCCTCCTTGATAGTTGGAGGTATCCATCCCTCTCGTTCTTGGAAAACTAAAGTAATGCAACAAGCGAAGAAATATAAAGGCCCCATAACCACCCCATGCACCAAAGAATAACTGGTTTCGGAAAAGGAAGACTAAAGAGGAGCAACTTCGTTGCAATCTCTAAAGAACTGGCAACTAGATATCCAGTACTGTCCCAAACAATGCCGAAACCCATAAGCCAATCTGATATGACTCCTCATGGGAAACACAAAATACCAGAACTTAAGGAAGACATAATAGAAATCATGAAAAAAGGCACCCAAACAGACACAGAAAGAAAACACATAGCATTCTTCATCTAAGTCCGGTTAATAGTCTTAGTCCTATTTTTTCACATAAACAGGTTAACAATCTAGGATCTCTCTTCATCTAAATCTGGTTAACAGTATCAGACTTATCTTCATCTAAATCCAGTTAACAATATTAGACCTTTCTTCATCTAAATCCAGTTAACAATATTAGACCTTTCTTCATCTAAATCCAGTTAACAATATTAGACCTTTCTTCATCTAAATCCAGTTAACAATATTAGACCTTTCTTCATCTAAATCCAGTTAACAGTATCAGACCTATCTTCTTCTACATCCGGTTAGCAATGGTAGACCTCTCTTCATCTAAATCCAGCTAACAGTATTAGACCTCTCTTCATCTAAATCCGGTTCTGTATATAAATATATTTCGGCAATATTACTTGCCCAGTTTAAATAATGACATTTTTATGGTTTCATTAAACAAAAATAGTTATTTCCCTATAAGTAATATAATTATGTTGTTGTGCATTTTATAACCGAAAAGAAAAAACAGATAAGATGATGGACTGAGAGATTTAGCACAGTATCTCCAGACTCTTGAAACGGCGATAAACTACCACTGCCCACATTAAGTAAACTTAAGATAGCTGTGTAAACTACAGAGGAATCTAGTTCATATAAGTTGGGGGTCAGCCGACATATATCAGTAAATTTTCCCTATGTTGCACAAATTTTAGAAACAACAACATACTTGAACCAGTTTTTTAAAAATGTAATTCCATATTTCATTTCTTCAAGGATAATTCTAAAACAAAAGGCTATATTAAGTTATTGAGTTATTTGTGGATCAGCATCATTGCACTCCGAACATGTCCATAGGTGCTCAGATCCCCTCCTCAGCAAGTCCCGCAGTGTCCAGCGACTGACGACTCCAGTTCTATGTTGGTTGATAAGCCTTCTTACACGGCCACTAAGTTTCTCATTTCTGGCTGTGTCCATCTTAACTCCCATTCCCATCATCCAAAGAAGTGACGTGGATCTGTGTTTGTCGAAGTCCTGTGCTCTTCCCACATCTCGGAGGACATTTATGATGTCCGCCCGATCCATTGGTTGCCCGTCCTCAACGACAGCGCAGCTAGCCAACCTGTCCGCTCTTTCATTTCCCCGTACTCCCGCATGTCCAGGGACATAGACAAAGGTGACCTTACGTATTTTGGATTTCTGCAACGACTCTACCCATTGCATGCGTACAGAGCCCGCCTCCACATTTTTTATCATGCTCATCGAATCACTCAGTATACATGCGCGAGTGTAGTCTTGTGACTCTAACCATTTGAATGAATGCCTTGGTCACTGCCATCACCTCCATTGTCATGCTACTCGTGGTCATGACGTATGCACCACTGTCTTCTTTGACTATTCTGCCTGCCGAGCATGCTGTAAATGCCCATGCACTTCTTTCGTGTCGTCTTACAGATCCGTCTGTACAGATGACTGCATCTTTCTCATCGGTGTTATCGCAGATGAGACCGTTGACCTCAGCATTAACCACGACCGGGCGCTGTTCTCTACTTTTCCTGTCGAGTGTGCCAATACATGAGAAAGTCCCCTTGAGCGACGTAGGCACCTGTTTCCACTCCTCACCAACGCTGATATTGGTAAGCCCACAGACCTGTTTGATGACATCTTCTGCTCGGCCCGCCCATGATTTGCCTATAAAAGGCTATATGCAATATTTAAGCAATATATCGTGTGTGCGTGCGTGTGTGTGTAATTTCGGCTCCCCTTCTCATCCCAAGCCCGGGGACTTCTGCAGGTACCACTGCGGTTCTTCTTTCTGCTGAAAGTTGTGATGAGAAAAAGTTATATATAAACCTATGGACAATGTCCTGATACAATGATGATTGTCCTGTGTACAAAACAATGCTGTTGGTTCTGTTATGTGGCTAATAACGTCTCACATGAACAAATATCAACACCGGTACGATTCTTCATAAGAGGGATAGTAATACAAAAAGGTAGTAGTAAAAGTAAAACACATACCATTTTTCGCTTAATCTTTTTGCTAAGTCTCTTCCCTTTACGGTCCCTGTCCGTGTATGGATCACGTCGAACCTTAGCTGACTGGTGTCTGGAAGTTAGCTCTTGGTGTGACCTGACAGCAGAAGTGTCCTGCGTTTTCTTAGGCAGCGTGCGCTTACCCTCTTCTGCATGTTCAAGTCGGTGATAACCATGAATGTCGTCATCTTCCTCTTTATTGTTACTGTCATAGAAACACTGACGAATAAGATATTTGTTGTGTTTTCCAGGCATTTATAAATGTGTTGTTGTATCACTCACTTGCAAGCTTATCAGATAATCAGTGAAAACAAATATCAATGCGTCTCAAGGAGGTCCGTACTGGTTTTATTTTTTTAGAGATAGCGTGCGCCTTGTTTGTTTTTTCTTCAGTGGAAGTCAATAAGTTGGAATCTTTCAGTAGATGCTGGGAGATGCTAATGACAGTCTAAAGCAAGTACGTTTAGTTCATAGTCTAGTGCAAGTATAGTTTGTTGACAGAGCTTATGACGAGTATAGTTTGCATGTCTCAGTTACTTGGATGTATAAAACAGCGACAGGGTCCAGCCATTTTTGTTGTTCATGTTCACCAGTGACGTTAGTATTCACGCCCCCTAGGAAATAAGAAACAACAACAACAAATATCATAGCAGTAACAGCAGGCCATAACACTTCAACATTTATGAAAGAAAAACTCCACATTTATTGTGCTTGTCATAAAATTATATTGTTGAGTACTCGAAACAGCCCTGCGATGTATGTCTACGGTGTTAGTGCTGCATATTTCTTTTATGACCACCTGGTCATTAATACGTGATTCTGTATGACCGTCTGATCATTAATATGGTTTATATCAGAATAGGCCAACTTGTACTGCCAGAGAAAATCTTTCCTACCTATTTTCAGATGTCAAGGGAACTTAGAAGCCGTATCCAGGGGGGCAAAAAAGCATTAGGCGTTTGAACAGAGACTCATTTTAACAAGAAATAAATGCACATATCACTTCGCTAACACGACTCCTTGTCATGAAATTTTAATACTTTAAATTAATGTTCATGAATTAAATGTTACTTCCTTTCTTTTTTTGTCAGCCTAGTCGAGTAGTGAGAGTCAACATGGGATTGAATCCACGTCCGCTGTATCAGCTAGCCAGCGTGTTACCACTGCACTACTGACGCTCTCTGGTGTCTGTTGGTGTTGAGTCTTTTGACTTGGAATCGTAATCTCTTGAACCTCAATGATATGGTGAACTGCAGTGACTCTCTTGATTTCGCGATTAATGTAGGACACGTTCAAGCGTGTAGGGAGTGTAGTGCTGGGTCTTCTATATCAGCAGAACCCACCACTGCCAGGACCACATATAGGAGTTGCAGATAACATACATCATCTACTCAGTCGTTCATCTATGTTTCCTTCAATAACACTATCTGTCTTTCATACTCGGTCTTCACATTACAGCAGAGCAGTTCAAGCTGAAATAAGACAATTGTCAAAATCACGTGTTTATTATGTATGTATTTATCCTGTATGTATTTATCCTGTTTGTAATTATCCTTTACTGTCACGTGCTCCCCTCAGCTTTTGGTCGACAACAAGTACGTCAAACAAACAAACAATTGTTAACGGTTGCTATTGTTATTAATTAGCGATACATTTAATGACAGCTGCTGTCAAGTTGGACTTAATTACGCCGTTGACATGCCATGACAACCATTATAGTAATGTATCCACATTAAATATGAGGTAACTACTGCGTTATACTAAAGCACAAAACAAAGACAACGTTTTTGTAGTAATTACTGCATGCATAAAAATAAAAATTACTACAAATAAACACAATTTTGACAAAGTCAGGTCTAATCGACTATTTATTAGTTGGTTCCTGCTGTGGTTTATATGTTAGTTTTCATTTGTTTGTCTACTATCCATGATTCGCTTCTATACGTCAGAATTGACTTTAAAATACATATGATCTTTTGTTCTCACTTCTGTTGACATAGACTCACAAGACGTTTTTTCTTTTTCTGAAATGCTACTTTGGCCATTGCTATTCTGCTTTTTATTTCTAATGTGCATCTTCCATTTGAAGTTATTATTGTGCCTAATCATGTGACGCATTGCACTTGTTTCAGATTTGTCCTGTTTATTTTTATATTGCATAATAGTGAAGGTTGTTTCTTCGATATGACCATTATTTCTATTTTATTACTGTTTAGACTAGGATCATTTATGTTTCTTTCCTTCGCTATCATGTCTATCATTTCTTACAGTTCATTTTCTGTCTCTGCTATTAAGACTGCGTAGTACAGGGATAGTACGTAAAAGAAAACAAACGATGAAGTTTTAAAACAACTAAAAATGAAAAGAGAACTACTAAACACAATTAGAACAAGACACATGAAATTTTGGGGGCATGTTAAAAGACATAACAGCCTAATAAAATTAATATTGGAAGGGGAAATACAAGTAAAAGAGGAAAGCAGACCAAGACTAACATGGACGAATAACATCAAAAGATGGACAAGTCAGCCTATGACAATCTGCACCATCAAAGCAAGAGACAGAGTAGAATGGCGCTCCATGGTAGCCAACCTTCGATGCGGAGACGGCACTCGATGATGATGCGTACAGGGGTGTGATTTCGTGGATTTTCGAGGACTCATCACACTGTAAGTATAAGACAGGTTGAGGTAATGACAATGTCGACGTTTATTGATATTATCATTCAATAAGTCCAGGATGTCAAAAATCGGTTATAGATAGAGAACCATGAACAGAAAGGTTTACTGAGGTTACGAATACCATATTTGTGATTGTAGAATGTCTAATTTCGCCATATAGAGAGCAATGACTTAAGTAGTCATGCGAAGGTTGAAAGATAATTGTGAGAAAAAATTAAACTGAGAATGGAGCCATAGAATTACCATTTCTTAAACAAAACATTCAATTATAGAGATGTCGGTGGCTCTTTTTAGTGTAAAAATATTGTAATATGGAAGTTGTGAAATGTGTGTCAGTCCGAACCTGACATTGAACGTAAGATCAACAAAACACTAATTCTATGAGATGAAGTTACTTTAGTATATGGACTGGCAGACTTCGATAGTAACCCGGCAGTAAAAAAAAAAAATAAAAAGCATTTCACGTCAGACCTACGATTCAGGATTATTGATAATAATATCAACACATGGTAATTAACGGACAATTATCACTTTAACCGCAGTAAAAGATATTAAGGTAGGCTCGACACTCACAAGAGATATCTACTTGAGGAGTGTCACATCTTCTTATAACCACGGAAGAGGAAACCTATGACACATTACAAAACTACCACGCTAGCCACTGGATCTCTAAGTAGTAAAGTAAAGGGAAGTAAAAGTAAAAGTAAAGTAAAGTAAAGTAAAGTAAAGTAAAGTAAAGGTTCTCTCTACACCTAGATAGGCCTATGGGGAAAATTGTGTTTGTGCCCATATTTTTCCACGATCACGGCATATTGTTGTGTGATGTGGTCGGTATTACACCAGGTCGCCTTTACTTCCCAGAAATATCTCTGGTACCCATTTTCTTTTAGGCTGGTACGCCCTGAGCCTTGTCAATCCAAAAAATGTGTCACTTCTGGGAATGAGCGACGACTCTTCTGATCAGGAAGCGTGCACACTAACCAATCAGCCACCCAGGCTCCTCTTAATAGCACACAGATCTTATGGGACCTCAAGAGACAATTTATTGCTATATAAGGACTTTGTAAGGAGTTTGCTTCGTTCTCTACAGTTTTTCATGTTTGAAATGAGTAACTTTTCTCAAACCGAGTTTATCTGCTTTCAGATCAGCGTTTTCTGCCAACCTCCAGCTGAATTTGCTTTAGAAAGCTCATATCTTTGTGCTTTGATTACATAAGTGCCCTCATGTCACGTTAACAGAAGTCTTTGTAATGTGGAAGGGGTATTTATTTACTATAGTCGGTCTCTCCCTCTTTGATGTCTTTGGAAATCCGTCCATCGTCCCTGATGGCTTAATCATCTTTGACTACCTTGCTGCAGGACAGTGAACATGTTAGTAGTCCCAGCACTTTTTTGTTTGCTACCTTGAATCTCTATGATACTTTAGGTCTAGAGTACCGCTTGTGAAAAGTGTTTTGCCTTTTCCCTTGTGTATAAAGGTCACGATTCACTGGCATAGAGTGAGAGACCTCAGTATGCATATTTTGTATACAGCAACCTTGACACAATAGTTAACACGTTGCTTCCTATTTGATGCTCTACGTGACAACTTAGATAACGTTACTTAGAATGTTTTCCTTTTTCTGTATCTGTGCGAAGTCTGTTCTTTATGAACTAGAACTGTGTGTACAAATAACACTAGTTTAAACGGTGCCCCCACAATTTATCCCCCTTAATTTCGTCCCATTTAAAATACGAAAATCGAAATAAAAAAGAGCCTTTAATTTTCTGGCATACTTGCATTTGACATTTCTGTATTATCGTTGTTAGCGTCCATAACGTGAGAATGTAAACTGGCGGCAATTCTAGTTTTCAGTTGCTTATAAAACATGTATCTCGAGACAGTTAAGTTACAACGTGCTTGGGAGCAATGTGGACACAACAAAACCAGGGCTGTGTACGGTCTGCAGCCTATAGCTGACTACTTACGTAAGGATCAGCGAAAACAAAGGCTAAAGGAAACCATGCTACTCCTCAGTGTGCATTTGGAAATATATGAACTAGTCTGCCAAACGAGGAGAGACCGAAGAGGATAAATAACCTGGTACTCAAAAGTCATGTAAAGTGAGTTGAAGTCGGATGTGTTGGGTCGAAAGGCAAATATAACATCCAGCTATAAACAATAACACAACACACCTCTCACGGATGTTTCTTTTCACTTCAAAGTATCATTTTGGTTATAATCTTGGAAATGTTGCAGTATTCATGGTTGAAGATACCCTGAGCCTAGCGCATTCCACTCACTCTTAAAACTAATATTTCATGGGGGTGGTTCAAACTTGTGCTACAAAACGTAACATTGTTAACAAAAGTAAATGTTCGTGTATGGATGATTTTAGTAGCTAATGCTCGTAATTAGAAAGATCGAAGATTGGCGAATCTGAGAGTCTTGGGGCATGTAATCTTCAGTAATAACAGTTTATACATTTGCAGATAAGCCACTTCTAATCACTTTGTATAATAGAAGAAGAGTGTGTGTGTGTTAACGCCCTGCAACGGCACAAATGAGCAAAACAATTAAAGTATCAGGGACAAATAACTGTGCTCTGCACCAAATTAACGTCTTTTTCAGGGCGGAAAGGAGAAGATGACCAGAAAGAAGCGGGAAATAACTCATTTCGGACCGTTCCTGCTATAAAACAAAATTTGTTAAACTACGGCATAAAGAATTTTGCTGGCAGTCATGTTAAAATAGAAATCCCGGAATGCCGCATTCATACCAAGATTCGGCTCAATAATGCTCGTTTTTTTTTTCTTTTTTAAAGTCTTCAGACAAAGTGAAAACTTTGTATCCGTCTTTAGTCCAAATCTCTTATTAACTTTCTCAAGCCGACATTTTTTGTGTGTAAATACTCCGAGCGTGACACGGATGCTATTATTATTTAAAATGATAACAACGACAACTTGTTAGGTTGTCGAACTTTTCTGATCCACTCGGTCAATATATCTATTGTGGATACTTTCTGTCTCTCTTGCCTACCTTCCATCCTCCGAATGTTAACAAAATACAAAGCGTTACTAACGATAGCCATTAGAGCCTATGTTATACATCCAGTCAATTAAACTACATAACGGGGTATAGGACTCTGATAAGATAACATCATCATCGTCATCATGTGCATACCAGTTGGCGCAGGCGATCATGTCCCACAACAATCTTCTATCTACAGTGCATTGTATCAGTTCTGTTGTTGGCTGTTTTCCATGTCACGATACCAAGCTATCCAGTATTTTCTCTCTTTGTCGTCCGCGATCTCTCTTTCCCTTTATTTTGTCAGTTTTAACCACGTATTCAAACTTTCCTCCTCTCATGCTGTGCGCGAAAAATGTTGATTGTTTCTTTCTGATGGTCTTTAGGAGCTCCCTTTTTGTGTTGGCCTCTCTGAGAATTTCCTCATTAGTCTTTTTAGTTGTCCAGGGAACTTGCAACATTCTTGATAAGATAACAACAATTTTAAAAGACAAAATAAACCTCCAGCCGCCTCACTTCAACTGTCGTGGATCAACTCAGTACACAGTTGTTTGTCAGTGAAATTTTAGTACATTTGGTCATTTGTGTCTTTTCAAGAAAGTAAAATGCACACACACTTCTTCTATTAGACATTCCAAAATGATAAGAAGAAGTGGTATCTTAAAATGTTAAAAACGTTTGTGGTTAAAATATTGAAAACTGCATCCCCCGAAACTCTCATATTTGCCATCATTTGTTTTTGTTTTTTTACGAGCATTGACAATTGAAATATCCTTCATACATAAATATCGACGTCAGCTAAATATTTGGCGTTTTGTGTTTGATATCACAAATTGAAACCACTCACATAAAATATCAATTTTAAGAATGGGCAGGACGTATTAAGATCAGAACATCATCCGTAAACTGCAGCAAAATTTCTATAATTATAGTTAAAATGCCACTTTCAGATGGAAACAAGCAGCTTCGGGTGAAATTTAAAAATGTTATATTATCACTTAACATATGAGAGTTTCGGTTGACGTAAAGCTACAGCGAATGAGATGATCAACAACACATAACTGAGTGCGGAAGGAACTGATGATGCTATATCAAATTCCTGTGATAAACCCCGGAAACAGGTCAACGTGTCTGTGCAAGCAAGTGGAGATCAAAGAAGTAAGACAAATACAGTAGTCACAACACAACTTGCCGTGCTGAGGTCGCATGTGTTAGGTCGAGAGGCGCAAACTGGGGACAAATAATAATAAATAAATAATATTATATAGGGAAACTTCCGAGGCGATAATAGGTAATCATAGAAGGAAGAGGTATGTGTTGGCACTCAGAAAAAATGACAAATAAACAACAACAGAAAAAAACAAAGAACAATATATGGTCCGAAGCAGGATCGAACCCGTACTCCATGGCACTGCGCCTTGCCACGAGAAGCCGAACGCTTGGTACACTGTCACTCAGCTAATTAAAAAATTAGCTGTTGTGAGCAGTATCTTACACGCAGGTGTTCTCATGACTATAGCATAGGGTTACGATCACAGATCGGAAATAAATTGTATTTCTGTACTTTCCTATTAAGGCAAGTATCTCCCAGTAGGGCTGAATACTTGTGTTGGAGACAAACATTTAATGTGGACGAAACTGCACGAATAGTAGTTTCCAGTGGTTATAAACTGGAGACAAATAATAATAATAAATAAATATTATTTTATAGGGAAACTTCCGAGGCAATAATAAGGAATCATAGAAGGAAGAGGTACGTGTTAGCACTCAGAAAAAATGACAAATAAACAACAACAACAACAAAAAACAAAGAACAATATATGGTCCGAAGCAGGATCGAACGGAGCAATTATAACACTGGTCGTAAACCACAATACACGCTAACCCTAACCTACGCCTATTTTAACGCCTTTTTAAAAGCATGCAAGAAAGTGAAAGAACAGTCCACGGTACGTACAAAATTAGCAAACAAAAAAACTAAACAGGTAGCGTATTGGTTAAAACGTTCCGTTCCTTCGTACACTTCTAGAACTGCCTGAATGTCTCAAATTTGAGATCAGTTGCTTTCTTCATTCCAGCTTACTGATTGCAACGAAAATTTGTGGGTAAATAATCTTACCTGAAAGCTTTCCCTATTGAAGAAACGAATGTTACAACTTACCTCGAGTATCGTTAAGGCGTTACGATTTGGCCATTCTTGAAACACAATATCTTATAAAAACAAATAACATGCGGAGAAAGTGGAATAAAATAATGTACAAATAATAATAAGAGATATCCTTCTTTCAATTTAGAACGAGCACAAAAATAGTCCGTTTGTGATCATGGTACGGTCTGGTTGTACTTTGGACAAATGGGACCACGGTGTGACCTGGTTGAGGCTTCGAGGAGCCGTGTTCACCCTTAGCTACTACAATAGTTGTGTGTAGTGGGACCAAAATTGACTTGAATGATATACAGACTAGTGTTGACTTTAATCAGTTTGAAAAGAGCCTTTGTTGGGTACCGGGTCATGACTTGTCCTGGTTCTGGAGTAGAATGGATTTTTGTGTGTGTGTGCTTTGCGATTCGAAGGTGTAACTGTATGGGGCGAGGAGGGAACAGAGCGTGCCGACGCGATCCACTCTGAGTTGAGGACGGTAAAATACGGATCAATTCAGAGGAAGAGGTATGTTTACAGCACTCGGAAAAATTGACAAATAATCAACAACAGAAAAAAAAATGGACCAAAGCAGGATCGAAGCGGAGTATAAAGACATAGCAAGAGTGAGAAAAATGAAGCAAAGGTCTGGTAAAAATAGAGGTATGACAAAAATAAAAAGCGGTGTGACAAAAATACAGAGAGGAGTTATACAGAAAAGAGAGAGGTGATAAACATAGAGGGAGCTTTAACAAAAAGAGAGGAGTGACAAAGATAAGGGAGAATATAAATTTGGGTAAACAAACATACATGATGGTGTTCTCGTTTTTATGTCGATGAAGAATGTTTTTTTCTCCGTTAGCTGGACGATTACTTCTCTACATATTACGCGCTAAAACTGACGTAGTTGTGTCCTTGTTAACAACAAACAGTGTCATACATTTTTTTCGACTTAAAACATTAGACTTCAGCACATTCTTTTGGGGGAGCCTCAATAGCTCAGTGGTTAGTGAACTGGACTACAAAGGACAAGGGGTAGGGTTCGATCCCAACCGACGGCTTCCAGGTTCACCCAGCCTTAAATGGGTACCGGATTTTTTTTATGGGAAAGTAAATCAGCACGGGCGTAATACCGACCACATTACAACAAAAATCATGTGATGAAGGTCTGTAAAATATAGGGTAACAATATATGCTAACACCATATTTCCCTATACGCCACTTGGCGTGACGGGTGTACTTTACTTTTTTTTTTTACATTCTTTTGGGCAGCAGGTCAAGGCCATAAGAATAACACAGACCAATAGAAATGGAATACAGTGGTCACTGACCACTTAACTTGATGACCTAGACTTTGCTGATGACATAGCTCTCCTACCACATAATCATATACAAATACAAGATATAATTAGCATAACTGACGAGAGATCACACCAGCTGGGACTGAACATAAATAGAGATAAGACCAAAATCATGACAAATAACGCAGTTGGCAAGAACCAAGTAACAATAAAAGAAATGAAGAAATGCCTCTAGAAATATATATATATACAAATATATAGGTAGTAACTTTGACAAAAGAGAAACAGAGAATGAATGATACAAGATACCAAAAAACAAGTACTAAGAAACCAATGGACCTCCGTAGAAATTAGAATAAAAACAAAAATTAAAATTTTAAACTCCAATGTTAAATCAGTCGGCATGGCTGTGAAACATGAACAACAACAAAAATAACAGCCACGAAGATGCACATAAATGAATGCTTGCGCAGAATAAAAGTGTGAAATTGCAGAACAAAATCACTAACTTAGAACTACGGGAAAGTACCAGTCAAATACCAGCGGGAAACAAGAAATACCAAACAACAGTGCTGAATGGGTCAAACACTGCGAAAGCCAGCTGAGAGTATTGCACGACAGGCCCTTTTTTTTTTTATCCCCATTGGAGAAAGCAAAATATACTTTGGAAACACAGGTGGGAGTAGTGAAGAAGAGGATATGAAAGACATGGAACGATCTTAATAGCAAGAAACATGACGGAGTGGAAGTCGTTGAATAATTAGGCTCCACATGGAGTTGTAATGTAGAATAATGGAATGGTTACCTGACTGGCGGGTTTTGAAACAGACCATAGACCGATAATCATCCAGTAAGCGAATAAGTAGAAGCGAATGAATAGAAAATACATGATGACAAGTCGGAAGATTCATACTCTTCCATTTCACTTTCGCCGACATCGACGAGTTGGGATTCTCTTTCGATTTAGTTTTGACACTTTACGACCTAGTTGTCGTCGGACTTATGTCTTGAGTCTAGGACGAGCCTTGAGATTGCCGCCGATCAACTAGCACTTGTGAGTGCTAGCTCTTACTACAACCCATGAGAAAGCTTTGCTGAAGCAGTTCATGACGAAACCTGTGCTTAAAGTGTTTGATTGCTTGCTTGCGTTCGCCCGATGACTAAAGAAGTGTACCTCTTCATCATCCGCCCTTATAAGGACGTTAAGTGGGCGCGTCTGCGTTGTGTTGTGGTTTGCAGTATGACTGCGATATTTGCGCCTTTCGGCCCAACACATCCGACTTCAGAATGAAAGCTTTTGATGATGTTGAATATATAGACACAGATCTTGGGAGCAACCGTCCATCAGGCCTTTGCCTAAGTTACTGGTTGTAGACTATACAATAGATACAGCGACCAGACCGACATACATAAACATAAGATAATAAACAACCTTTCACGTTATTCGTTACGAACCGACTCTTGATTTATAAGTGTCTACGTGTCCTGCTCATTTGCTGATGTCAGTGTATTGTTAAACACTCTACCTTGATAAGAGATTAAGGCAAAGAAATGCAAATGAATGCATAAAAATGCGAAGCTGCAGTAAAGCTAAATGTGAGGGGGAATTGAAAAAAAAAAGGTATGGTAAAAGCTTTACGTGATTGGTAGACGACACAGATTTGAACGACGTTTCGGCTCAATAGGCCTTCAACAGGAACAAACAAACAACACGCACACACTGATATGTAAGTAAATAAAACTAATCCTACATTGCTAACTAGTAACTAAACATCCAAAACAAAATAATCAAAACTGGTTATTGAAAAGAAAAATGACTTCCCTGTGTCGTGGACCGTGGTCAGAATGGGAAAGAGATAGTCACCCGGGTGTGTATCTCTAATTATACCCTGCTGGTCAGAACCGTGTGAAGGGTTCTAAAAATACGCGAGTAGGGGGAACGCTGTCTAGGTTACCTCGACTGCAAAGACACTGACAATGTCTACAAGTATCTAAGGGCCCACAAATATATGTATGCACGCACACACACAGATGCGTGTATACATATATACACGTACAAACAAACATGCATATACCTATACATATCTACATACACATATATAAATACATATATATGTATATAAATAAATATATATATATATTTATACATACTTACACGCGCATACATACCGATACTCATACATATGAACACATAACATAAATGCATGTGCACACCCTTACGGGGACAATCATATATGTGTATAAATGTGCGCATAACGCCCACATAACCAAAAGAGTACACACCGAGGTCAGTGTGCAAACACAAAGGAGAAAGAATAGAACAGAAGAATTACATGTACTCAAAAGGTGGAAAGAGTGAGATGTCTGAGAGTGGGGTGCAATAAAAGCATATGAAGGGTGAGTAGGACAGAAAAATGGGGTATAGGAGAACACCGAAGTGTCTCAGTGGGGACTAGTGGAGGAGAACTATGAATAGCATGGATTGTTAGATAGACTTAAGAGCCCAAACATGGGCAGTAGAGAAGGCTATGCAATAGGGAAGGAGCAACTGAAAGGAAACTATGTGTACGAGTGATATACATATGTATGTTATATTCAGTGGGGTGCATAGCCATCACTGCTGCCCATGTTTGGGCACTTTAGTCTATGCACTATGCCATGCTATTCATAGTCCCTACTGAGACACTTAGCACCCTTCATATGTTTTTATTTTGTATGTAGATATATGTGTATGTAGATATATAATACCTATGTTTCATAGATTACACCAAGGCATTTGACAAAGTAAAGCACCAACAAATAATCAAAATTTTAGAAAGTATAAACGTAGACAGCAAAGATCTAAGAATAATAAAGAACATGTACTGGCAACAAACAGCGGTCATAAGAACTGGAAACCAATTGGGAATGTTTCAACAAATAAAACAGGGTGTTAGACAAGGTTGTGTGCTGTCACCAGATTTGTTTAATATTTATAGTGAGATTATTTTAAGATCCATAAGGGACATGCCTGGAATAACAATTGGAGGTCATAATATAAATAATCAAATATGCGGATAAGTAAAAAAAAAAAAAGTAAGTAAAGTACCCCCGTCAAGCCAAGTGGCGGCGTATAGGGAATATGGTGTTAGTGACCATACATTTTACAGAAATTCGACTCTTGATTTTTGGGGTAATGTGGTCGGTATTACGCCTGTGCCGCTTTACTTTCCCAAAAAAAAATCCGGTACCCATTTAAGGCTGGGTGAACCCGGAAGCCGTCGGTTGGGATCGAACCCTACCCCTTGTCCTTTGTAGTCCAGTTCACTAACCACTTAGCTATCGCGAAATATGCTGATGATACCGTCTTAATCGCTAAGAGTGAAAATGAGTTACAAGAAATGTTGGACATTATAGTGAAAGAAAGCAAAAATAAAGGACTCAGCCTTAATAGCAAAAAGACAGAGGTAATGGTAATAACAAAGAAAAAGACATCATCTCAGTGCAAAATAAAGACAAGTGGAACAATATTAAAACAGGTAAATGAATATCTGGGAACTTTGTTAACCTCAGACGGAAGATGTACAAAAGAGGTGAGATGCAGAATGGCTCAGGCAAAAGCAGCATTCCAAAAAATTAGGAAGATACTATGCAATCCATTTTTGACAATAGAAACACAAAAAAAGAGTTCTTAAATGTTATGTAGAGCCAGCCTTAACATATGGATGCGAATCATGGACAATAGGACAACAGACAAGAAAATCACTGGAGTCTGTAGAAATGTGGTTTTACAGAAGAATGTTGAGAGTACCATGGACAGCTAAGAAGAATAATGAAGATGTTCTGAGAGAGGTCAAAGCAAAAAGAGAGCTAATTTCCAATATTAGGAAGAAACAATCATCATTTTTTGGCCATGTAATGAGAAGAGAACAACTGGAATATATTGTAACTGGAAAAATTGAGGGACGAAGAGATAGAGGGAAGCAAAGAGAAAAAATAACAGACAGCTTAAGAGAATGGCTTGGCAGAAGGTCAACAAACAGAAATGATAAATAGCTGCCGAGATCGAAAGTTGTGGAGAGACATGATCACCTATGCCAGTAGGCCCGGTACTTGATGATGATGTAGATATGTACGTGTATATATGTATACACGCATCTGTGTATACAAGTATTTGTGGGCCCTTACAATGTCGATTCAACATTTTGTGCTGTCAGTACATGTTTCCTGAGGCATGGACTGGTACACGTAATTGTTCTGGCAACCCTTATGACTGCATAAACATTCATTCAAGTAACGAGCCTTCTGGTGTAGGAAGTAAAGTACGGGACCTAAATGGGCGTGTTAGCACGCGAGTTTTCACCTAGATGTGCTCGGCCGCCTATCCAGATGTGTTCAAAGACGCCTGGATAGTATCCCTTCAAGCATAGAACCTTGCGATGTGAGACGGCATTCCTCACCTTCCCAGAGTACTACCCTGGTATTCATTTCTGCCAGCGGCTGGGTCGACCGAGGGGCCATTTTTTTCCAACCACGACTTGTCCGAATATCGGTAGCCCAGTCGAATGGTTTTCCCAACTAGGCAACCGAGCCCCTCCCCAAAAAGGTGTAGGAGATCACACTTCTTTACTTTCTGACTTTATACTTGTTTATAAATTTGGCTGCCGACTTCCTAATGCCAGCAACAGTGCGCAAACAAAATACAATTTTGAATTAAACTAAAGACAAGCAGTGTCTGTGAATTATTCATGTAGGTGGGTTGTGCTATTGTTTTTGATGTGCTTTCTCCACTGTGTTCCAGTATCGCTGGCTGCAGCACGTCTTGATAGGTAGTTACTGGCAAAGAGAAGTCGAGAAATAATAACATAAACGTTGCCAGATTCTACATCAAACGAGGAAAATAACAGAGAAAAGAGCGGTACAGCCATCTTAAAAGAATAAAGTCAAATAAGCTGCCATTACGCATCTATCATATAAGGGGATATGGCTTCAGGGGTCGAGGAAGGCTAGGAGACAGACGTGATCCAAGATATGACATTTAAGCTCTCTACAGTCCAAACCGGGAGCCGCGATAGCTCAGTGGTTAGTCGACTGGATTACAAAGGACAAGGGGTTCGATCCCAATCGACGGCTTCCGGGTTCACCCAGCCTTTAATGGGTACCGGATTTTTTTTTCTGCGAAAGTGAAGCGGCACGGGCGTAATACCGACCACATTACCCCAAAAATCATGTGCCGAAGGTCTGTAAAATATATGGTCACTAACACCATATTCCTTATACGCCACTTGGCGTGACTGGGGTACTTTACTTTTTTTTTTTTTTTTACAGCCCAAACCACGTTAATTAATTTGTTTCTCTATGTCTATTCTCCTCCAAATAGACCGAAATGTCAGTATCTTGATGTGTTACTTTTCTGTAAAGCAGTCAACAAACCTTGTAGGAGTGTACGTTACACACCACCACTTTGCTACCAGCTTTACAGCAGCAATGCATTTATTTGCCTGTTCCGCATCCTATCCATGGAATCAGTGTCATTGCTGCCGGAGCATCCCTGCATCCGCCTATCTCAGCATTTCTTGACAACAATGTAGGTTGGATGATCACCACAGATTGGATGTAGACCATAGATCCAGGTTATTTGTGCTACAAAGTGTCTTTTTTTTTAAATTCTCTGGAGAATCTCGATCTTGTCCATACAGGTGGCACTGCAGTACTAGGTCTTCTATACCAACTGATCCTATCAGTCAACGACGATTACAACCTCATTCACTTGTGTTAAGGTAGACTCATCATACAGACCAAATGAGTGTAAAGCGAGGTTTTGATCACCTGTGGGTCGCCGACATTCACATATTGTCCGCAGGAGGTTTAACTCAAGCTCCCAGGCACATTCACAAATAATAAGTGTACATATTACATATGCTGTCTATGTTTGTTTTACAAATGATACATAATCTATACATATAATAATTCGTACTTATTAGCCTCAGTGGTTACTGTGCTCGCTTACTGATCAGAAGGGTGCGATTTCGATCACAAGAAGTGGCAAATTTTGTTTGGAACCAACAACGTCTCGGGTTTACTCAAGCCTCTAAAAATGGGTATCAACTATTTTTTCTGGGAAATAAAGGCGGCCTGGCGTGATACAGACCATTTCACCCAATATGTACAGTGGTTGCAGAAAAGAAATACTCACTAACAGCACATTCCAAGGCGTGGAGGGAACCTTTATTTACTATTACATATACAGTTTATGTTTTTTTTTCAAATGATACCTCTTCCGACATCTCATTTGTTAAAATGTACACTTTCAGTTACCAGAAATAGATTTCTAAATGTGGGATTCCAACATGAAGTCTGGTAATAGAAGACATAAGGAAACCATTTGCTTGATCAGCCCATGCCAGTGTCAAGGAGAAACAAACAACTCTTGTCCAGCAGAACTTGCGGGAAACAAGACGACCAAATAAAGACATTCAATAAACAACAGTATTCTGCTGTTTTTGCACTAAAAAAAAAAAAAATTAAAAAAAAAAAAAAAAAGACGGTAAATTGACGTAGATGGGTAGTTGGAAACAGCAAGCAGTTATATTTTGTGCCTTTCGGTATAGCACATTTTAACTTTAATAATCACTGTTGTTTTTTCTACATTCCAACATTGTGCTACCAATGCCAGACCCAAACTCTATAGACTCAAGAACAATAAGAAACATAATCACTATCTAGATGGGATGTGTTGGGTGATGACAGAAAAAAGCGCTAGGTATAATTGCCACCATAAGATACGTAAAGAAACAACAGATAAATGATTTGGCCATGTGTTAAGACAAAGACTAAAACACACCATAACGAGTTTTTTTTTTTTTTTTGTACCCCGTCACGCCAAGTGGTGTATAGGGAAATATGGTGTTAGTGACCCTATATTTTACAGACCTTCAGCTCATGATGTTTGGGGTAATGTGGTCAGTATTACGCCCGTGCTACTTTACTTTCCCAGAAAAAATCCGGTACCCATTTAAGGCTGGGTGAACCCGGAAGCCGTCGGTTGGGATCGAACCCTACCCCTTGTCCGTGGTAGTCCAGTTCACTAACCACTGAGCTATCGCGGCTCCACCATAACGAGTCTTCAATAAATATTGCAATAAAACCAGACTCATGGGCTGACCATGAAAAAGATAGATTGATGGAACATTAGACTTCCTAGGAAACATATAACAGCAATAGAAGCCAACAGTAGAGCAACAGATTACAAATTATATTTCCCCTCAATGCTGAAATGCAAATAGAAAGGAAAGAGTATGTTTCTCAATGATGCTTCAACTGATATGCTTACTTGTCTTTATGAAAAGATGACATAAACATGCTTCTTCTATCACACATTTCAAGATGATTATGGGTCGATTACAGCGCATAGGGCAGAAGTCATGGTTGTCCATGTTTGACGGTCAGCCACAAACTGTTTTAGTTCTTGTTTGTTTCTGAGACCCACAGCTGCAATTTATTTGATGATGCATTTTCCATGAGAGTCTCTTTAGGTCTTCCTCGCTTTCTTTTGCCTTCTGTTTTCCACATAAAGTGATTAGAAGGTGTGTCTTAAAAATTCAAAAACTTTTGTGATTAAAAATGTATTATTGCTTCACCCACATTTGCCAACCTTTTTGTTATGAGCATCAACTACGGAAATATAAAAAAATCAATATTGACTTTAGCTAAATATTTTACTATTTGTGTCTGGTGTCACAAATTGAAACCACTCCCACACAGTATCAGTTTTAAGAATAAGAGGAATGTACTAGACTCAGGACCTCATAAATGCTGCATGATCTCCTAAATTATAACTAGAATGCATCTTTTAGAAGAAAACAAACAGCTGTGCCATCAGGAAGACATTTTTGAACACTGCGTCACCTTCCCTTTTTGATCTCTATTCACTTGGCAAAAAAAATACTCAAAACCAACAAGTGGATATCAAAACTGAAGGAATAGACCTGGAGACAGTTCAAAGCACCAGTGATGGAAAATGTATAACTGAAATAAACAAAAGAATAGGAATGGCAAAAAGTAATTTCAATGTCATGAATTATACATCAAAACAAATAACACCAGGGCTAAAACTAAGAATAGCAAAATGTTATGTCTTCTCAACATTCCTATCTGGTGCAGAAACATGGACATTAGACAAGAAAACAGAGAATTGAAGCCTTTGAAACGTGGATATATAGAAGAATAAGTAGAATTGGATGGAAGGAAAAGAAAACAAACGATGAAGTCTTAAAACAACTAAAAATGAAAAGAGAACTACTAAACACAATTCAAACAAGACAAATGCAATTTTTGGGCCATGTTAAAAGACAACAGCCTACTAAAAGTAATCCTGGAGGGGAAAATACAAGGTAAAAGAGGCAGACCAAGCCTAACATGGACGAGTAACATCAAAAGATGGACAAACCAGCCTATGACAACCTGCACCATCAAAGCAAGAGACAGCAGAATGGCGCACCATGGTAGCCAACCTTCGTTGCGGAGATGGCACTCGATGATGATGATTCACTTGGCCAAACTGATTTGTTTTCAGAGACACCGTAGAGAGGTGGGGGTGGGATCCTCATCAGTTGTTGCCAATAATCCAGACGAAAGCAGTCAGTTAGGAGTCATGGCTGCTTTCAAACAAGATGTTGGGTTTCTTGGCCTGCAAAGCAAGACTTTAAAACATCTGATTCTCATTACGTTGGTTCTATTTTACCTACTTCAATCCAAGTTGATTTTAAAGCTAAAATATGCCATCATTATTTTGAATGATTTGTGTAGTCTCCACAGTCAGACTTCTTTATGGTTTAGTAGTTAGAGGATAGACTTGTATATGGTGTAGATGTTAGAGGATAGACTTGTATATGGTGTAGATGTTAGAGGATAGACTTGTGAATGGTATAGACATTAGAGGATAGACTTGTGTATGGTGTAGAAGTTAGAGGATAGACTTGTGTATGGTGTAGATGTTAGAGGATAGACTTGTGAATGGTGTAGACATTAGAGGATAGACTTGTGTATGGTGTAGATGTTAGAGGATAGACTTGTGTATGGTGTAGATGTTAGAGGATAGACTTGTGTATGGTTTAGTAGTTAGAGGATAGACTTGTGTATGGTGTAGATGTTAGAGGATAGACTTGTGTATGGTGTATATGTTAGAGGATAGACTTGTGTATGGTGTAGATGTTAGAGGATAGACTTGTGTATGGTGTAGATGTTAGAGGATAGACTTGTGTATGGTGTAGATGTTAGAGGATAGACTTGTGTATGGTTTAGTAGTTAGAGGATAGACTTGTGTATGGTGTAGATGTTAGAGGATAGACTTGTGTATGGTGTATATGTTAGAGGATAGACTTGTGTATGGTGTAGATGTTAGAGGATAGACTTGCGTATGGTGAAGAAGTTAGAGGATAGACTTGTGTATAGTGTAGAAGTTAGAGGATAGACTTGTGTATGGTGTAGACATTAGAGGATAGACTTGTGTATGGTGTAGACATTAGAGGATAGACTTGTGTATAGTGTAGAAGTTAGAGGATAGACTTGTGTATGGTGTAGAAGTTAGAGGATAGACTTGTGTATGGTGTAGACATTAGAGGATAGACTTGTGAATGGTGTAGACGTTAGAGGATAGACTTGTGAATGGTGTAGAAGTTAGAGGATAGACTTGTGTATGGTGTAGAAGTTAGAGGATAGACTTGTGTATAGTGTAGATGTTAGAGGATAGACTTGTGTATGGTGTAGACGTTAGAGGATAGACTTATGAATGGTGTAGACATTAGAGGATAGACTTGTGTATGGTGTAGAAGTTAGAGGATACACTTGTGAATGGTGTAGAAGTTAGAGGATAGACTTGTGTATGGTGTAGAAGTTAGAGGATAGACTTGTGTATGGTGTAGATGTTACAGGATAGACTTGTGTATGGTGTAGAAGTTAGAGGATAGACTTGTGAATGGTGTAGAAGTTAGAGGATAGACTTGTGTATGGTGTAGAAGTTAGGGGGGGGGGGGGGCCGTGATAGCTCAGTGGTTAGTGAACTGGACTACAAAGTACAAGAGGTAGGGTTCGATCTCACCGAAAGCTTCCGGTTCACCCAGCCTTTAATGGGTACCGGATTTTTTTCTGGGCAAATAAAGCGGCACAGGCTTAATATCAACCACATTACCCCGAAAGTCATGTGCCGAAGGTTTGTAAAATGTATGGTCACTAACTCCATATTCCCTATACGCCACTTGGCGTGACAGGGGATCTTTACTTTTTTTTACAAGTTAGAGGATAGACTTCTACTGTATGGTTTAGTGGTAGGGGATAGACTTTAGTGTGGTTTAGAAGTTAAAAATTAGACATTTATGTCTACATGGTTTTGACATTAGAGAATGTATTTCTGTATGGTGTAAAAGTTAGAGAATATATATTCTCTGTATGGTGTAAAAGTTAGAGAATATATATTCTCTGTATGGTGTAAAAGTTAGAGAATGTATTTCTGTATGGTGTAAAAGTTAGAGAATATATATTCTCTGTATGGTGTAAAAGTTAGAGAATGTATTTCTGTATGGTGTAAAAGTTAGAGAATATATATTCTCTGTATGGTGTAAAAGTTAGAGAATATATATTCTCTGTATGGTGTAAAAGTTAGAGAATGTATTTCTGTATGGTGTAAAAGTTAGAGAATATATATTCTCTGTATGGTGTAAAAGTTAGAGAATGTATTTCTGTATGGTGTAAAAGTTAGAGAATATATATTCTCTGCATGGTGTTAAAGTTAGAGAATGTATTTCTGTATGGTGTAAAAGTTAGAGAATGTATATTCTATGCATGGTGTTAAAGTTGTAGAATGAAGATATAAGCAACGATTCAACAATGTCTCTTATTACTCATACATATACAATTGCACTTGACAATGCAGTTAAGAATGTTTCAAATATAATTTATTTTTCATGAACAGCTAACTTATGTGACATAAATGTGTGCAGTAATGTTATGAGGACATATGTCCACACAAACACATGGAAACAGCTGTTATGAAATATGCACATTACGTTACTGGTGAAAGCTGTTGGTCAAACCTTGATGTCTAAAAATAAAAACAGGACAGATGTTTGACTTATTTGCTTATAAGTCAATGGCAACTCAAGCAAGAAAATGGTGGATGTACTGAACAAAGCTATACTTAATTGTACAAAGGAACTGAAAAGGTCTCAGTGTTTCTTCCCATAAAACTTAATATTGAAAATAAACAAAATTTGTCTAAAAGGATGTATGAGGGGAAAACAAGATTATTGAGGTTAGAAGAAAAGCGTAATGTTCTATATCCAAACTAGTACAGGTATAATGGGGGGTATACCTTGACTCTTGATGGGGGTTATGTTCCACAAAAGTCATCACAAATATTGTAAGTTGAAACTTTAAAACAAATTAGAGAAGTAACTCACCATTAATTCTAAATCATAAAAATTACTGAGAGGCTAGAATAAGAGGTCTAGTTGCAAGATGAGGCTGATGCTACAGTAACAGAGTCATCAATGTCTTCTATATGGCCAAATATAGAAAACTACAGAATATTTCCTCTCAATATTCCCATCAAGTGCACTCGTATCATAGCTCTGAAAAAGCTTAACTTTAACAATCGTATGTAGAGGTGTGTCTGTATATATCAAATTAACTGTATACTTTACGTGCCCATATCAGTAAATCTAGAATTTCTGCTTTTTATTATCCCTTTTTGTTCACTTCATAACACACACAAAATGCAGCCATGTCTGGAGCACAGGTGTTGAACTGTTAGCCATGACCTTGGGGTGAAAGAATAAAACTTGACTCAAGAAAGACAACTGGCAAACAAATTACAAATACACCTTCTAATGACAAAATATATGAAGGCAGCTTTGGGCACAAGAAAATGACCATCACATATGACCTCTCTACTGTTTGATCAACCACTGGTATCTTCATAAATTAAGACTGTCACTTCAGGCAATGTAAAAAAATAAATGATGGAACAAACATAAATAGAAACATGAAGGGTGTGCACTGGAGCTGACAAAGAAAAAAAAAAAAGAAAGAAATGTATGGTACAATTTTATGGTATTGGAAGACAACACCTAAACTATATATGTTTCTGCTAAAAAAAATATGCATTCTGCAGGAACATCATTTATATTATTATATTTCTATGATCAATACGTAGCCTGTGTTATTTATGTTCACTGCAAAATTATTTAATATGTCAAAACAAGGACAGTGTTTGACTTCCTATACTACAAAGCTGTAATATGTATATCTTCTTTCTCTTTCCTTCATTTACTGTCTCTATTGTAGTAGGAACAAAGTTTGCATTATTGTTGCTATGAAAAGTTAAACAAAAGACCAAATTCGAAGTAACTTCTATTTCAGATTCCACTCAAACTGTTTTCAATTGTTGATTCCACAATCCTGCTCCTGGAACTTTATAATGAGCAGTCTATAAATATTTGCTTCTCTCAAACATAAAATGCAATCCACTAGAATAAACATATGATCAGCTATTTAATTTAGCTTTAGTCTGACATGCGGACATGGTACACAACTGCCAAAGAGATGTATAAATTAATAATTTCTTCATCACCAAATAGACTTCAGTGAATCAAAAATTTTATAACAAAAATTAATAGAAGTGGAAGAAATAAAATGAGCTAAAAATCCATTTAATGTCAAGATAGAAGCAAATAAAATTGTAATTTAACTAGCACGGGTTGTAACTATCTTTACAGTTAGTTTGAGCATAATAATTCAAAATAATAACATTACATAACAAAAAATGTGGATTTTCATTTATTTAAAATTTGCAGTAAAATTCTAATCCCAAGTATCGAGCACATAGTGCACAATTTCTCACAGGCAAAGAGATAGTAACCACTGATGACAATCACTTTAGTAGCAGCATCACTCAGCATGAATTAGTAACTAGTTATAAATATACCTTCCATATTATTACAACTTTGCTACCAGAGCAACAAAAAATAGTCTTCATGAAAACAAGAGTATATATTAGTCACCCACTGAAGTCATCTATCAAAATAGAGACTGCACTAATCATAATAGCTTTGCTTATTCTTGAGCACACTTCTCAATTTCCAATGTGGCAGAAGCTGAACATGACACAAATTAAACTCCCAGACACAAAACTGTTTCCCTCCAAACTTAACATTTTAAAAAATAGTAATATAAGGTGATCATACCAGTTTTTTTTTTTAATGGGGGGGAAAAAAACATGAGCTCATTTCTCTGGAACACCAAATTAAACTGATATTTGTAATGGGTTGAAAGTGCTCAAAAACTGATGGTTAATAGTTGTAGTTAGGATTAGTGAAGCAGATCAAAATCTCATCCCTTATTGTAATGCCGCAAAAATAAAGGGAGCAGAAATAAAGTAAGATGTGGGCCACAAAGGGAATGCAAACCTGGTAGTCCAGTACTGCCGTGCTAAAGTTGAATGTGTTGGGAAAATATGTGCAAATATTGGAAATATGTAATATTCCACAAAATAATACAAATTATGCCTGCTTAAATGCTCCTAATAAGGAAGATACGCAATTGTTGTAAAAATGACAAACTTTACAAGTCCTGTAAATATACCATGTGACAAAGTGTTGGGAGAGTGAAATATAAGGTTCCACCATACTAGGCCCGAACATTTGCAGGATGTGGGAGAGAGCGAGAGACATTTCTTTTCTTCAGTCACTAGTCTTTCCCCAATTCTGTGAGCCATTCCTTTATCTGTTGGGTTGACCAGTGAGCCCAAGCTACATCTGAACTCATATTCACAAAGGCAGCTCCCGTTGCCAAGCCAGTACATTATGACTACACTACTGATGTTCCCAAATCACAAACTCAAGTTTAAACTAACATTTTAAAAAAAAAAAAAAAATAAAAAATTCATCAGTGTTGGTTAATGATTGCTGCACTGTCCATAAACTCATTTACAGCACACATTTTAATAATTTATTACACTGTGAACCAATCATGTCAGATAACTGTCATTTCTATTCTATCACATCTTGTATACAACTATTCTTCTTCTTCTATCCTTCCTCTATTGCCGATAGCATCGAGGGGAGATACAATCTGCGATTCTTTGCTCTTCTGGTGTTATCCCTCCTAGTGACTCTAGTATTCCCTTTATCCATCTCTTTCTCGGTCTTCCTCTTAATCTGGCGTTTTCGTTTTGTTTGTTTATGGCTCTTTGTGTCATAGTTAGTTCTTTTTGTCTTGTTATGTGGCCGAACCAATTTATCTGTTGTTTCTTTATGTATTCGACGGCTGGTTCAATTTCGAGTTTTTTCCTCAGGTCGGTGTTTCTTACTCTGTCCCTTAAGCTGTTTCCTGTCATTCTTCTGACACATTTCATTTCGGTGGTCGTTATCTTTCTTATTGTTCTAGAGTCCAGCATCCAATTCTGGCACTGAATGATGATGTATTTCTATGATGTTTTTGGACATTTCTGAGTCTACAATGAATCCTACTCCGTGTTTTGCTACTTCGTTGGTGTTAACTCATGAGTTTTATGCAACTATTGAAAACTCTAAATAGATATTGGTTTACCCAGATTTGCTTGAAATTGTATTTCTCTGAATAAAAAGATATAGGGGATACTTCAAGTCCATTAGATCACCATTGCCAACACAATAAATACACTATCAGACACAATTTGATTGTGATTACAACGGTTTATAGATCAGTCCATAAAAACTACTTAACAGGGAAAGATAAGCTTTTATGTGAAACACTCTTAAAAACTATTTCTAATTTTTAAAAGGATTTTTAAAACCAGCAGCGAGGCCCGGCTTGAAACGTCAATTACTCATTGACGGAAAATATATCTCTCTCTCTCTGCGATCAAGATTCAATCAGAATAGGATTCCAGAATCTCTCATGAAGTCAGCTGTCTGTTTAAGCGAATCAATTGCCCCATATAGTTTCTCCTCCAGGGAGGTGGGCATGGACCACATTGCTCTTCTCAGGTCTGTGTACTGGGGGCAATCCTGTAGAATATGATTTGTAGTCATATTGTCCAGTGTACAGTGGCATAGGCTGGTAGTTCCTATTTTGA
Source organism: Megaustenia siamemsis (assembly GCA_032433765.1). Taxonomy (NCBI): domain Eukaryota; kingdom Metazoa; phylum Mollusca; class Gastropoda; order Stylommatophora; family Ariophantidae; genus Megaustenia; species Megaustenia siamemsis. The sequence continues at coordinate 54,755,203 of JAVIAB010000050.1, read as the reverse complement.
ATTTGGTGAACATGTGATTTCTCATTCTATTGTGGCCTGTGCGTAAGCGAAGTATGATGACTTGATCCCTCCTTGATAGTTGGTGGTATCTGTCACTCTCTTTATGCTTTGGATGTTCACGTTTCCATTTTTCATGGAACTGACCCTTGAGGATGGATTTGGCTTCATCATAACTGAGCGGATGGTTCTCTTGTGGTAATCTCCCTCCCTCTTTAGCTAATTTGTCTGCGCGTTTGTTCCCGTGTATATTATAGTGTGATGGTATCCACTGAATGACTACTCTCTGAAAGTTATTGCATAGCTGGTCCAGGGTAGTTCTCAAGTCATCTAGTTCATTGTTCTTGGGGCTTTTTAGAGCTGATAGTACTGACAGTGCATCAGTCAGAATCACCAATTTATTATGCATATTATTTTTGTGTTGAGTAGCCATTGTTGCAGCATCTCTGATGGCCTCAGCTTCTGCTTTAAAGTTGTTTGAGAATTTTCCAGTAGCTATTGACTTGGTGATCTCGTCAAGAACACACCCCCCCCTCCATTTCTGGTGGCATTTGTAGCACAGCCATCTGTGTATATGTGGGACCAAGAATCCTGTGGGTAGGTATCGTGTACATGTTTTTCTGCTACGTGTTTTCTTTCTGTGTCTGATTGGGTGCCTTTTTTCATGATTCCTGTTATATTTTCCTGAAGTTCTGGTATTTTATGTTTCCCATGAGGAGACATATCAGATGGGCCCAAGGGTTTCGATATTGTTTGGGAAAGTACTGGGTCTCCAGTAGTTAGTTCATTGGCAATTGCAGCGAAGTTGCTCTTCTTTAGTCGTACAATTCCGGAACCAGATATTCTTTGGTGCATGGGGTGGCTAAGGAGCCTTCTATATTTCTCCGCTTGTTGCAATACTTTAGTGACCCGACTGTCATCTAAGGGTTGTAAACCTGTTACTGTTTCTAGAGTCTTGATAGGTGTAGATTTCATAGCACCAGTGATGATACGGGCAGCTTGGTTCTGTATTCTGTTAACTTTGTTAAGGTGTGATTTGTAAGCCATTGCCCAGGCTGAGACTCCATACTCTAGAACTGGTCTGACTCTTCCTATGTATAGTCTTTTCAAAATATTGCTTTCTGTCCCCCAGTCCGTTCTTGCCAATTTCTTCATAATATTTGTTCGTTGTCTGGCTTTCATCCTTGCTCTGTCCATCTCATTTTTCCAAGTCATTCTGCGATTCATGGTGACACCAAGATATGTTGGGTTGTGGTCAATAGGGAGTGTATGGTCTTTTATCTTCAAGTTTGCAGAGAGTGTTTTCCTTGAAAGGCTGAAAATTGTATATGTAGTTCTTTTTTCGTTGATTGGTAAGAACTAGGTGTTCGTCCACTTTTCAAGTTCATCTAGGGCATCTTGCATCCTGGGTTCAGCTACCGACATACTTTCCTCGCGAGCCCATAACGCCAGATCATCTGCGTATATTGCTGAGTGTATTCTGGATGGAATGTCCATTACGATGTCATTTATGAAAATTAAAAAGTGTTGGGGACAAGACTACGCCTTGTGGGACACCTTGCTCGATAAAGACCTTCTTACTTAGTTGACCTTGAAAAAACATTACCTCCGAAGTTGGAGTTATCTGCCTCTACGGCGAGGGTCCCCTGTGCACACGGCTGCCAGGAAAAAATGGATTACCACGCAAAATTCAGTTCCTAGTCTCTAGGGACTTCATCAGAGGTAAAAGCTGGTGAATTAAAAAAAACAAAAGGATTTATTCCTAAATAAACTACTAAAGTAAGAGTACTCTAAAAAAAAAAAAAAAACAGAATAATAAAGTCAGCTACTTGAAGATGTTAACAACGTCAGACACCAGATGCACAGGAGTGGCAGAGTGTAGAATAGTGTGGGCCAAAGAAAATATTTAAAAATTTCTTTAAACATTAGAAAAAAAAAAATAATAATTGAAAATACATTAATGACATAGGAAAAATAGTTCATCATTTTGTAGAGATGGTTCTACAAGTGAATCCTGGACAATTGAATAATGTTCAAGGAAATCTTTGGAGGTCATAGTTATTTGGCATTGAAAAAAAAAAATTAAAAACACCATGAGCATATGAAAAGATGGAGCAAATGGATGCTGTTTTAAAAGTAACAGAGACAAACAGAAAGATTATTATTACCACATCAAAAAGAAATTGTCATCATTCTTTGGCCTTAAAAGGAAAGTTCAAACATGTGACAACTTTAAAAATGGAGGCAATTAAAGATATTTCTTTTTAGTGTTCATATGTTTAATGGGTCATGAATGTGTTGTATTGCAAGTTTACAGCAAAGCTGTGAAATCTGCACCCTTCAGCCCAACACATCAGTCTTCGACTGGCTGGATTTGCTGAACAATTTAGACCTATTTTTTTCGACTTTTAACTGTGTAAATGCACCATCTGTTTTTTTTTGGGCCATTTTCTGAAAGGACTAGACATCGGATCTGACTAGCCAATCGCCAGGGGAGGGTTAAGCCATGAGGAAATCATGAATTCAAATTCTGAAAAATACCCACTGACTGTGGTGGGGATGCAACCCAGGATCTCCCTGACCAGAGGCCAAGGTTTTACCTTCCGACCACCCTGACCTCTATTTAATATATTTGAAGAAATATTTGTACAGTTGGAAGTCAATACTTTGATTGATAAACAAGTGTGAAGACAAAAGGTTGTGCAGAGACATGATAATCAATTATAGCAGGCTTATTATCTGTAGAGGAAGTTTAAAACAGCCATTAATTTAATGTTGGAAGCAGTTAAGTTTCCTTCAATGGGCAACATGTCACTTTCACATGTTCTAGTCACAGGTATTATTTTTCTTCAATTTCAGTCTACAACAAATCCTTTCACTTGCTATGTTTTACTTGTTGACACAGTCTTATACTAAACTGTGAAAACTGAAAAGTTTTCTTTCTTTAAGTTTATGCATATGTGTATTCAGGTGTAGTCGCCACGATGTGTAAGACTCGCAATTTTTATTTATATTTCAAAGAACAGCTGATCTCCAAGAATGTAACTTTCATTATTAATTCCGAAGATGCAGGTAAGTGTTGTATTACTGTAAGTGTTGTATTATTGAAAACTTAAGTGGGAATCACCCTAATAAGTGAATGAGAGAAGTGAAGCACAAAAAGGATGTAACTTTCATTGCTATGAAATATGTTGCTGAAGTATTGTAGTATCAGCATATAATCAATAACTATTGACCACACAACAACCCTGCATAAGAGAAGACAACAACTGAAGCCTTTATCTCAAGTAATGTGTTAAGCATTTTTACTGCCTGTGAATGTACATGTGTGCAGATGAGCATGAATCAGTTTAACATTGAAATTTTAATGAAAACTGCTCAGAACTAAATTATAAACAAGTTGCAAATATGTGAACAGCAATTTATACTCATCCAATACTTTTCTTTAAACATAAGAAATGCATTTCTGGATAATTCAACAGCACCTTCTCTCACAGACAAGTAAACCAAGCTGATGATTATCAATAAAACTGGATACACTATAAAAAAACAACTTTCTGTTTGCTCAGTATCAAACATACTAGCCACTAAGCCCATTGGGTGAGGTAAACTAGCATAAAACTAACAATATTTTTATGATGCTTTATAAAGACACAACAACAACAAAAAAACCACCTACAAGGAGCTGACCAAAGTAACTTGTTCCCAACAGCAAGAATGCAGCTGTTTATTCATTCAAATCTATGGAAATTTCTGATCATTTAACTTTCCTGCCTGGCTTTACAATATTTTGTCTCAAAAAATGTTCACAATGTTTCTATCTATCCATCCATCTATCTAGTGACCTTTCAAGCTTACCCATAGGGCATAGACCCAGATACTCTTTTTCTTTTTCTAAATTTTCTTTCAGCAGTCTCAAACTTTGTAAAGACCTTTTATCAAATCTCGCTATTTGTCTCTGTTCTGTGCAAGCATCTCAATCTCATTGAGGGAGCTGATTCCTGCTGCCTTTGCCTATCTGATCAATGTTCTTTTCAGTGTCTTTCTAGTCCGGCCTCTTTTCCTCCAACCAGTTGTTTCATGTAGTGACTTACATAAGGATTTTTATTTTCTTACAAGCTTAAGTATATATAATGAGATTATTTTAAGATCCATAAGGGGCATGCCTAGAATAACAATTGGAGTTTATAATATAAATAATCTAAGTTATGCTGAGTATACAGTCTTAATCGCTAAGAGTGAAAATGAGTTAGAAGAAATGTTAGACATTATAGTGAAAGAAAGCAAAATTAAGGACTCAGCATTAATAGCAAAATGACAGAAGTAATGGTAACAACAAAGAAAAAGACATCACCTCAGTGCAAATAAAGACAAGTGGAACAATATTAAAGCAGGTAAATGAATTTAAATATTTGGGAACTTTGTTAACCTCAGACGGAAGATGTACAACAGAGGTGAGATGCAGAATTGCTCAGGTAAAAGCAGCTTTCCAAAGAATGAGGAAGATACTGTGCAATCCATTTTTGACAATAGAAACAAAAAGAGTTCTTAAATGTTATGTAGAGTCAGTCTTAACATATGGATGTGAATCATGGACAATAGGACAACAAACAAGAAAATCACTGGAGTCTGTAGAAATGTGGTTTTACAGAAGAATGTTGAAAATACCATGGACAGCTAAGAAGAGTAATGGAAACGTTCTGAAAGAGGTCAAAGCGAAAAGAGAGCTAATTTCCAATATTAGGAAGAAACAATCATCATTTTTTGGCCATGTAATGAGAAGAGAACAAATGGAATATATTGTAACAACTGGAAAAATTGAGGGACAAAGAGATAGAGGAAAGCAAAGAGAAAAATACCAGACAGCTTAAGAGAATGGCTTGGCAGAAGGTCAGCAACAGAAATGATAAATAGCTGTCGAGATCGAAAATTGTGGAGAGACATGATCACCTACGCCAGCAGGCCCGGTACTTGATGATGACAAAGCTTAAGTATAAATCAGCTGAAAAGCAATTAGTCTGAAACAGGTGCAGGAAAGTAATGTAAATCATTTTTTTTTAAATGTAAAATGAAAATTTGAAACTACAATCTCAAGCTGCAATATTGCTATGGGACTGCCTTAACCTTAGAGCATAAAGACAATCCTGATGGTCACTAATGAGTGGCATTCCAGAAAAGTCAAGCGGTCAGAAATGGTTTACTAAAGATAAAATTCTAATGTCTGATTCTACAGCATCTGGCACAATTACCATCACTTGTACAACAAAACAGACGCTCCTAGATATTTTTTAACCAATAATTTACCCTGCCATATGCATAATGACAAGTAAACACTTTCACTGCATCACATAATCTCCACAGCTGCACTGTCATCATACATCACCGAAGCCACAATTTTAGTCTCAAGGCATCTACACCATTGAGGTAATATCGGAATAGCCGCTTATCCCGAACAAATCCCAAATTTTCATACAAGCGAAGAGCCCCCTCATTGGTGATTTCCGTCTCCAGAACAACCTGCAGTGAAGATCAGTAGGAATAGGTAAACAATATATATATATATATATATATAATTAGGAATAGATAAAAAAAAAGCATATACATAATTAGGAATAGGTAAAAAATATATACATATTTGGGAGTAATAAAAATATTTGGGAACTTTGTTAACCTCAGACGGAAGATGTACAAAAGAGGTGAGATGCAGAATGGCTCAGGCAAAAGCAGCTTTCCAAAAAATGAGGAAGATACTATGTAATCCATTTTTGACAATAGAAACACAAAAAAAGAGTTCTTAAATGTTATGTAGAGGCAGTCTTAACATATGAATGCGAATCACGGACAATAGGACAACAGACAAGAAAATCACTGGAGTCTGTAGAAATGTGGTTTTACAGAAGAATGCTGAGAGTACCATGGACAGCTAAGAAGCTGTTCTGAGAGAGGTCAAAGCAAAAAGAGAGCTAATTTCCAATATTAGGAAGAAACAATCATTTTTTGGCCATGTAATGAGAAGAGAACAACTGGAATATATTGTAACTGGAAAAATTGAGGGACGAAGAGATAGAGGGAAGCAAAGAGAAAAAATAACAGACAGCTTAAGAGAATGGCTTGGCAGAAGGTCAACAACAGAAATGATAAATAGCTCCCGAGATCGAAAATTGTGGAGAGACATGATCACCTACGCCAGTAGGCCCAGTACTTGATGATGATGAAAAAATATATACATAATTAGAAATAGGTACAAATTTATATACATATGAATGAAACAAGTAATAAATAAGGTTCATATAAAAAAAAAAGTACCTCCGTCACGTCAAGTGGTGTATAGGGAATATGGTGTTAGTGACCATAAATTTTACAGACCCTCGGCACATGATTTTAGGGGTAATGTGGTCGGTATTATGCCCGTGCCACTTTACTTTCCCAGAAAAAATCCGGTACCCATTAATGGCTGGGTGAACCGGAAGCCGTCGGTTGGGATCGAACCCTACCTCTTGTCCTTTGTAGTCAAGTTCACTAACCACTGAGCTATCGCGGCTCCCCAAGGTTCATATAAAGGCTGTTAAAAGTTTCTGGGATGTATGTACATACCAAAGTGAAAGCCAATATTTCTTCCTAAGTGCCACGTGGAAGCTCATTAGTGAACATGGATTTGTTTCCTTTGATGTTGGATTTATTTTCCCAAACAGCACATGCGCTTCATAAAAATTATGAAGATGTAAATATGCTGCTGTTTTTTCTTTTTTTTAAATTTGGCAAATTTTCAAGAAATCTGTTTCTTTTTTCTTATGATGGAGGGAATCTCTTCCACTGTTGGTGAGATATCAAACAAACCTTTACAACACTGGAATCAGCAGCAAGCAACGCCAAGAGGAAGCTGAACATACAGCTGCTATGATGGCAGATGTGACAATAGACAATAGACAAAAACACCTTTGGTAGCCATGTTGCTATGTGCTCAAATTTCAGGCACTAAATCGAATTGTAACATTTGCATTTAGTGTTCATAATTTATTTTACAAAAGTTTCATGAAAACGTGGCTCATGGACAGGCGTCGTAATCTAGGTTTAAGTATCTTTACTTATGAGATTTTTCAATTCACAGGAAAACTGCAGCCACATTTCTACAACACTTAAAAATGTGCCCTCCTTCAATCCTGATTTTTTTTTTTAACCATGCTAAATAGCCCATTTCCTAGACATCATGTGGAGGCCAGAAAGGTTTAGGTCATGAGGTATTCCCTCATTCTAATATCAGCAGTCAACTATGAGTTCTTCTTCTTCTTCTACCTTTCAGCTCTGGTACTTGCTACTATTAACTTATTTGTTTATGTTCTTGGATCATATCCTCTTGATGGCACAAACTTACCATCAATGGTCCTGGGTTACACAACATTCATCATAACTGCCGTCTTTGATATAAGGCCCCCCCCCCCCCCCACCTGATTTTTCAATAAAATAATCCTCACCGCCTCATTAACACATTCAGCACCACTTTACTTATCACCATGAAAACTTTATTTTTCCTACGACCATTAATGAATTGCACAGCCCCCCTACAGTCCAGTGCATCTATTCAAGACTGCTTCCTAAACAAAAACAATTATCCATAAGTCCATTTTATATTAATATATTAAATATGAGCACTATTATATGTACATGGAAACTTATACTTTTTACTTTCAAACTGTGACCCTGAACAGTTCACAATTTGTAAAACATGTTTCCTCTCTTCCTATTTCAGCAACAATAGAATAAACGTCAAGATGCCACTAAATCGAATCATTATCACATCTAACATCTTTTCAGTACTATTGGATGTCACACATGGATTCCATTATCTAGCTGCACATATCTGGTTTAATACACAGCCAAGTCAAAATAAAAATTAATACAGATGCAGTATTCAAATGCTGTAATTTAATTGTAAAATGTATTTTTCAATGAACATATTTACTCACCTCATCACAGTCATCTCTCATCATTGCTTCAATGGCTTTTGTAACCAATGTTGATCCTGCAAACAGAATGTAGCAAACTTAAAAACAGCACTTTGAACAGTTGATCCATTCTATCTTTCTAGTGTCCTTTTGAGCCAAACACAGCACAAAAGGCAGAAATTCTAGACACTTCACATCCAATGATCTTTTCTCTTAAGCATCAGACTTTGCATAGGACTTGCAGTGCTTTCTGCCACTTGTTTCTGTTCTTGACTGCTCTCAACCTCAACAAGGGAGCTGATGTCCACTATTGTTGCTCTTACCTCAGAGTTCTTTTAAGTGATTTCTAGTTCAGCATTTTTTTCTCTTTTTCCCATTTCAGGGTGTGCTCTGTGATTTTCTTCATGTCTCTTCTCATCACATGGCCAATCTGTGTCAATATATTGACACAGATATGTCAATCTGTTTTTCTTTTAAAACTATAGACAATGTTTTTTGAAGTAAAGCAATTTATCTTACTTCTGCAATAGTCTTGAACTCACTCCATGATATACAAAGCATTTTTCTGAGGCATTTATTTCCTAATGCTTATAATTTATTTTCTAATTCTGTAGTTTTCCAGCAAGGGTAGATAATACATTTGTTTAGAAAATTCTAAGCTTTGTTTTTTTTGTGCTAGGCAGTTTTGACTTCCATATTTATCAAGGTTACTGAAAGTCACTGCTACCTTAGCTATTCTGAATACATTCATCCCTTTAAAAAATGTTTTTTTGTCAAATGTTATACCTTAGTCAAATCTTCAGTGATGATAATAGAAGAAAACAACTGCCAGGGAAAAAAATACTCTCCCCCGCTTCATTGTCACAAACCCTGATTAATGAAAATTATACTATCATGAGCAATAACTGATGATTTAATATTATATACTATGATTTATTTGAGCATAAAATGTGTATCCCTTATCAATCTGCTGAGTCTGTTGTAAGTTAAGGGCTTAACTTAAAAACACTCGCCGGAGGTAGCCCAGAGCTGTTTCCCACATGCTAGGTGTCACATACGACCTTTTAAGGTTTAACTATAAATTGTTAGCTAGTTACATGATAAAAGTACTTATCTGGTCTTGCCCTCCTCCTTGAATAGAACACTTTACACAACTTTTTAAATATATATATCCATTAGAAACAATATTTATAACTTTTATCACATAATCCACACTCAAAAATTTTTAAAAACCATCATCTTGGACAGCCAGAACCAGATCCTCCATCAAAAAGGAATGGAAGACTGGCATTGTACCAATATGGAAAAAAAAAAAAGATAGCAAATGAGACTGTTATCAATGGACAGGTATATTGCTTATCAACCATGTAAGAAAGCTATACACTAAAAATTGTGGAAAAAAGGCTGAGACCAATAACAGAATACAATTAAGTGATTCTCAAATGGGGTTCTGAAAAAAAAACAACAGAGAAATGTACTGCTAATGCTCTATTCACCTTAAAACTGCTAGCAGAAAAGATGACAGAACACAATCCAAATTTGTACATAGCTTTCATTGACCAGGAAAAAGCTTTTGACTGAATAAACAGAGAACAACTGTGAGAGATCCCATCAGACTCAAGAGGAAATCAACGAGCTTCTATTTGCAGATGATCAGGCACTAATACATAGAAAAATAGAAGACCACTACAAGATCACTTAAATAGACTTTACAGCACAAAATACAACATGAAAATCAACATCTACAAAACAGAAGTCATGAACAGAAGTCATGAGTATCGCAAAAGTGAAACAGAACATCAACATAACCATAGACGGCAGACAACTAAAATAAGTACAAGAATTTAAATACCTAGGAAGTTTAGTGACAAACGACAATTCACAAAAAGCAGAATTAGACTCAAGATGCAACAAAGCTTGTCAAAACATTGGACACATGTTGCCGCTATTGTCCAACAATGAAATAACCCTAGAGGCAAAATGGGCACTCTACAATACAATCTTCATCCCAACATTTGTGCTAATAGGCCTGTCCTGAACCCTAGATGCAAGAATAATAAAAAATATAACTTACAATTGAATATATAATATAGATGAAATGTGTTAGACAAATGACAGGCAACAGACTGAGAGATAAGATCAGAAATGGAGAACTGCTAGGAATAACCCCCGCCACAGTATATATAAAGAACCAACATTTATGATAATTTGGCTACATGACAAGGCAGAAAGATGAAAACTACAAAATGTGCCTTCAATAAACGTTGTGAGAACACCAGACCCAATCACGAAAAAGATGAATTGACGAAACCATTAGAAATGCTAGGAAGCATAACAGCAGCAGAGGCGAACAGAAGCGGAAAATACCGTAAATGATATCTCCCCTTGACGCTGAAAGTCAAATGAGGAAGGAAAAAAAGAATATACTATATAGTGCCAAAGGGCAGGTGCCCATAGGCTGCTGGACCAATAACAACCAATGTAAAAATATCACTGTAAAGGTGGGGTGGAGTGGTTTACTAGTATCATAACATATTTATGTCATAAGTAAAGGTTCCATCCACACCTTGCTAGGCATATGGAGAATATGGTGTTAGTGACCATACTTTTAAATGACCACTGCACATTTTGAGTATCATGCCAGGCTGCCTTTAGTTCTCAGAAAATCTCTGGTACTCATTTTTAGAAGCTGGGTGAACCTCCCAAAGCCTTGTCGATCCGAAAAAAATCTGTCACTTCTAGGGATTAAACCAGGACCCTTCCGATCAGGGAGTGAGCACATTATCCACTCAGCCAACAAGGCTCCTATTCACGTCATAGGGTAAAATTATTCACTATACCAGGATGTATTATTGTTGGGGGGGGGGGGGGGGGAGAAAGAGACTGCTAGTGCTCTCTCTTACTGCTACAAACACAATGCAGACATGCCAACTTAACGTCCTTTTAAGGGCGGATGATGAAGAGGTGTACTCCTTTAGTCAATGGGTGAAAGCAAGCAAGCACTGCTACAAAATGTTCTCCAGTGTGCCAGGAACCCACACCCTTATTGCCAAGGTGGACTTGAGAAAACCAAGTTGTATTTGTACAATCTTTCACAAAGTCAACTCACATCATCAATCCAGGGCATTACGATTATGCTAGGAAAAACTCCCCACATCGATGTAACACGTTTTATGTCACTATAAAATATAAAATTATAAATACAGACTGAAACATTCTGCACAAATAACTAACAGACGATTTTTTTCTTAACCCTTAATTACAATACCTATCTGTGACTGACGTGTTTACAATACCATAGTAAAAATTACTACCACATAAATGTACACTAGTTGCTCTGAAAATAGTATTTTCTCTTAACTTTTGACACAGAGCTGTGTGTTTACACTAGGCAAGACATGGGGATTCAGATTTTCTGGCTCATGTTGATTTATGACCTGAGTTTGACCCCATGGCCCAGACATATTACAATGTCCATCAGTACGGTCACTGTAGGCCCACCAGTATGTTCGGCTACCTCACAGCATTATTCGCTGTGTTTCTCAAGTTACAAAGGCTTGTTTTATGTCAGCCAAATACAGAGGAAATTTCCCTCAGAAAAAAAAAATGAAAAAATATCAAATTCTTGAATATTGAAAACATTTTTTCAGATTATACCAGATCGCATCTCATGAAATGGGGGGAAAAAAACCTACATCAATAGAAACAAATCCAACACTAAGGGGTCAAAAACAGTAATCTGACCACAGCAAGCTGTCACACTTCGAAGAATTTGTGTTTTGATACAGTAAATTTTACAACGGTATCATAATCTAGGGTTAGAATACACACACATCTCAATGCAGGAGTTTCTATCTATCTATTGACCTTTCGAGCCAGAGCCAGCCCATAGGGCATAGACCCATATACTCTTTCTCTTATCTAAATTTTTATCCTAGCAGTTTTCAATCATAAAGATATTTTATCAAATCTTGCCGTTTGTCTCTGTTCTGTGCAAGTAACTCTATCTCATTGAGGAAGCCGATTCCTGCTGCCCTTGCCTCTCTGATCAATGTTCTTCTCAGTGTTTCTCTGGGTCGGCCTCTTTTCCTCTTACCTGTTGTTTCCCACATGAGGGCTTGCTTTGTTATTCGGTTATTATCTCTTCTCGTCACATGTCCCACATATGACCATTGTCTTTTCTTGATTACTGAAGATAGTGGTTGATTGGTGATTTTTCTAATTTCTTCGTTTATTTATAGCAAAATGTGTGTACAGTAAGTTAAAATAAAGCATTGCACTTTTCAGATAAAATTAAAGAGGAAATAAATGAAAGGAAAATATATGACAATCTAATAGAATGAAAAGAAGGCACTAAAAGAATTGTAAACAATATAGGTTGTACAGCATTTTCTAGGAGTCTTTCTCTTCTTCTACCTCTCAGTTCCCTGAGGAGCATAGGTCTTCAACAAACGCTTTCCAAGTCGTTATGTTTCTTGCCATTCTTTTAAGTTCATGCCATGTCTTTCCTATCATCTTCATCTCTGCTTCCATCTGTCTTCACCAGGAATATTTTGGTCTTCATCTTTACCTTTTCCCTTGGGGATTCCAGAAAAGGGCATGTTGTGAAATACTCTCAGTTAGCTTCTGCAGTGTGTGTCCTATCCAGCGCCAACATCTTCGCTGAATCTCTTTATCCATTGGTATTTGAGTGGTACTTTTTCCATAATTCTATGTTAGTGATTGTGTCCAGCCATTACCATCCTTTTATTCTGCACAAGCATCCATTTATGGAGGTCTATATCTTCGTGATTGTCATTTTTTTGGTTCTCCATGTTTCACAGCCATATTATAGGACTGACTTAACACTGGAGTTGAAAATTTTTAATTTTGTATTTTCTGAGTCTTTTTCTATGCAGGTAGACATTCTCTGACTTCAGGGTACATTTTTTTTCTAACAAATGTGTTTGAGTAGCAGCTATTTGGCCTATCCTTTGTCCATGCACATGTCCAACATATGACCATCACCTTTTCTTGATTACTGAAGATATTAGTGGTTGATTGGTGATTTATCTAAATTCTTCATTTGTTTATAGCAAAATGTGTACATTAAGTTAAAGCTATTAAGAGTAGCAGCTAGTTGGCCTATCCTTTCAATGTTCAACTGCCAAGGGTTCTTAAATACAGACTGCACACAAAACCTTCTGTTTTGCATCGCTATCCAAGTGGGCTCAAAATCAGATCTCACTGCTTGGAGACAGATGAAGAAGGGAGGGAAGCTATGAAGAAACCATGGATTCGAAAACAAAAATCCCACAACTAGTGGCAGGATTCATATCAGAACTATTCTTGTTCAGAAGCAGAAGTATCGAAAACTCCCTCTCAGTTGTAGAGATTCATGATCATTTATAAGTGCTAGCATGACACATGAGTGTAAAAAAACAGACACACAAATATTTACTGACCTATTTGTCTACGCCTGTATTCAGAGTCCACTGCTAACATGGCAATGTATCCCCTCTTGACCATTTTCTTATGCAAGTCCAGCTTGCAGACTATTGCTCCAACGCATGTATCACCAACCATGGCCTGGTATCAAAAGAACTATGCAAAGTTAATAAACAATGATGAAGTCATGCAGGAAGTAAACCTTTTAAGAAATATAAACAATAAAGAGAGAGTAAAACAAGTTGTATATACAAAACAGAAGAAAAATATTTATAAAGGTTTCCAGTTGCGTGGTGATGTGACAAATTTGGAGAGAATATTAAATTACACATTACTACTGTGATTATAACTTTTTTAAAAATTTCCGAGATATCAATTATTTTGGTTCTCTTTGCATTTTGAATATGTTGCATAGCAGCTATCAAATTAGCCTTTCAAACTGGCGCATCCGTCCTCGACAAGGGTAGATTTCTAATTAATTTTTGCCCAGACAGTGGCCATTTTGGGTTTTTTAGCATGTGCAGAATGTAGCAGGACCTTCTGTTTGTTGCCATTATTCAAGAGGGCTAAACATTGATTTCACTACCCAGAGACCGAGGGAGGGTAAAGTTAGGAAGAAATCACGGATCCGAAGAGTACAATTTTCACTGCCTGTGAATGGATTCGAACCCAGGATTTCTTATTCAGAGACAATTTTTTACCTCTAGAACACCCAGTCCCCGAGAAATATATCATTGCAATATAGTGTTGTGTGTACAAGCAAGACAATCAGCCAGAGGTCACACTCACAGGGATATGGTTTAGTAGATTAATGCTGATAGTACATGAACTATAATAGCTAATGAATCAGCCTATTAAAATACTATGAACAATGTAAGAAATTGGATAAAAAGCTTACAGTAACAAAATTACAATTTGACAAGAACACACTCCACAGAGAGTGGGTGCATCTACGAAGGGTGAAAGCAGGTAAAGTATCCTCAGTAGTAAAGAATGCAAAACGGTCAATCAAAGCAGGACAGTAACAATCAGTAGACAGACACCAGACACTTCAACGGTTGCTGGAATGTATGGCAGAGCGGATATGGGAATACCCTGTGACTGCAGTGACACCAGTCCAAACTAACAATTAATAGCTTCATGTGGTAGTTAAACATCAAGCACCATGCCACTCCTGCCAATAAATATGTATGCATACCCTTTGTTGATTGTTAAGGAGGACTGAACAACTTTTCCTGTGGGTAAACTAAATGAATTATTACTGATGGAATAGGCAAACAGTTATTCAAAACATAGCTCAGTATAGGGCATAAATAAAAACCCAAACGTGATTTTTACTTTATATATATTGTAACATTACATTCAAAAGTAAAGTTTTGTATCCAGACAGAATAAATAACATATATTGATAGATACTGGGTTTTCTAGCGGTAGCCCTAAACGATTTAGACACTTGCAAAAACCAAAAAGAATTTATTAATAATATATAATATTCATAATTAAGTTACAAATTTTCCCAGTTCATTTCACATTTGGTAGGCCAGTATAATTTGTTTGCTAGGGTTTGTATTTCCCATCCTATCGCTGGGTTTATCTGGCCACTACAAGTGTTCATTACCACTGTCAATTACTTCCCCACCAAACTCCTCTCACAAATAGGTTAAATGCCATAGTGAAATGAGACAGCAAAGATAAGCAGACAAGATGCCACAGCGAGCCAGGGATTTCTGCCTATTTGAGAAGCTGTTCCTTTTACATATACATGAATGTAGCGTATTATAGAAGCATTTTAAATTATGTTGATTTAAGTATATATAACAAACTTAGTTGTAACTGTATTACTGTATAACAAATTATTATAATTTTGTTTATTAGTGCTGGTAATATTGAGAATAGGATGACAGTACAAGCTTCTACACATAATAGAGAGATCTCTAGTGATAATCACTGTACAATAGAAAGTTTCTTTTCTTAAAAGTGCCTTTTAATCATCTTCATTTATTGAACAACTTGAGGTAGTAAAAATGGAAAGATCCACTTCTGAGTTAAAATTGTTTTTGGATGTGAAAACAAAACACAGAGACAGAGAGTGTATAAATCATTTCACATCATCTTCATGTGGATAATGGAAATGGTTGTGTAGTAGTTCTAAGCTGTCCAAACTATTTTGTTGTTTGTTATTTAGCTGTGACGCTAATGTATGACCAAGGGAAGGATTTACTAACATGAACTCCTTTCACACGAAAGCACAGCAAATTTAAGTCTCATATTTGTAGTAGCATGAGCTTTGTGACCTTCGGAAATGCAAGAAGAACACAGGTGATGGAAGGTTTGATACTTGGTTGCTGTATCATGTATGGACTTTGTTTTATTGTGAGAGGAAATAAGAACTCAAATTATATTTGCAGGTTCACAACTTATTTTGTATATGTAGATGTGAATATGTGGTCGTTTCCGGTTGTTTCCAAAATGGAGGAATTATTTTTCTCCGGCTTGGTATATAACCGTTGATCAGAGGTTTAACAAGCCGCTATCGTAAAAACGATGTTGTTAATGAAACGTAGACCTGATACAGAATGTGTAAATTAGCAGTAGATAGTTGTGATAGTTTTTTCGGCCCTAAAACAACAACAAAAATAGGATTCTGGAATGTTCGAACAATGGCCGCTCCGACGAAACATGCACAGGTCGCGAGCGAGATGGAGAGATACGACCTAGATATTTTAGGATTAAGCGAAATGCGCTGGCTTGGAACAGGTAGGAGATCTGTTGATAATAAAATAGTAGTTTTTTCTGGAAGGGAAGATGGAAAACACCGTGAAGGAGTAGGCATATTGCTGATGACATAGTTCTCATCAGCAGTCAGATAAAAACGATGCAGGAAAACACAAATGAACTATCATCAATAGCCAGCAAAATTGGGCTTGAGATCAATCATGAAAAGACTAAAGTCATGACTAGTTTAATTCCAACAGGTGACAAAATATACATGGAAAACAAACCAGTAGAAGAGATCGATCACTTTATCTATCTTGGAAGTCACATTGATCGAGAAGGGGATACGAGCAAAGAAATTAAAATCAGAATAGCTAAAGCAGCAATGTCTTTCAGAAGCCTTGAAAAGTTGTGGAAATCAAAACTTATCAGCACAAACACAAAACTTAGGCTATTCAAATCAAATGTACTATCAACCCTTACGTATGCGTGTGAAAGCTGGAAAACAACAAGAGATATAGAAACAAAGTTGAATGCATTCGAAAATAAATGTCTAAGGAAAATACTTGGTATAGCATGGAACGAATTCAAAACAAATGAGGAAATTAGAGAAATCGCCAATCAACCACTACTAATATCTTCAGTAATAAAGAAAAGACGATGGTCATACGTTGGACATGTGATGAGAAGAGATAATAACCGAATAGCAAAGCAAGCCCTCATATGGGAAACAACAGGTAAAAGAAAAAGAGGAAGACCCAGGGAGACACTGAGAAGAACATTGATGAGAGAGGCAAGAGCAGCAGGAGTCGGCTCCCTCAATGAGATAGAACTGCTTGCACAGAACAGAGACAGATGGCGAGATTTGATAAAATATCTTTAAAAGAAAACTGCTAGAACAAAAAATCCATATAGGAGAAGGTGTATCTTGGTCTACGCCCTATGGGCCGGTTACGGCTCGAAAGGTCAATAGTAGTAGATGTGAATTACAAACCACAATTTTTGAATATTTATTTTAAGTACTTCCATCATTCGCTGATATGGAGTAATAGTTATAAATCAAACAATAACTTTTCATTTTTTCTGCAACAATTGGCAACATTAAAACATAAATTATTATGATAGACAGACATGGTAGGCAACACCGACTTACCAAAATACATAATTTTGGCCAGTTGTGTATAAAATATCTATAAGTATAAATGGAATATGGCTCTGACAAGTCTTTTGTAATTAGTCTCATGATATCAGGCATTTGTTTTTCTGATTCATAAACAACATAGGCTACACTGTTGATCACATCAGTAGAAGCAGTTAAATGTTCATTGGAATCACTGTGATCACATAAAGATGATTTTCCTAATTCATCTGCTAAAGCCTTCACACAATCACAATGTTCAGCACTACAGCGCACGACCTCAGGTGAGCTTTCCTTACCAATAACAGCTTCTACTTCATCATAAGAAGCAGCAAAGTCTGCCTGTCTAATCTGATGCACCAGTTCTGATTCTCGACTTGTTGAATCTAAATTCCTGTTGCAGCTGATATGATTTTCAGTTACAGCTATGGATGTTTCAGAAGCAGTCACAACTTCTGAAGTTGAAGTGTATGTATTTAGTAAATTAACTACAAATCTACTATCACTAGAGCTGTGTTCTGCAACAGTATGTGTAAGCCCATTAACTTTCTCAAGGCATGATTTGGGATTGTTCAAAACAGATTGCAAACTGCTGACTGAAGTATTACTTGTATTGTTAGGACTATCATGACTATGGTAAAGACACGATACATCTTGTTGAGTCTCATGAGTGCTTGTGCTTTTCAACACATTCTTCTGATCATTATGCACAGAGATATCAGAATATGCAGAGTTTGTTTCAACATGCAAGCAGCCATTACATTGTTCACTATGTTCCTCAACAGGATATGATTTCGAACATCCAACTTTAGTCTTGCCACTTTCCTCACATTTCAAAGGGTGACCATGGTCAATGACAGAGCTTGCGCTAGACGTCAACGAAGTCAAAGTCGGCTCGCTATTCTGTCCTGAACAAGCTATGTGACCCGTACGGTCTGTCATTGCTGAGATTATTTTAACGTACGTAAATATACTGACCAGTAAACAAATGTTTAAATCATAACAACTAAACTGCAGGTGACCACACGATATGTCTCATGCCAACCATTCTCATCTCAGATATTCATGCCCTAAGGTTTTCAATTTGTCACGAAGACCAACTACGGTCACATTGCGCATGTCCGTGATCGGCTTCCTTTTCCTTGCTACAATAAAAATCGTAAATTTGAAGACCGTTAATGTAGTTTTGACAAAACAATATATAAGAATCATAACGTTAAAAAAAAAAAAATAATAATAATAATGGGTACGGTTATATTCTTTATGTAGTTGTCTTTATCTTTCTGATAGCATAAAAACTCGAAAATATTATTAAGTAATGAACTGTACGCTCGCAACATAATCGATACACTAGTTTTAAGCGCTTATTATCAGGTAGGGTGTCATCATCATCATCATCAAGTACCGGGCCTAGTGACGTAGGTGATCATGTATCTCCACAACTTTCGATCTCAGGGTAGGGGGTCAAGGCAAAGAAATGTATCGTCATCATCATCAAGAACCTTACCTGCTGGCGTAGGTGATCATGTCTATCCACAACTTTCGATCTTGACAGTTATTTATCATTTTTGTTGTTGACCTTCTGCCAGGCCATCATCTTAAGTTGTCTGCTATCTTTTCTCTTTGTTTCCTTCTATCTCTTCGTCCCTCAATTTTCACAGTTGTTGCAATATATTCCATCTGTTCCCTTCTCATTACATGGCCAAAAAATAATGATTGTTTCTTCTTAATATTGGAAATTAGCTCTCTTTTTGCTTTGGCCTCTTTCAGAACGTTTTAATTACTCTTCTTGGCTGTCTATGGTACTCTCAATATTCTTCTATAAAACCACATTTCTACAGCCTCCACTGATTTTCTTGTCTGTTGTCCTATTGTCCATGATTCACTTCCATATGTCAGGACTGGCTCTACTAACATTTAAGAACTTTTTTTTTTTTTTGCTTCTAGTGTCAAAAATGAATTGCATAGTATCGTCCTAATTTTTGGGAAAGCTGTTTTTGCCTGCGCCATTCTGCATCTCACCTCTGTTGTACATCTATCATTTGAGGTTAACATTGTTCCCAAATATTACAATTCATTGATCTTTTTAAATATTGTTCCACTTGCATTTATTGTGCATTGCGGTGCTGTCTTTTTCTTTGTTGCTATCATTACTTCTATCTTTTTACTATTAAGGCTGAGTCCTTTATTTTCGATTTCCTTCACTATATTTAACATTTCTTGTAACTCATTTTAACTCTTAGTGATTGAGACTGTATCATCAGCATACCTTAGATTATTTATATTATGACCTCCAATTGCTATTCCAGGCATGTCCCTTATGGATTTTAAAATAATCTCACTATACATATTAAATAAATCTGGTGACAGCACACAACCTTGCCTAACATCCTGTTTTATTTGTTTAAACATTCCCAATTGATTTCCAGCTCTTATGGCCACTGTTTGTTGCCACTACGTGTTCTTTATTATTCTTAGGACTTTGCTGTCTACGTTTATGCCTTCTAAAATCTTGATTATTTCTTTGTGCTCTACTTTGTCAAATGCTTTGCTATAATATATGAAACATAGGTATAGATCTGTTTTCACCTCTATGGCTCGTTCTACTAAAGATCTTATGATATATATGGCATTGCTTGTATCTTTACCTCCAACAGAACCACACTGTTCATCACTAATTTCTAGACTGATTGTTTTGTGCACTCTTCGCATGATAATTCTTAGTGATATCTTAGTCAAATGACTCAAATATTATCAAGGCTTATTGTGCGATGATCATCTCATTCAGTCCCAATAGATTTCTTTGGTATGACTAGTAACATTTATTTGAGCAAATCGCTGGTATGTATCCGATGTTGTAAATTTCATTCAATGTTTTTGTTATTATTTATATTCCCCAATCACCCATGGCTTCAATCTTTTCTTTAGTTATATTATCTTGTCCAGCAGCTTTTCCTGCTTTCAAATTGCGCAAGGCGTCTTCCACTTTTTCTTTGAATATTCCTCGTCCTTCCACATTATCCTTAATATTTACTTCTGTTCGTTCATCATTATCATCATCATCATCATCATCATGTACCCTGCCGGTTGGCGTAGGCGATCATGTCCCTCCACAATCTTCTATCTACAGTGCATCGTATCAGTTCTGTTGTTGACTGTTTTCCATGCCATGACACCAAGCTATCCAGTATTTTCTCTCTTTGTCGTCCGCGATCTCTCTTTCCTTTTATTTTGCCAGTTGTAACCAAGTATTCCAACTTTCCTCTTCTCATGATGTGCCCGAAAAATGTTGATTGCTTCTTTCTGATGTTTTTTAAGAGCTCCCTTTTTGTGTTGGCCTCTTTAAGAACTTCCTCATTGGTCTTTTTATCTGTCCAGGGAACTTTCAACATTCTTCTGAGAAATCCCATCTCTGTGGCCTCTAACCGTCTTTTCATTTGTTTGTCTACTGTCCATGATTCGCTTCCATAGGTCAGAATTGGTTCTATATAGCACCGGTGAACTCTCTTACTCATTTTTATTGACATAGATTTGTTGCATAAGATATTTTTCATTTTCTGAAATGCTATTTTGGCCTGAGCTATTCTGCTTTTTATTTCTGTGGTGCATCTCCCATTTGATGTAATTATTGTGCCCAAGTATTTGAAACGTTGCACTTGTTTTAGATTTGTCTCGTTTATTTTTATGCTGCATGGTGGTGATGATTGTTTCTTCGATATAACCATTACTTCTGTTTTCTTACTATTCAGACTGAGACCTTTTTTGTTGCTTTCTTCTACTATTATGTCTATCATTTCTTGTAGTTCGTTCTCTGTCTCTGCTATTAAGTCATCATTATAAAGATCTGTAATGTATTCTGTCAATCGTCCCGTATGCTTTCTTATTCAATCAACAGTTCTCCTTCCTTTGATCTTAAACATCCAGTTTCTGATTGCATTTTTCTTCCGGTTAATTCTTCCGTTTGTTTGTATATAGCTTTGAACTCCTTTTTTTTTTTTTGTTGCATTTCAATCTCTTTTTGCATCTCTGTTTTAGCCATGCTTCTTTTGCTTTATTGCTTTTTATTACAATTTCTTTATTTAATCTCTTCTACTCTTCTTTGTTATCTTTATTTCTTCATTTTGTATCCATTAGCTGTAAAATGTCATCTGTCATCCATTTCTCTCTGGAAATTTGTTCTCACTGGCGGTATGAACTCTTTTGATGTTTGCTGCATATAGTATTTCCCTCTATTCGTCAATGTTTTGTATCTTCTCTATTGCATTATGCCGGTTCTAAATTGTGATGCTATATTTGTCTCACAACTTCTTGTCTGACTTGAGTAAATATAAATTCAATTTGATATTAACTGGGACTCTTTTTTGCTGTTTTAAATTGTATTTTAAGCTTTCCCACAGCTGGTACATGATCACTATTGCAATCTGCCCCTGGTCCAGTTTTCACACACACCAGACTGTTTCTAAATCTATTATTTATCATCATCTAATCGATTTGATTACGTGCGTTGTCTCCTGGGCTTTCTTGCTCAGTCAGTAATGTTATCGCCTCTTTAATTTCTCTCTTCTAAGCCATAATAACCAACTACTTCTTCAACTCATTCCTTTCCATCTTTTGCGTTGAGATCTCTAGAACTATAGTGTTTTCATGTGGTTTGCATTGACGAAGTGCCATATTAAGCTCGAGGTAAAATTGATCAACTGTTTCCACCGGACTGTCTGCTTTTGGTGCATAAACTTTTATGAGGTTAATATTTATTGGCTTTCCATTCAATTTTACTAAAAGGACTGTCAGATATTGACCATATTGACCAAAAGCCTTTCACTGTTTTTGTTCTTTCTGCATCCAAGATGATACCTATTCCTTTTTGGTGTTCAGTACCTCCAGAAGATGATTTTATGAGAAAAAAAAAATGTTTAAAATTGCGTAGCTGCAGTAAAGCTGATTGTAAAGAAAAAATGGAAAAAAATATAGAAAAAATGGCATTGTTAAAGCTTTACGTAATTAATGGGTTTAAATTTAAAAAAAACGTGTGGTCGCCTGCAGTTTAGTTGTTATGATTTAAATATTTGTTTTCTGGTCAGTATATTTACGTAAATAAATTAAATAAATGAAACAATATTAAAACAGGTAAATGAATTTAAATATTTGGGAACTTTGTGTTAACCTCAGACGGAAGATGTACAAAAGAGGTGAGATGCAGAATGGCTCAGGCAAAAGCAGCTTTACACAAAATGAGGAAGATACTATGCAATCCATTTTTGTCAATAGAAACAAGAAAAAGAGTTCTTAAATGTTATGTAGAGCCAGTCTTAACATATGGATGCGAATCATGGACAATAGGACAACAGACAAGAAAATCACTGGAGTCTGTAGAAATGTGGTTTTACAGAAGAATGTTGAGAGTACCATGGACAGAATAGAAGAGTAATGAGGATGTTCTGAGAGAGGTCAAAGCAAAAAGAGAGCTAATTTCGAATATTAGGAAGAAACAATCATCATTTTTGGGCCATGTAATGAGAAGAGAACAACTGGAATATATTGTAACAACTGGAAAAATTGAGGGACGAAGAGATAGAGGGAAGCAAAGAGAAAAAAATACCAGACAGCTTAAGAGAATGGCTTGGCAGAAGGTCAACAACAGAAATGATAAATAGCTGCCGAGATCGAAAGTTGTGGATAGACATGATCACCTACGCCAGCAGGCCCGGTACTTGATGATGATATTTACGTACGTTAAAATAATCTCAGCAATGACAGACCGTACGGGCCCCATAGCTTGTTCAGGACAGAATAGCGAGTCGACTTTGCCTTCGTTGACGTCTAGCGCAAGCACTGTCATTGACCATGGTCACCCTTTGAAATGTGACAGAGATTCGGCGAGTCGGCGAGTTCAAATAGTTTCCGCCAAGAAATACTGTCAGTCACCCACCTCCTCCTCCCCAACACATTCACTCCACAATTATTTTACGTTCAGTTTCTTTCTCTCGAATCCTCTTTTCATCAGTCAAAATTATATATCCGATCTGATCATTCTGATTTTGTCGAGTTACAGTTCCATTTTTAACAGGAAACAGTGCTATTGTTGTAATCTGTGTTTTCATTGTCTGTTGCTTCGGTCGTGGTATAATATGAGCAATAAACGTCAATTAAATGAAAAAAATCAGATTTTTTCATGAGAAATGGGAACATGATTTTTTATTTATCAACAATAAGGATAGCAAACCGCAGTGCCTTGTGTGTTTGCAAGTGTTGTCTGTAAATAAAGAGTATAATCTTAAACGGCATTACACACAGCACCACGCCGCTAAATACAATGACTACATTGGTACAATACGTTCTACACTTGTGTGCGATTTGAAGAAAAAGGTTAGTGCTCAGAAATCTGTTTTTACTACATTAACAATAAAACAAACAAGTTCCTTAATGGCATCGTTTGTTGTGAGCGCAGAGACAGCTAAATAAAAAAAATCATTATGTGACGGTAACTTCGTAAAGCGTTTTTTTTTATTAACATTGCGCGTGCATTTGGGGAAGACATAATTGCCAGTCATTTTGAGAGCGTTCCACTATCAAAACAGACAGTCACTAGAAGGGTTGAGGAAATAAGTTCTCATATATCTAGTAAATTAAAGAGTGTCGTTACAAATTCCGCTTACTTTTCTCTGGCTTTGGAAGAATCTACTGACATATCAGACACAGCACAACTTTTAATTTTCATAAGAACTGTTTCAAAAGACTTTATTATCAATGAAGAGCTACAAGCTTTAGATTCATTGCATAATACGACCAAAGGTCAAGACATTTATGACTCAGTTATGAAAGTTGTTAACGGTGTCGGTGACATAAACAGACTTTCAACAATAGTGACAGATGGCGCTAAGTCAATGTATGGTACTCAAACAGGTTTAGTTGGAATATTAAGGAAGGCTGGAATCCATTGCCCAGCATTACACTGCATGATACATCAGGAGGCGCTGTGTGGCAAGATTCTAGACGTGGAGGATGTTATGAAAACTGTAATAAAGTGTGTGAATTTAATAAAAGGCGGGAATCGGGCTTTGACACACCGACAGTTTATAAATTTTCTATCAGAAGTTGAGGCAGAATATGGCGATTTAGTGTTCTTTACACAAGTACACTGGCTAGGCAGAGGGAATTGTTTGAGGCGGTTTTTTGCTTTGAGAAACAAGATAGAGCAGTTTTTAGAGAAACATGATACCAACAAAGAACTGATCATAAAAATGTCTGATCCACATTTTAACAGCGTATTGGCCTTTTTAACTGATACCACCCAGCACATGAATGAACTCAACGTGAAGTTACAGGGACGTTCCCAAACAGTCTCAGATTTGGTAGGACACTTAGAAGGATTAGTCAACTAAAAGTTTTTAGATTTACCCTGGCCAAAGAAAACTTCATTCATTTTCCTTCGTGAAAAGAATCGATTGAGGAGCGCAGTGACACTGATTTCACCTAGATGGATTTATAAGTCAACTAAAAGTTTTTAGATTTACCCTGGATAAAGAAAACTTCATTCATTTTCCTTCGTGCAAAGAATTGATTGAGGAGCGCAGTGACACTGATTTCAAATTTTCTGTATTAATGCCAGACAAACTATTGGATCAATTCAATGAACGTTTTTCTGACTTCAGTGGTATACGACCAGAACTGGCATTGTTTAACAACCCTATGAAGTGTGACATTTTCCACTAACATGACACTTTTCAGTTGGAGTTATGTAACCTCCAAAGTGACCCATCTTTCCAATCAAGGATGGAGATAGGAGTTGACTTTTGGAAACTTGTGTCACGGGAAAAATATCCCGCATTGAGTGATTTCAGTTTGAAAATTACTTCTTTGTTCGGAAGCACATATATATGTGAATGCGCTTTTTCAACAAGGAGATTAAATCGTCACAAAGAAACCGACTCACTGATGGCCACCTTCAGGATTTATTACGAATATCATCATCATCTTTACACATTGACTTTGATGAACTTGTTGCTGCACATGAACGTCCACATTGTTTTCATTAAGGTTTGTTACATGTCAACTTTAAAATGACCTAACTAAAACATGTTTGTTAAACAATATAAATAACAAATTTTATTCATTTTTATAAATCAACTAGGCATTTTTAACTCTGTCGCAACAACATGATTTATGTAAGCAAATAATGCCGAAAAATAACAAAAATATTACCTTAAAACAAATACCAAGTTTATTTGTATTGATGTTGTTATGTGTGTGGGGCACACCAAAAAAAAAAAAAAAAGTGGCCCGCTATTTGAAAGAAATTGGTCATCCCTTGTCTTAGAGGACGGGCAAGGTATATCGGCCGCTGACTTCTTTGTTGGACTATGACCAAGGCAGAAGAATGGAGAATCCTTTGGAGAGGTTTTATGCTTCAGACATTTGTCAGTTAAAAGAGTTTTGAGTCAAGTTAATAGTAATTACCACATAGTGGATTGACGACTGCCGACTAGTAACTCCCAACAAGTGGATTGACGACTACCAACTAGTAACTCCCACCAAGTGGAGCGACGACTGTTGGCTAGTAATTCCAACCTAGTAGAATGACGACTGTTGGCTAGTAATTCCCACCTAGTAGAATGACGACTGTTGGCTAGTAATTTCCACCTAGTGGAGTGACGACTGTTGACTAGTAATTCCCACCTAGTAGAGTGATGACTGTTGACTAGTAATTCCCACCTAGTAGAGTGACGACTGTTGACTAGTAATTCCCACCTAGTAGAGTGACGACTGTTGACTAGTAATTCCCACAATGTGGAGCGACGAATGTTGACTAGTAATTCCCACCTAGTAGAATGACGAATGTTGGCTAGTAATTTTCACCTAGTGGAGTGACGACTGTTGACTAGTAATTCCCACCTAGTAGAGTGACGACTGTCGGCTAGTAATTCCCACAATGTGGAGCGACGAATGTTGGCTAGTAATTCCCACCTAGTGGAGTGACGACTGTTAATTAGTAATTCCCACCTAGTAGAGTGACGACTGTCGGCTAGTAATTCCCACCTAGTGGAACGACGACTTCTGGCTAGTAATTCCAACTTAGTGGAGTGACGACTGCTGGCTAGTAATTCCAACTTAGTGGAGTGACGACTATTGACTAGTAATTCCCACCTAGTAGAGTGACGACTGTCGGCTAGTAATTTCCACCAAGTGGAGCGACGACAGTTGGGTAGCAATTCCTACTCAGTGGATCGACGTCTGCTGTCTAGTAATTCCAACTTAGTGGAGTGACGACTGCTGGCTGGTAATTCCCACCTAGTGGAGTGACGACTATTGACTTGTAATTCTCACCTAGTGGAGTGACGACTGTTGACTAGTAATCCCACCTAGTAGAGTGACGACTGTTGGCTAGTAATTCCCACCAATTGGAGCGACGACAGCTGGGTAGTAATTCCTACTCAGTGGATCGACGTCTGCTGGCTAGTAATTCCCACCTAGTAGAGTGATGACTACTTCCAGCAATTCTCACCTAGTGGACGACGATTGATAGTTAGTAATTCCCACCTAGTGGAACGACGACTGCTGGCTAGTAATTCCCACCTAGTGGAACGACGACAGCTGGCTAGTAATTCCAACTTAGTGGAGTGACAACTGCTTCTAGTAATCTCCACCTAGCTGGACGTTGATTGCTGACTGGTAATTCCCACCTAGTGGAACGACGACTGCTGGCTGGTAATTCCCACCTAGTGGAACGGACGACTGCTGGCTGGTAATTCCCACCTAGTGGAACGGACGACTGCTGGCTGCTAATTCCCACCTAGTGGAACGACGACTGCTGGCTGCTAATTCCCACCTAGTGGAACGGACGACTGCTGGCAGCTAATTTCCACCTAGTGGAACGGACGACTGCTGGCTGGTAATTCCCACCTAGTGGAACGGCGACTGCTGGCTGGTAATTCCCACCTAGTGGAACGGACGACTGCTGGCTGCTAATTCCCACCTAGTGGAACGGCGACTGCTGGCTGGTAATTCCCACCTAGTGGAACGACGACAGCTGGCTAGTAATTCCAACTTAGTGGAGTGACAACTGCTTCTAGTAATCTCCACCTAGCTGGACGTTGATTGCTGACTGGTAATTCCCACCTAGTGGAACGACGACTGCTGGCTGGTAATTCCCACCTAGTGGAACGGACGACTGCTGGCTGCTAATTCCCACCTAGTGGAACGGTACCTGCTGGCTGGTAATTCCCACCTAGTGGAACGACGACTGCTGGCTGGTAATTCCCACCTAGTGGAACGACGACTGCTGGCTGGTAATTCCCACCTAGTGGAACGGACGACTACCTATATGTAATTATCGAAGTAAGAAAACAGTCGTCAGTTTTTAATTAAATTAAAAGAGAAAAGTCGTTAACAATAAAAGTTTCGACAGAGTGGCAGTTAGTGCACTGATCAGTTGCAAATACGATATCGAGAGTTATCACCTACCCGATCAGATTATAGTTTTCAAACAACCTTGATTGAGTACCGGTAAGGGTTTTTCTTCCTCTTTAAATGAGCGAAAACAACAAGGCGTCGTGCTGACATAAAATGCGCCGATATTAATTTAAAAAAAACATATATTGGTACAAAAGTCATATTATCGACAGTCAGTACTCTATTCTATAGATAGTAATTCGGATGATTCCTCTGGCACGGACGGTTGAGCAATTATGGATTTTAATTCGTTTGCAGTGATACCGGGGCCTTCCATAACCAAAGAACCAAAGTACTCTATATATCTCATTTTTATTTCTTTTATTTAAAAAAAATATCTTGTTAAATAACAATGACTAAAGACAAAAGGATGCAGTATTTACATTTATGCTAGAACGAAAGTCACTGCACACAGGAAGTGTGTATGACCATCGCGATCTACTTTCACAAGAAGATTCAATCACAATGCACGACGAACTTTGTAACTCCCTCATGGCCTCCTTTCCGGTCTGAATTTCAGAAAAGTTCGTTCCAAAATCTTATAAATTTTACATTCCGTTTTTTTTTTTTTAATTTGGCAAGTACATTGGCGTGCCGTCTACTATTTTTTTTTTTTTTTTTTTTTTTCAGCTGCCGAGACAATTTCAGATCGATTAAATTGTAACAAGAGTGCAAAGGAAGATAAAGTATCCTAGTTATAAAACCAATAGCAAACAGCCTGTGTGACACTGACCATAAGATTTGTATACTAAGCGCTAGAAGAGACATATCCTAGAGGAAATGGAAAAAGCTGACTAAATAGCAAGACCTTATCAAATTAACACAGAATCAGAAATGATGTTGTAGGAGAGGAATTGGACACTGACTCAGTTCTGGACTACATACAGAGACAACAAATCAAATAGTTTTCTCAACAGAAATGAATGACTCTATACCATATAAACCATATCAAATTATAAGAAGGGTTCCCGCAGTTGACTCAGAATAAGATGAAGTGATTACATCACTTGACAATGGTTGAAACTGCCAGAAGGGCAAGAACTAGAAGTCTGCATCTCCTACGACACCAGAATGTGTAAACAAGTTTTCGACTTCATCACGACTGCTATTTTTTACCGTTTGAATTCGATAGAATTGGGTAAAAGTAAAATTGTAAAAGTTCCCTCCACGTCATCACAGGCGTAGTGAAATATAGTGATAGTGACCATGTTTCTATACTACCAGGGCACATTTTGGGTAATGTGGTCGGTGCAACGCCAGGCCGTATTTACTTCCCAGATAATCTCTGGTAATCATTTTTTGAGGCTGGGTGAACTCCGGAGCCTTGTCGGGCCGAAAAAGAATCCATCTCTTTTGGGGATCAAACCTGGATACCTCTGATCACGAAGCGAACACACTAACCACTCAGCCACCGAGGCTGAGCAATAGGTACGCCATGCAATTTATCTTTAAAACACGAATTACTGAAAGCGAACACCGTTTGATCCAAATGTGCGACCTTTCTGATTGTGAGGCCAGCATCTGACTCTCTACTACAGCCTTTCTGATTGTGAGGCCAGCATCTGACTCTCAACTACAGCCTTTCTGATTGTGAGGCCAGCATCTGACTCTCAACTACAGCCTTTCTGATTGTGAGGCCAGCATCTGACTCTCAACTACAGCCTTTCTGATTGTGAGGCCAGCATCTGACTCTCTACTACAGCCTTTCTGATTGTGAGGCCAGCATCTGACTCTCAACTACAGCCTTTCTGATTGTGAGGCCAGCATCTGACTCTCAACTACAGCCTTTCTGATTGTGAGGCAAGCATCTGACTCTCAACTACAGACTTTCTGATTGTGAGGCCAGCATCTGACTCTCTACTACAACCTTTCTGATTGTGAGGCCAGCATCTGACTCTCAACTACAGCCTTTCTGATTGTGAGGCCAGCATCTGACTCTGAACTACAACCTTTCTGGTTGTAAGGCCAGCATCTGACTCTCTACTACAACCTTTCTGGTTGTGAGGCCAGCATCTGACTCTCAAATACAACCTTTCTGATTGTGAGCTCAGCATCTGACTCTCAACTACAGCTTTTCTGATTGTGAGGCCAGCATCTGACTCTCAACTACAGCCTTTCTGATTGTGAGGCCAGCATCTGACTCTCAACTACAGCCTTTCTGATTGTGAGGCCAGCATCTGATTCTCAACTACAGCCTTTCTGATTGTGAGGCCAGCATCTGACTCTCTACTACAACCTTTCTGATTGTGAGGCCAGCATCTGACTCTCAACTACAGCATTTCTGATTGTGAGGCCAGCATCTGACTCTGAACTACAACCTTTCTGGTTGTGAGGCCAGCATCTGACTCTCTACTACAACCTTTCTGGTTGTGAGGCCAGCATCTGACTCTCAAATACAACCTTTCTGATTGTGAGGCCAGCATCTGACTCTGAACTACAACCTTTCTGATTGTGAGGCCAGCATCTGACTCTCAAATACAACCTTTCTGATTGTGAGGCCAGCATCTGACTCTCAAATACAACCTTTCTGATTGTGAGGCCAGCATCTGACTCTCAACTGCAACCTTTCTGATTGTGTGGCCAGCATCTGACTCTCAACTACAACCTTTCTGATTGTGAGGCCAGCATCTGACTCTCAATTACAGCCTTTCTGATTGTGAGGCCAGCATCTGACTCTCAACTACAGCGACACCCGCAACTAAAATTAAGAACGATTACAATAAAGATGAACAGTCACATTAGATGTTACAATAAAGATGAACAGTCACATTAGCTGTTACAATAAAGATGAACAGTCACATTAGCTGTTACAATAAAGATGAACAGTCACATTAGCTGTTACAATAAAAATGAACAGTCACATTAGCTGTTACAATAAAGATGAACAGTCACATTAGATGTTACAATAAAGATGAACAGTCACATTAGCTGTTACAATAAAGATGAACAGTCACATTAGCTGTTACAATAAAGATGAACAGTCACATTAGATGTTACAATAAAGATGAATGGTTACATTAGATGTTACAATAAAGATGAACAGTCACATTAGATGTTACAATAAAGATGAACAGTCACATTAGATGTTACAATAAAGATGAATGGTTACATTAGATGTTACAATAAAGATGAACAGTCACATTAGATGTTACAATAAAGATGAACAGTCACATTAGATGTTACAATAAAGATGAACAGTCACATTAGCTGTTACAATAAAGATGAACAGTCACATTAGATGTTGCAATAAAGATGAACAGTCACATTAGCTGTTACAATAAAGATGAACAGTCACATTAGCTGTTACAATAAAGATGAACAGTCACATTAGATGTTACAATAAAGATGAACAGTCACATTAGATGTTACAATAAAGATGAACAGTCACATTAGATGTTACAATAAAGATGAACAGTCACATTAGATGTTACAATAAAGATGAACAGTCACATTAGCTGTTACAATAAAGATGAACAGTCACATTAGATGTTACAATAAAGATGAACAGTCACATTAGATGTTACAATAAAGATGAACAGTGACATTAGATGTTACAATAAAGATGAACAGTCACATTAGCTGTTACAATAAAGATGATCAGTCACATTAGATGTTACAATAAAGATGAACAGTGACATTAGATGTTACAATAAAGATGAATGGTTACATTAGCTGTTACAATAAAGATGAATGGTTACATTAGATGTTACAATAAAGATGAACAGTCACATTAGATGTTACAATAACGATGAACAGTCACATTAGATGTTACAATAAAGATGAACAGTCACATTAGATGTTACAATAAAGATGAACAGTCACATTAGATGTTACAATAAAGATGAACAGTCACATTAGCTGTTACAATAAAGATGAACAGTCACATTAGCTGTTACAATAAAGATGAACAGTGACATTAGATGTTACAATAAAGATGAATGGTTACATTAGATGTTACAATAAAGATGAACAGTCACATTAGCTGTTACAATAAAGATGAACAGTCACATTAGATGTTACAATAAAGATGAACAGTCACATTAGCTGTTACAATAAAGATGAACAGTCACATTAGCTGTTACAATAAAGATGAACAGTCACATTAGCTGTTACAATAAAGATGAACAGTCTGTCGTTGCCCCCCGACATACACCTGAAATGGTACTATGTGTCGTAAAGATAGAGGTAGATAGTCACATTAAATGTTACAATGAAGATGAATAGTCACATTAAATGTTACAATAAAGATGAACAGTCACATTAAATGTTACAATAAAGATGACGAACAGTCACATTAAATGTTACAATAAAGATGAACAGTCATACTAGATGTTACAATAAAGATGAACAGTCACTTTAGATGTTACAATAAAGATGATGAACAGTCAAATTAGATATTACAAAAGTGATGAAAAGCCTCAAACGATTTAAAATATACATTAGTTGTCATATTAGAAGTTACAATCAAGAATCTCGTCTCTTTAGAAAGGAAAAAAAAACAGGAAAAAAAAGAACCATGTCGTTCCTTTTGGTGTATACGAAATAGGACTTTAATGCCCAAATATTTTATATACCGTCGGCAACATTATTTTTTAGTAATTTTGACAGGATTACGCCAGTGCGCTTTCATTCCCCATTAAAAAAAACCCGGTCCCATTTAAAACTTGGTGAGCCTGAATGACCTAAATCAGGATCAAACCTGACCCCCTGTTCTTAGCTATCCAGCAGTCACTGGGCTATTGCGCTCCATTATCGTCTAGTGAGGCGTTATAATCAAGATGAATGGTCACATTAGCTGTTGCAATCAAGATGAATGGTCAGATTAGCTGTTATAATCAAGATGAATGGTCACATTAGCTGTTGCAATCAAGATGAATGGTCACATTAGCTGTTGCAAACAAAACAAGATGAATGGTCACATTAGCTGTTACAATAAAGATGAATTATCTCATTAAATGCAATACAGATGAATTGTCTCATTAGATGTTACAATAATGATGAACAGTTAAGTTAGATGTTACAATAAAGATAAATCGTCATATTAGATGTTGCAATAAAGATAGATGAATCATCGCTTCAAGTGTTTCAATGAAACCGAATCTCATCATCAACATGCATTAAAGACATCTCCCCACTCTCTTCATTAAATTTCGTCCAACATTTGTGCTCATCTTTGTCAGCCCCCGTTTATTGAAACACAACACGTTAACATTTGTGGAAAAAAAAAGCGTCTCAACTCGATGGTTCATTCAACACCAAAAGGTCGAACAGCAAGGACAACCGTCTTAAGTGAGTATCCTGGACCGAGCCACGGTTTCCAGGCAACGCCGTCAAACTGTTTATTTGGAATCTGTCCCCCAGAATAGTAGCGCCCCAGAAGATTGGACGCGTAGCAATTGTAGTACCACCCTGCCCCGTGAAATCGTTTAGCACAGCTACCGCCCAACTCAGATTTCAATAAATCCTGATCAACATCGTACGTGCTGAACTTCATGCCACTATGCTTGCTCAATCCGTCACCAGCATCTCCTGTAAGGTAAAATAGATAACATTATTATGGTTGCCTTTTATGTTTTATAGTGTTATCACAAACAGAAAGACAAAGAAAAACATAATTCATGTACTCATAGGTTATTTGGTGACACAGCTTTACAAAACAATTTATGAAAACATGTATGTATGTACTCGGGATCTGTAATAACTAACAATGGATTATTGGCGTGCATGCAGGGTAAGCGCCGCTTACCTAAAACCCATCACAAGTTAAATTATAAAAATGCCCGCTTTCAATTTTTGATTCCTTATCAAAATTTTGAAAATAAAATATAATTAAATACGCTGTTTGGACAGTTCAGAAAGCTCCGTATTTACCACTTGGCTGAAGACCACACTTTTGCTTCGCTGGCGCACGCGCGAATAGTAGACAAGGTCATGTACAGTTCCATTGTGTTTCATGACTGTATGACGTCAAGAATAACCGCTGCGTTCGCAGCTTCTCAATTGAAGCTTGTCCGGGGACGACACATTTCAGTCCTTTGAGTATGTGTAAAACATGCAGTGTGTATGCTAACTTAACGATGCTTTGTTAAAGAATTAAGATAGTGCATGAACTTTGCTTATTTTATTTGTTGTTGTTGTTGTTTTTTTTTTGTGAGATAATATTAGCGTACGATATCATACTTTGTATATAAATTGACGGGATGAGAGTATTGTGTGAATCATGGGTGATTCATGTTATGTCCTATCGAGCAATTACTGAAATATCCAGAATGATTTTCATCTTTAAATAAGACATTGCTGCACATCATCCCCATCTTACATTTGAGTTATACCAGATTTTTGTAACATTATTTAACGTTTATTGATTCATGTATTAGCCAAAATGTAAAATACATGCACATATAACATTTGTCTTTTATAACATAGGTGGAGATTTATTAGTCAAGTTTAATGCAATGTTTCAAAATAGTAGTCGGTAAACTTCGGAGCTTTAACCGTACAAAAAATCCTTCCTCACGTCACTGCAATGAAGACTACAAGAAAGATATAAAATGAGAACTAGCAACAGCAACACAAACATCACATTCCATAAAGAGCATACAGCCCAGCTGGTTGCTTTAATCTCAAAGTACTATTTTACTTATAATCATAGAAATGTACATGCTTTATTTTATTTAGTAATATATGATATCAAGTACAAAGCATGTTGGCGTAGATGATCATGTCTCTCCACAACTTTAGATCTCGACAGTTATTAATCATTTCTGTTGTTGACCTTCTGCCAAGCCATTCTCTTAAGCTGTCTGGTACCTTTTTTTCTTTACTTCTGTCTATCTTTTCGTCCCTCATTTTCCCCAGTTGTCACAATATATTCCAACTGTTCCTTTCTCATTGCATGGGCAAAAAAAAGATGATTTAAAAAATATATAATTTAGGAAATTAGCTCTCTTTTTGCTTTGGCCTCTTTCAGAATGTTTTCATTACTCATCTTTGCTGTCCATGGCATTCTCAACATTCTTCTATAAAACCACAATTCTACAACCTCCATGTAATTTTCTTGTCTGTTGTTACATTGTCCATGATTCACATCCATAAGTTAAAATTATCTCTACATAACATTCAAGAACTTTTTTTCTTGTTTCTATATTATATATACATAATATATGTAATATATTATTATTTTATTTAGTTGTTTCCGACGAATGGCATTGCAAAGGGACGTACCAGAATTATCATCAAATACCAGGTCTGCTGACGTAGGCGATCATGTCTCTCCACAATTTTCGATCGCGACGGTTATTTATCATATCTGTTGTTGACCTTCTGCCAAGCCATTCTCTTAAGCTGTCTGTTATCATTTCTCTTTGATTCCCTCTATCTCATCGTCCCTCAATTTTTCCAGTTGTTGCAATATATTCCAGCAGTTCTCTTCTCATTACAAGGCCAAAAAATGATGATTGTTTCTTCCTAATATTGGAAATTAGCTCTCTTTTTGCTTTGGTCTCTTTCAGAACATTTTCATTACTCCTCTTATCTGTCCATGGTATTCTCAACATTCTTCTGTAAAGTCACATTTCTACAGACTCCAGTGATTTTCTTGTCTGTTGTCATATTGTCCGTGATTCACATCCATATGTTAAGACTGGCTCTGCATAACATTTAAGAACTCTTTTTCTTGTTTCTATTGTAAAAAATGGATTGCATAGTTTTTCTCATTTTTTTAAAGCTGCTTTTACCTGAGCCATTCTGCATCTCACCTCTATTTTACATCTTCCGTCTGAGGTTAACATAGTTCCAAATATTTAAATTCATTTACCTGTTTTAATATTGTTCCACTAGTCTTTATTTTGCACTGAGGTAATGTCTTTTTTTTGTTGTTACCATTACTTCTGTCTTTCTCCTATTAAAGCCGAGTCCTTTACTTTTGCTTTCTTTCACTATAATGTCTAACATTTCTTGTAACTTATTTTTACTCTTACGTACCAGAATATCCAAGCAAACGGAGCCTAAAGCCGTCTTCCTCACCGTCCACCCAGAAATGATCGTAGTAGGCGTGTCTCGTGCTATCGTTCCAGTGAGTAAGCTCCACCTTCAGGGAGTAATGTCCTTGATTGGTCAAATGATGAATGACGTCATTGCCAATGTAGTGCTCTGCCCTGACTGCTGTAAAGTCAACGATAAATGTGACATGATAGAAGACAATATGAAAAAAAAGAGTGTTATAACTGTATTTATAACTGTGCAGTTGCAGTACTTTGCAGTGACCTATAACATTAGTTATCAGTCACTGCGGGAAAAAAAAATACACTCCTAATTTGCTTTGTTTCAATTATAGTTATCATAGCTTTCTTTTGTTTTTCTCTTGAAAATATTAAACTTATCCATATACCCCCAACCATTACTACCGTTGGGAGCCGCGATAGCTCAGTGGCTAGTGAACTGGACTACAAAGGACAGGAGGTAGGGTTCGATCCCAACCGATGGCCTCCAGTTCACCCAGCCTTAAATGGTTACAGGATTTTTTTTCTGGGTAGGTAAAGCGGCACGGGCGTAATACCGACCACATTACCCCAAAAATAATGTCCCGAAGGTCTGTAAAATTTATGATCACTAACACCATATTCCCTATACGCCACTTGGCGTGACGGGGGCTCTTTACTTTTACTTTTTATTACTACCATTATCACAAGCTAAATAGGTCAACGTTTGTTTTATAATAAAACATTATTCCCTTTACTCCCCCTACCCGAAAAATCATTAGTCCAGCATTGTATGGATAGGTGCACACAAGCTACCTACCTACCATGTCTATCTGTCTGTCTGCCTGCCTGCCTGTCTATCTGTCTGTCTGTCTGTCTGTCTGACTTACTGCATACCTACCTGCCTGTCTGTCTGTCTGTCTGTCTGCCTGCCTGCCTGCCTGCCTGCCTGCCTGTCTGTCTGTCTGTCTGTCTGTCTGTCTGTCTGTCTGTCTGTCTGTCTGTCTGTCTGTCTGTCTGTCTGTCTGACTTACTGCATACCTGCCCCTCTGCCCGCCTGTCTTTCTGTAGTTTCACACTGTTTATATGTTTGCTTATTAACTTTAGATTCATATATTTCTGATGTTTGAAAGTGTAACGTGTTATGTCCTTATGTCCTTATGTCATAGTGTCATCTTTACTGTTTTCATGACATTCCGTAAAACGTCTCTTTTTAAATTTTATTTGTACCGCAATACACTTCAATTATAAGCAAAATGTTTTCACAAATTTTTACTTAAGTTAGTTCACAATTTAAATTCAGATAGCTCGACTTCCTTTTTATTTTTAACTTCTTCTTCTGCGCATTTTTTAAAAATCTCAAATTTCGTTTTCTTTTTCTATTTTTTCCAATTTTCTTCTTATCATCATCGTGTGCCATACCGGTTGGCGTAGGCGATCACGTCCTTCCACAAACTTCTATCTACAGTGCATCGTATCAGGATACGCTGTTGTTGACTGTTTTCCATGCCATGACACCAAGCTATCCAGTATGTTCTCTCTTTGTCGCCCGCGATCTCTCTTTCCTTTTATTTTGCCAGTTGTAACCAAGTATTCCAACTTTCCTCTTCTCATGATGTGTCCGAAAAATGTTGATTGTTTCTTTCTGATGTTTGTAGGAACTGCCTTTTTGTGTTGGCCTCTTTCAGAACTTCCTCATTGGTCTTTTTAGCTGTCCAAGGAAATGTCAACATTCTTCTGAGAAATACCATCTCTGTGGCCTCTAATCGTCTTTTCATTTGTTTGTCTACTGTCCATGATTCACTTCCATAGGTCAGCATTGGTTCTATATAGCACCGATGAAGTCTCTTTCTCATTTTTATTGACATAGATTTGTTGCATAAGATATTTTTCATTTTCTGAAATGCTATTTTGGCCTGAGCTATTCTGCTTTTTATCTCTGTGGTGCATCTCCCACCTGATGTTATTATTGTGCCCAAGTATTTCAACCTTGCACTTGTTTCAGATTTGTCCTCTTTATTTTTATGCTGCGTGCTGGTGATGATAGTTTCTTCGATATGACCATTACTTCTGTTTTCTTACTATTCGGACTGAGACCCTTCTTGTTGCTTTCTTTTACTATTATATCTATCATTTCTTGTAGCTCATTCTGTCTCTGCTATTAAGACTGTGTCATCCGCGTGTTGTAAATTATTTATGTTGTGACCGTTGACTTCAATTCCTTTTTTGTCTACTATTGATCTCATAATATGTTCGCTGTAAAGTGAAAACAAATCCGGCGGAAGAACACAGCCTTGTCTGACTCCTTGTTTTCTTCATAAATTTATCTTTTTTTTTATCATTATCTTCTTTTTTTTCTACTTCATTTTCTTCTCTATCATTATCTATTATTTCTTAATTCGCTATTCTCTGTATATGAAAACCTATCTCTTTAATATATTGCATTGCCTTCAGTCATTTTGAGCATGGGCCATACTGTTTAGCATTCCATGGTTCCTCGTTGGACCATTATGCATGTGTTAAAGGAGTGTATTAACTACAACTAGAGGTTTTATCTGAAAAAATTAAATAGAATTCTTCTTAACTCTATCAATCCGCAAACATCTATAGTTTTTCTGAGGCATGTGGGCTGAATGACAAGAGGTCCGGTTCGATCCTAACCGTACGGCTTCCGGGTTCACCCAGCCTTAAATGGGTCCTGGATTTTTTCTGGGAAAGTAAAGCGGCACGGGCGTAATTTCGACCACATTATCCCAAAAATCATGTGCCGAAGGTCTATAAAAATTATGGTCACTAACACCATATTCCCTATACGCCACTTGGCGTGACGGGGGCTCTCTATGTGGGCTGAAGGGATATCATAGCAATACATAATGTTTACGAAGTATTCAGTTAAGCAAGTTACAAAGAGCTGACGCTACCCCTAACAGCCTCTGCTCGCATAAATGAAAACGTCACAACTTTGGGTGATTCTTCTCAATCCTCAGGCCTTAACAAAACTTTAGTTGGCTGTGATCAATCAATATCACAAAACACGATAATAATATATACAAGACCACTGAGGCCCTGGAGAACTTCCATTTGTAAAGAGAAGAATCAAAAAGAGCGATTTAAGTCTGCTCTTCTATCGTCTAACCTCTTCTTAAAAGTCACTTCTTTAAAGTTAAAATGTTTAGTTCCTGCAGAAGCCTTCACGATAAAAGGGCATACAGCTTATTTTATGTACTCAAATAGCCCAACATGTAACAATCGGAGATATCGATATTGATAAATGAAGCGGCACAAAATCTTCTGAAGGTTCGGCAAATCAAAAGAGTGAAGTAGTTTTGTATCTCGTATCGGTATAAGGAGTGGAGGTGGATGATAAGTACTTTTGAAAAGACGCCGTTGACATCCAGGAAGTTCCGATCACTGAGCACAAGTGACTTACATGTACTACCATATTTTTCTAAAGACAATTTGGTAATAATAATAATAATAAATTACAGTAGTTGTTGAGTCAAAAAATAGGAGTCCAGTAACATTAGTCTCTAAATATTTATAAAATATTTATCAGACCGTTAGCATAATAAAAGTTTATCGAAGCACATTCTGGCTGATAAAAATCCGCCTACAACACAGATAACTTTACTGCAGTTTATGGGCGTTGTCCCATGTACATAAGGCTGCGTTGTCAATTTTGAACTTTGTGTACACGTGACTACGTGGGAAGGTGCCCGTACAGCGACAAAGTTGGAAGTTGTCGACTCACAGCTGATGACCAGGCTCAGTTAACCAGAACCATCCAGACCCTACTCCACCTCTTCGAGGTGCCTCTAGCAACAGACTAACCGGTTTAGTCTGGCCAAGTGAGTATTGATCGAGAGGGAGGGTAACGTGGTACTCGAAAACGACATGCCGAAAACGAACGTGTTGGACCGAAAGATGCAAATATCACTTTTTTAATTTTTTTTTTTTTTTTTTTTACTGCAAACAGCAACACAACGCATTTACGCACATTTGGCATCATTTTAACGGGGGATGACAAAGAGGGATAGCTTGCATCAGGATCGGTGAATCAGAACTATCCCGGAGATCAACTTTTCTTTTAGTCATCGGGCAAACGTAGCTCAGTGGTTAGTGAACTGGACTACCACGGACAAGGGGTAGGGTTCGATCCCAACCGACGGCTTCCGGGTTCACCCAGCCTTAAATGGGTACCGGATTTTTTTCTGGGAAAGGAAATCAGCACGGGCGTAATACTGACCACATTACCCAAAAATCATGTGCTGAAGGTCTGAAGAATATAGGGTCACTAACATCATATTTCCCTATACGCCACTTGACGTGACGGGGGTACTTTACTTACTTTTTTACATCGGGCAAACACAAGAAGAAGATCGTACATGCAATGCTTGAGTAAGTTGTGTAGTCTATAAATGTTATCAAGTTACCCCCAAAACCTTGCTTGTATTGAGCGTAGTTTCTGTAGAAGTCAACGAGACCATCTTCTCTTTTCAAGAGGAGCGTCCATCCCCCATTCGTCATGTCGCAGTACACAGAAACATAGACGTTCAAGCCGTTTACAAATATCTGGCTGAACCCATCGCGCTTCTGACCTCGCATGTGCAGTTCGTAGCAGTCTGAAAGCAAAAAAATTTTAAAGTTTACTTTAAATCTATATTTTTAGTTTACTGAAATATGTAGACCTGCTAGTTAATCTATCTCGTTCTCATTTTCACATGTTTCAATACTTCTCAAGATTCCTCATTTTTCTTTGGTAAATTTTCCACACTAGTGGAAAAAATGGTGTGTGTGTGTGGGGCGGGGGGGGGGGAAAGGGGGAAGGAGGATGCGAAGAAACCACAAACCATCGTCTGTGGTGGGAATCAAACCCGAGACCATCATGAAAAAAGCACCAAAACAGACAAAGATAGAAAGCACATACACGACAATTACCCACAGGACTCCTGGTCACACATATACACGGATGGCTCTACTACAAACGCCACCAGAAATGGAGGAGGAGATGGGAGTGTTCTTGAGGCTAAATAACCAGGAAGAGATCACTAAGTCAATAGCTACTGGGAAATTCTCAAACAACTATAAAGCAGAAA
The DNA here is from genome assembly GCA_032433765.1 of Megaustenia siamemsis. Classification (NCBI taxonomy): domain Eukaryota; kingdom Metazoa; phylum Mollusca; class Gastropoda; order Stylommatophora; family Ariophantidae; genus Megaustenia; species Megaustenia siamemsis. Next base: position 54,714,459 of record JAVIAB010000050.1, on the reverse strand, counting down.
CTTAAGACGTCAAAGATGCTGCAAAACTGGCTATTTAACACAAAAGATAACGTGCACGAGAAATCGGTGATACTGACTGATGCACTGTCAGCCCTAACATTTCTAAATAAACCACAAGAACAGTGAGCTAGATGACTTGAGAACAACCCTAGACCAACTGTGCAATAGCTTCCATAAAGTGGTCATCCAGTGGATACCATCACACTGTAATATACACGGAAACAAATGCGCAGACAAATTAGCTAAGGAGGGAGGGAGATTACCACAAGGGAACCATCTGGTCAGCTACGATGAAGCCAAATCCATCATCAAAGTCCTGTATCATGAAAAATGGAAACAAGAACACAAAATGTATAACGAGAGGGACGGATGCCTCCAGCAATCAAGGAAGGATCAAGTCATCATACTTGCATACGCACTGACCACAACAGAATGAGAAACCACATGTTCACCAACCTCAAATTAGAATTACCAGCCAATGTCAAACTACCCTGGCTAACACGACAACAAAACATGTTCTACAGGGCTTTCCCCCAGCACACAGACCTGAGGAGGACAATGTGGCCCACACCCACCTCCTTGGAAGGATAAATCTACGGGACAACCGAATCACTGAAACAGACAGCTGCCTTCATAAGAGAGGCCGGAGTCCTAGTCTGAATGAGAGAAATAAGAAAACCGGGACTTCCTTCTCCAATGCCCGACGTCTTAACTCTAGACCACCCAGACCTCCCTCCGTCAGTTAACTTAAAATAAACACTTACTTACCCTTAGAGCTGTCTCTGTGCTCCGTCAGTTAACTTAAAATAAACACTTACTTACCCTTAGAGCTGTCTCTGTGCTCCGTCAGTTAACTAAAATAAACACTTACTTACCCTTAGACCTGTCTCTGTGCTCCGTCAGTTAACTAAAATAAACACTTACTTACCCTTAGACCTGTCTCTGTGCTCCGTCAGTTAACTAAAATAAACACTTACTTACCCTTAGACCTGTCTCTGTGCTCCGTCAGTTAACTAAAATAAACACTTACTTACCCTTAGACCTGTCTCTGTGCTCCGTCAGTTAACTAAAATAAACACTTACTTACCCTTAGACCTGTCTCTGTGCTCCGTCAGTTAACTAAAATAAACACTTACTTTCCCTTAGACCTGTCTCTGTGCTCCGTCAGTTAAATAAAATAAACACTTACTTACCCTTAGACCTGTCTCTGTGCTCCGTCAGTTAACTAAAATAAACACTTACTTACCCTTAGACCTGTCTCTGTGCTCCGTCAGTTAACTAAAATAAACACTTACTTACCCTTAGACCTGTCTCTGTGCTCCGTCAGTTAACTAAAATAAACACTTACTTACCCTTAGACTTGTCTCTGTGCTCCGTCAGTTAACTAAAATAAACACTTACTTACCCTTAGACTTGTCTCTGTGCTCCGTCAGTTAACTAAAACACTTACTTACCCTTAGACTTGTCTCTGTGCTCCGTCAGTTAACTAAAATAAACACTTACTTACCCTTAGACCTATCTCTGTGCTCCGTCAGTTAACTAAAACACTTACTTTCCCTTAGACCTGTCTCTGTGCTCCGTCAGTTAACTAAAATAAACACTTACTTACCCTTAGACTTGTCTCTGTGCTCCGTCAGTTAACTAAAATAAACACTTACTTACCCTTAGACCTGTCTCTGTGCTCTTGATTGTACAGAACTTTCCTATGTAGAGCTTCGTGCATTTTCATAGCTTCAGCTGCTGCAATCTTGCGCTCTTTGATCTCCTTGTCGCTTAGCGGTTTCTCTTTGGCAACTTTCAGTGCGTCACCAGAATCGAGTGAGATGTGTTTTAAATTAGAGTTTTGTCGAATTTTCTCTTTCATGTGTCCATTTGATTCCACATCAACATTAAGACTGGCTGTTATGACGCCACTATGTGAAGTTTTTGTCTGAGCCTTTTTACCACAGTCGAGAGATACCTCATTACGTTCACAAGAAGATTGAGCGACTTCATCAATGGTCACAGACGACAACATATGCGGTGTACCTGGAGGTAAAAACTGACGGCTTGCATCTTTACTGCCCCTTTCGCTGTCTGATGTCAGTGTGTTTTTATCTTTATTTTCTGAACTTTTTTGACACGATTCGCCATTTTCACATTCTGATACTATTATGTTATCTTTAATCAAATCATTTTTGTCAAAATTTTTTACTTTTGTTGCCTTTTCGTCATTCTCATTATTAATTTCATTATCAATTGTTAAACCACTTTGAAAACGTGCTGGGTAGTAATCCAAATGTTCCGACATTTTCTTTCGCCATTTTTCGTCTTCGTCTGATTTGCTGGTATCATCATCTTCAGATTTAATTAGGTCTTCATCTTCATCTCCATTGTCAGTAATTGTTAAACCACTTTGAACACGTGCTGGGTAGTAATCCAAATGTTCCGACATTTTCTTTCGCCATTTTTCGTCATCATCTGATTTGCTGGTATCATCATCTTCAGATTTAATTAGGCCTTTATTTTCATCTCCATTGTCATCAATTGTTAAACCACTTTGAGCACGTCCTGGGTAGTAATCCAAATGTTCCGACATTTTCTTTCGCCATTTTTCGTCATCGTCTGATTTACTGTCATCTTCATCTCCTGATTTAATTAGGCTTTTATCTTCATCTCCTGATTTAATTAGGCTTTTATCTTCATCTCCTGATTTAATTAGGCTTTTATCTTCATCTCCAGATTTAATTAGGCTTTTATCTTCATCTCCTGATTTAATTAGGCTTTTATCTTCATCTTCAGATTTAACTAGGCTTTTAACTGCATCTCCTGATTTAATTAGGCTTTTATCTTCATCTTCAGATTTAACTAGGCTTTTAACTGCATCTCCTGATTTAATTAGGCTTTTATCTTCATCTCCTGACTTATAATGGCCTTCACCTTCATCTCCAGATTTAACTAGGACTCTAACCTCATCTCCAGATGTAACTAGCCTTTTATTTTCCTTATCTGATTCATTTAGTTCATTAACATCAACGTCTGATGTAACTAGTCTTTTATCTTCACCATTAAACCTTGTAATGCGTTCATTACTCAATTTTGGCACTCTTCCCCCTTGGAAACGATGTTTATCTTCAGATTTTATTTCCATGTCATCTTCATCCGCATTATTTTTAGATATATCTGCAGCTTTTGCGTTGTGGTTGTGCTCGTTTCTCATGGGAGCTAAAAACATTTGATTATTTTCATTGTCGTAATGTTTTGTTGCAATTTGGTTCCCGCTGCCGTCCTGTTGTGTGTGCTTCTGGGAACTACTCTTGAATAACGATTCATAAGGTTGGGCCTTCGGTATGTGCACTTTGTCAGGAAGGCTTGACATATCTGAACGGATATGTTCATGATTTGATTCCAGAAATAAACTGTCTTTCGTAGGCTTGCATGAAGTCCATTGAATATTGTTAAAGGGAGTACAGTTTGCAATGATTAAACTATTAAAAATGCAGAGCCGCGTACTTGTTAAGCCGCCACAGTGCCATGTCTGGAAACCCATCCGACTTGGCGTCTCCGCAGTTGGTAGTTGTTTAATTATTGAGAGAATGCGTGTAACTAAGTCTGTTGAATGATTATTTTTAGCCAGATCTTTTGAAACTTTTGGTGCAAATATTTTCACAGAAGAATCAGAATAAGACACGCCTGTTGCTTCTTCTTGCTGCACTTGTTGATTTTGTTGCGTTTTTTCTTTCGATAGAGGTTGTTGGATTAACTGAAACTGTTTCAGCGTTTCTAGTTTGACTTTAACATCTTCAGCCTGTGTCCTCCTTTGCGCCTCCTTTTCCCCTAGTTCGTTAAGTTTGCTCGTGATGCTGGCAATGAGTGAAGTCTGGTTCATTAAGACTTGAAACAAATATATATTTTGCTCTTCTAAATACTCAGATCTACTTTGTAGCTTTTTAGCAAAATCTGATTGACTCTGTATCAGCTTTGACAACTCCGAGATCCGAACCTGCTGTTTCATCATTTGATCATAGCTGCTGTTGTCAGAAACCGCAAGATATTCTGATTTACGTGTTGTTGTTGTTGTTTTAAAATGTTCAAGTTCAAGGTATGACTTTTTCTGTTGAGCTTTCATGGCGTCGTGGTCTTCTTGCAGCGTACGGTAGTTGTGACTAAGTTTCATTAGTTCATTTTCTAACTTCAGAATTTGGTTCTCTAACTGAACAAAAGCGTTTGAATCACGATGTGTTTCTACACTTTGAGTTAACAATTTATTTTCGAGCTTAACAAGCAATAATTCGAGATTCTGAATTTTGTCTGCTTGTTCTTTTTGACTTTGAGCAAACATTTCTTTCATCTTTTCCATTTTTAAATTTGGATCTTCGTGACTCTTTGAATAATCATAAATCTTTTGTTCCAGAAATAATTCCCTTGAATTCTTACTTGTTTCATGTTTCACATTGGCCGTTTTGTCAAGGTCGTTGTTGTCTTCACCCGATCGCTGTTCGCTGTTTAGTGCGCCATTCATCAAATTTGTTCCTTCTTTTTTGTAAGAACTTTCACCTGCAGTGTTCTTCATTATGTTAAGTTCGTTACTGTTATGTTTGTCAAATCGAGATTGCCTGCTGTTAAAACTTCGCTTATGAAAGTTTATTTTTTCTGAATCAACATCACTTGCTTTCAGGTCACGATCGTTATTGTCGTTATTGTTAACCATGTTATCGTCACCTTTTTGCACAAACAAACGAAGATTATCTGTTTTGTCGACGTTTTCAAATTCTTTAATTTCTTCTCTACTTTTGGACCTTTCATTGCTAAATACATTTTGACATTTTTCAGTTCGTAACTCGTCTTATCATCGTTACTTTCACTTTCGGTTTCATCGTCGTAAAAGATTACAACCCGACGCATGTCATCGTTCCTTTCGGTGATTCCAATATCGTCTCTGTTGTCTTTAGTCGTTGCGTCTTTATCGTTGACATCCTTATTTTGAGATGTTTCCGTTACAGTAGAATCATCATTATCACGTTTCCCTTGAACCTCGAGATCAATATTGTCATCAACTGACATGGTCACCTTGACCTGATCAATTTGCTTATTTTTGTCATTTTCGTTAGGGTTATCATAGCTTGTTTCACCATCACGTTTATCTTTATCATCCTGAACTTTACGGCTGTTTTTATTATCATCGTCGGTGTTATTATCCTGAAATTCATGACCGTTTTTATTATTATCGTCGGTGTTATTATCCCGAATTTCATGACCGTTTTTATTATTATCGTCTGTGTTATTATCCCGAATTTCATGACCGTTTTTATTATTATCGTCTGTGTTATTATCCCGAATTTCATGACCGTTTTTATTATTATCGTCGGTGTTATTATCCCGAATTTCATGACCGTTTTTATTATTATCGTCTGTGTTATTATCCCGAATTTCATGACCGTTTTTATTATCATCGTCGGTGTTATTATCCCGAATTTCATTACCGTTTTTATTATTATCGTCTGTGTTATTATCCCGAATTTCATGACCGTTTTTATTATCATCGTCGGTTTTATTATCCCGAATTTCATGACCGTTTTTATTATCATCGTCGGTGTTATTATTCTGAATTTCATGACCGTTTTTATTATCATCGTTGGTGTTATTATCCTGAATTTCATGACCGTTTTTATTATCATCGTCGGTGTTATTATCCTGAATTTCATGACCGTTTTTATTATCATCGTCGATGTTATTATCCTGAATTTCATTACCGTTTTTACTATCATCGTCGGTGTTATGATCCTGAATTTCATGACCGTTTTTATTATTATTGTTGGTGTTATTATCCTGAATTTTTTGGCTGTTTTTATCGTCGAGATCAGCGTTCTCATCATGAATATCTGTGCTATCATATCCACCATGATCAGTCGTGCTATGACCGATAGAGTTACCGCCAAGAGGATCGTAATGTTTACGGACATTTCCCACACAGACAAAGCCACTGCGAGTATAGTAGCAGTCTTCATCTACACTGTTGTCGAAACTGTCATCATCGATCTCCTCGTGGTCTATAGACAAACTTTCATATCTTTTTGTATCAATGATGTCATTATCTCTCTTTGCATCAGTACCATCTTTAGATCCGTTTATATCAATATCATCTTCATTTCTACTACTTTTAATATCATTGTTATCATTGTTATCATTGTTATCATTGTTATCATTGTTATCATTGTTATCATTGTTATCATTGTTATCATTGTTATCGTTGTTATCGTTGTTTCTATCAGTAATATCGTTATCGCTGTTTGCACTATGATCATATTTTTCACTATCTGTATCAATATCATCTTTATCACTTTTTGTAACAATATCATCTTTATCACCGTTTATACTACCACCTTCTCTTTCACTGTCTGTATAAATAAAATCTTTTTCACTATCTGTATCAATATCATCTTTATCTCTCTTTGTATCAATGTCATCTTTATCACCGTTTATACTACCACCTTCTCTTTCACTGTCTGCATCAATAGAGTTTTTATCACTATCTGTATCAATATCATCTTTATCTCTCTTTGTATCAATGTCATCTTTATCACGGTTTATACTACGACCTTCTTTTTTACTGTCTGCATCAATAGAATCTTTATCACTATCTGTATCAATATCATCTTTATCTCTATTTGTAGCAATATCATCTTTATCACCGTTTATACTACGACCATCTTTTTCATTATCGCTATCAATATCTTCTTTATAACTTGTTGTATCAATATCACCTTTACCACTATGTGTATCAACACCATCTGTATCACTGTTTTTATCAAACCCATCCTTATCCCCACTAACATAAGCTTCATGGGCTTTAACTTCAGAACTCTTTACTATGAGCACCATAAGTTTAGAGCTAATTATCGGAACCAGGTGATAACTATACATATTCAGACGGGCACAGTTAATTAATGGATATTCCCTATCTTGCATAATGCGCTCAATCAAATGTTCTGTTTTCTGGATTATAGATTTCTGCCGATGTGTCTTTATAGGTTGCTGAGCAAGAAGATGGTCCATAACAGATGTATGCCAAAGTGTGACGTTGCATTTTTTAGGGGCGTCGCTGTAAAAGATAGAGATTGGTAGTTAAAGGATGTCACGTGAAATTTCTGTAAGTATTACACTATCACGGATTGGTTAGAATATGTTGTTGTGGTGTTAATGATAATGGCGATGCGGTGTGACTGCATCCGTAGTTTCAAGGATGATGTTAGGATAGTTGTGACGGTTCATAACAGTTTTAGTGATCTCATAATAAATTGTGATGGTTTTCATAAAAGTTGTGATGCCATGACAGTTTGAGTGAATTCGTGATAATTTTGATGAAAACAAGACAATGTGGCGTTCATTAATAACAATGTTATGTTAATAATACCAACCGTTCTTGTTATTATTGTTTAACTGTATGTTATTATTTTTTTTTGTATTTATTAATGTGGGAGCTCATTTGTGGTACCCCCTTCCCTTGATGCCCTAAGCACGTGCTTATTTTGCTTAATGGTTAATTCACCCCTGCCTGCTGCCACGACCATGATTACAGTCGCGTGCGACTGGGTTTGGACAGTATACTCAAATAAGAAGCGTGGCACAAAATAAGTTCAGTTACTATATGCCAAACATAGTGTGAGCCTTCAAGGTCAGTGAAGCATGAGGTATAACCCCTGAGTCAGGAGGCGAAGACGCGCCTCACGACACCAGAGTTGGAAGTTGTCAGCGACCCACAGCTGATGGCTTGCGCCAGGATCGGTGAACCAGTACCATCCAGACCCTGCTCCACATCTCCGTCGTGCCTCAAGTAACAGACTAACCTGTCTAGTCTAGCCCCTCCCACGTGAGTAGGGATCGTAGAGGGAAGACAAATCGGTCTCAAAAATTACATGCTGAAGTCGGATGTGTTGGGCCGAAAGGTGCAAATATCACAGTTATACTGCAAACCACAACACAACGCAGACACGTCCACTTAACGTCCTTTTAAGGGCGGATGATGAAGAGGTGTATTCCTTTAGTCATCGGGCGAACGCAAGCAAGTAACCTCTGAGTAATGATATATACCCCCACCCCCCTCTTTTCTTTTCTGATGATCAGATTGTCTCCTGCTGTAAAGATCTGTATGACGAGTTTTTTTAAATATTATTTATCGCTATTAATAGTAGTAGTAATAGATGTAGTAATATATCTATATATATATATTTACCATGCACGAGTCTTTGTTCTGTGATATAATTCAATGTCCATCGACGTAGTTAGCAAAAGCATTCTAAACTGAAAATTCTACTCTAAATAATTTCAGACAAAAATCTTTATTTGCTGCTTGTTCAACATGTGTTGCAGTTTTGTCAATAGTTATCGAACATGAAAACACACGCTATCCGAACTTTGCCTGGACACTACACAGAGTTTCGATTGGCCGGCAGTTGCAATGAGCAACATAGCCTTCAGTCTAGAACACGCAAACGAAAGTGTGGAAAATTAAAAACTATGCTCAGGATATAAATGGTACAAGTTCTCTTTAAAAAGTGTAAAAATAAATAATATTCTGCAGCTTAAAATATCTTATGCAACAAATCTATGTCAATAGAAGTGAGAAATAGAGTTCATCGGTGCTATATAGAACCAACGCTGACCTTTGGAAGCGAATCATGGATAGTAGACAAACACATGAAAAGACGATTAGAGGCCACAGAGATGGGATTTCTCATAAGAATGTTGAAATTTCCCTGGACAGCTAAAAAGACAAATGAGGACATTCTCAAAGAGGCCAATACTAAAAGGGAGCTCCTAAAAAAACATCAGAAAGAAACAATCAACATTTTTCGCGCACATTATGAGAAGAGGAAAGTTGGAATACTTGATTCAACGGTCAACAACATAATTGATTCGATGCACTGTAGGTAGAAGATTGTGGAATGGACATGATCGCCTACGCCAAACCGGTATGGCACATGATGATGATGATTCTGCAGCTTAAAATAAAAGCACACCGGATACCAAATACACTCTTCTTTATTTTATATTTTCTTTATTTCTCTTTCTCTTGCTTTTTAAATTTTAAATTATTTGAAAAAAAAAAAAAATTATCAAGTAGTGATCTGCTCTGTTTTGTTAATGGAGGCAGTATCACTGCAGTCGGGAATTCCCCGTATCCGCTCTAATAAAGTCACAGCTCCCGCCAAAGCATTGTGGCAAGTTCTGTGGACATGACCGACGACTCTAAACGACTTCCATTGACTAGAGAGTGCGCAGTCACTTCCTGGCTCCACTTTTCTCGGGTAGCGTAACTGCTGACGATGATGACAATGTCCCTCCGTAGTTTTTCCTGTCTCTTGTTTATCAATTCTCTTGAGACGTCCATCAGTACCTTGACTACGCGCGGTCAGCGACCCACAGATGACTAACTGCATGCATCAGGATCGGGCGACCCACAGATGACTGACTGCATGCATCAGGATCGAGCGACCCACAGATGACTGACTGCATGCATTAGGATCGAGTGACCCACAGATGACTGACAGCATGCATCAGGATCGAGCGACCCACAGATAACTGACAGCATGCATTAGGATCGGGCGACCCACAGATGGCTGACAGCATGCATCAGGATCAGGCGACCCACAGATGACTTACTGCATGCATAAGGATCGAGCGACCCACAGATGACTGACAGCATGCATCAGGATCGGACGACCCACTGATGACTGACTGCATGCATCAGGAACGGGCGACCCACAGATGACTGACTGCATGCATCGGGATCGGGCGACCCACAGATGACTGACAGCATGCATCAGGATCGAGCGACCCACATATAACTGACAGCATGCATCAGGATCGAGCGACCCATAGATGACTGACTGCATGCATCAGGATCGAGCGACCCACAGATGACTGACTGCATTCATCAGGATCGAGTGACCCACACATGACTGACAGCATGCATCAGGATCGAGCGACCCACAGATAACTGACAGCATGCATTAGGATCGGGCGATCCACAGATGGCTGACAGCATGCATCAGGATCGGACGACCCACATATGACTGACTGCATGCATCAGGAACGGGCGACCCACAGATGACTGATTGCATGCATCGGGATCGGGTGTCCCACAGATGACTGACTGCATGCATCAGGATCGGGCGACCCATAGATGACTGACTGAATGCATCAGGAACGGGCGGCCCACAGATGGCTGACAGCATGCTCAAGGATCGAGCGACCCATAGATGACTGACTGCATGCATCAGGATCGAGTGACCCACAGATGACTGACTGAATGCATCAGGATCGAGCGACCCACAGATAACTGACTGCATGCATCGGGAACGGGCGACCCACAGATAACTGACTGCATGCATCAGGATCGGCAAGCAAAAGAGCTGACCCAAACACGACACAATCTTCCCCTGGCGGGTCTGGAACAGACTAACCAGTCTGACCAAACACATAAGGATCGAAGAGCGACGGCAGCCTGGTTACCCGCAAACACAATACCGAAGTCTGGTAGGGGCGCAATGATCTTGGTTATACCGTTAACTATAGCTTGTTTCATAAGTCGTGCCCAACTTTTAAAATCAATATCTTTTAAACCGCTTTTTGTATTTTTTTCAAAATTTGCATGTAAAGTTATAATGATTAGAACCCAACGGGGAATTAATTTCATTAAAAACAAACATTTGATTATTATTATTGCTTATTTGATTTATATAAATTTATAACGACCCATTGATGTAGTCAAAACTTAGTGTTTACAGTATTTAAGTTAAAAATAGCGATTACAAATCTATACACGGTCAAATTTACGATTTTGCACGCTTTAAACGTGAGCTGTCTGACACAATTAGACACTTTTAGAAAACACGAGGCATTGTGTGTTCCATTTCCGTTCTTTCATAGGTGTAGACGTGGAACGCTAACATTTATCATGAGTCTTAAAATGAAATTCTGTAGTTTACAAAACATCGCAATAAAAAATGTATGACTATTTTTGCAAAGAGGCTAAACGAGGAAGATTATTTCATTCTTTAGAAAACCCTGAGAATAGGACAAGACACATTTTGGATTTATCTAAACGGTCATTTAATCGCTGGATTCAGGCACGTGACCGTCAATGTTCCAAATATACAAAATCACAAAGAAGAGCAAAAATGTTGGATAATTTCGACAGTGAACTTATTAGAAGTGAAATTCGCAAAATGTTGGGTATGAATGAAACTGTTACAATAAGAAAATTACAAGTATCGCTGAAAAAGAACAACAGTATTGAAATATCAAAGTCTACATTATGGAAGAATGTGAGAGCTGCAGGCTTTACATTCAGAAAGTATTCCAATGGACGAAACATCATCTGTGAGAAGCCACATATAGTAGTCATGAGAAGCAAGTACTTACGTGAAGTAAAAGAGGTGCGCAAGCAAGGTTATGATATTGTGTACTTGGATGAAACATGGATCAATGTTCACCACACTAACCAAAGGGAATGGCAGTCATCAGATGGAAAGATTAAGAGATTAATACCTAGCAGCAAAGGACAGCGCTTGATAATTGCTCATGCAGATAGTCGACAACATGGACTAATACAGAATGCAGAGCTAATTTTTCTTTCAAAATCCATAGACAATCGGGATTATCACTCTGAGATGAATGGTCACATATTTAGACATTGGATTGAAAATTCTGTTCTCCCATCACTAGATCGACCATCTTGCCTAATAATGGACAATGCAGCGTACCACAACATTGTTGCACTTGAAGATAAAGTCCCGACGTCATCCAGTACAAAAGATGCTATTAAGATATGGCTCACAAAGGAGCACATACAATTTAATAACATGTACTTAAAACCTGAATTACTATCTCTAGTAAAGCAAAAACAGAGGACAAAGATTTTTCAAATATGAGGGGAGGTCAAAAAGTAATGCACACCAATTTTTTTCTCGGCTAATAATAAAGATAGGAATATGAAATTTTGCACACTTAGAAAATGACATGTTCCAATTATGTGTACCAAATTGCACAGCATTCTGATAAATATTACGCAATCTATGAACCGTTAAAATGGAGCTTGTCAACAATGTCCGTTACAAACAGCGAATTGTCATAGAATTTCTGGTTGCGGAAAAAGAAACTGTGGCAAACATTCATAAACGACTGTGTGCAGTGTACAAATGTTCTGCAGTCGATAGGAGCACAGTTAGTCGCTGGGTTCAGAGAATTAAAGCTGCAGAAAGTGTACGAGTGGAGCTGCATGATTTACCGCGTTCTGGACGTGTTGCCTCGGCTACCAGCACAGACATGTTAAACCGGGCTGATGCCATTATTCGTAAGGATAGGCGTATCACTATTCAGCAAATTGGCATTGCAGCTTACAGTCAGCAAGGGAAGTGCAATCGCAATTTTTAAAACTCTCGGATATTCAAAGATTTGCGCTCGATGGGTTCCTCGGTGCCTAACAAATGATCACAGAGTTCAAAGGAAAACATTCTGTTTCTGAATTGTTGGAGCGTTTCGGTGTTGAAGGAGAAATGTTTTTGTCAAAAATTGTTACCGGTGACGAAACGTGGGCACATCATTATGAGCCTGAAACAAAAATGCAGTCAGTGGAATGGCATCATCCGCAGTCACCAAAAAGAAAAAAATTCAAAACATCTCCATCAGCCGGAAAGGTGATGATCACTGTCTTCTGGGACATTGACGGTGTGATTCTTGTTGATGTAATGACAAGAGGTGAGACAATCAACTCGACAGCTTACATCAATACACTGACAAAACTCAAAAATCGGTTCCACAGAGTTCGGCCTAATAAGCCATCTGCAGATTTGTTGCTTCAACATGACAATGCACGCCCTCACACAAGTCTGGTAACACGGGAAGCAATCAACAAATTTGGTTGGACTGTACTGCCCCATCCTCCTTACAGCCCTGATCTGGCTCCCTCAGATTTCCATCTGTTTGGACCACTCAAAAAATTCCTGCGTGGGACACACTTTGACGATGATGAGGATGTGATCCGTGCAGTTAAAAAATGGCTACGCGAGCAGGACAAAACTTGGTACAAACGAGACATTCATGACCTAGTTTCGCGTTGGCGTAAGGCAATACGCTTGGACGGAGATTATGTTGAAAAATAGGTAGTGTAAAGGGGATGTTCAGCTACAATCTGTGAAAATTTCACACATTTTGCCCGAATAGTTTCCGAGAAAAAAATTGGTGTGCATTACTTTTTTACCTCCCTACGTAGATAAGATTATCCAAGAGCACGGTCATATAAGTTTGAGGTTGCCACCTTACCATGCTCATTTAAATCCAATAGAACTAATCTGGGCAAAATTAAAAGGACAAGTGGCAGATGAAAATACAACATTCAAAATATGCGATGTAAAGACTCTTGCTAATCTCGCTTTATTAAATATAGACAAAGATTATTGGGCTAAATGTGAAGACCACGTCTTAAAACAGGAACAGTAATATTGGAAAAATGATGGTTTGTGGAATGTTCAACCCCAAACAGTTATTAATCTTTTAGACTCGTCTGATTCAGAATGAAAGTATATAGCCCCCACAATGTTGGCCCCTATATTACCTTAAATTATTTCAACAAACGGTCCTTTTCAGGACCACACAACTATGAAAATTGGACATACAGGTATACCTTGATATTATCGTCCGTCCTCGAACTGAGCAGACAATAATTATCCTGGTGTTTTGTTTTATCCAGTTATTTCCCCATTACGGCCACGCCTTTACCTAGTGAAAATTAATCGTAGACCAGCAACTACGGTAATTTCTATTCTTTAGGGCTTCACAATTTACAATTTTGACAAACATCAAAGAAATATCGCCGCTTTAAGAAAACTGCAGCTGCAAGATATTTGTTAAATATACATTTAAAGGGTCTTTTGCATTCTAATAACATTTGGAAAATTTCAAAAGTATTTAACAAACGGTTAGAGAGTAATAGCGTTTTGAAGTTGGGCATATGTTTTGAAACGAGCTATAGTGACATATACTTCCACTTCCACTACATCCTCGCGGAAGATGATGAAGAGTAGTCGTCGGATGAACGAAGAAGGCGAAGAGATGTTAATGATAATGAAGAAGAAGAAGAGGAGGACGATGATAATGATAATGATCATGAAGAGGAAGAAGAAGACGATGATAATGATAATGATCATGAAGAGGAAGAAGAAGACGATGATAATGATAATGATCATGAAGAGGAAGAAGAAGACGATGATAATGATCATGAAGAAGAAGAAGAAGACGATGATAATGATCATGAAGAAGAAGAAGAGGAGGACGATGATAATGATCATGAAGAAGAAGAAGAAGACGATGATAATGATCATGAAGAGGAAGAAGAAGACGATGATAATGATCATGAAGAAGAAGAAGAAGACGATGATAATGATCATGAAGAAGAAGAAGAAGACGATGATAATGATCATGAAGAAGAAGACGACGGTGATAATGATGATGAAGAAGAAGACGACGGTGATAATGATGATGAAGAAGAAGAAGACGGTGATAATGATGATGAAGAAGAAGACGACGGTGATAATGATGATGAAGAAGAAGAAGAAGACGAAGACGGTGATAATGACAATGAAGAAGAAGAAGACGGTGATAATGATGTAGAAGAAGAAGACGTTTATAATGAAGAAGAAGATGATGGTGATAATGAAGAAGAAGATGATGGTGATAAAGATGAAGAAGAAGATGATGGTGATAATGAAGAAGAAGATGGTAATAATGAAGAAGAAGAAAATGATGGTGATAAAGATGAAGAAGACCCAATACTATTGTTGACTTCCAGCCAAACAATTCTCTTAAACTCTCTGGTATCTTTTCTACATCTTCCTCTCTATGGCATCTTTCGTTGTTGTTAATCCACTTGTCACAATGTACTATAATCCCATCTATTCTCTTCTCATGGCATGATCCCAAAAATGGACGATTTACTTCACCCTGACGTTAACATCAAGCTTTTTGCGGATTTTCCTACAAACAATGTATGTGCAGCTGTCTGTAGCTCTAATTACAAAAAAAATCACATTACTCATCATTACTTTCTAGTTTGATTTTGTTATTAACTTTTTTGCGATATTTAGGTCTACGTTTACGTTTCATTAACAAAGGCGGTTTTACGATAGCGGCTTGTTAAAGCTATTCGTTAAACAGTTCTATACCAAGGGGAAGGAAAACAGATCCTCTTGGATCCAACCGGAAACCAAAAAATGACTTAGTCATGAAAAACTTAATTCCAAAAGATGACAGAATATACATGAAAAACAAATAAGTGGAAGAGATCGATCACTTGATCTTTCTTGGAAGTCACATTGATCGGGAAGGGGATAAAAGTAAAGAAATTAGAATCAAAATAGCTAAAGCAGAAATGTCTTTCAGAAGCCTTGAAAAGTTGTGGAAATCAAAACTAATTAGCACAAACACAAAACGTAGACTATTAAAATAAAACGTACTGTCAACCCTTACGGATGCACGTGAGAGCTGAAATACAACAAAAGACATAGACACAAATGTGAACGCATTCGAGAATAAATGTCTAAGGAAAATACTTGGTATAGCGTGAAACGAATTCAAAACAAACGAACAAATTAGAGAAATCGCCAATCAACCACTAATATATTCAGTAATCATAAAACAGAACAGAAAAATGAAGCCTTTGAAATGTGGATTTATAGAAGAATAGGTAGAATTGGATAGAAAGAAAAGAAAACAAACGATGAAGTTTTAAAACAACTGAAAATAAAAAGAGAACTACTAAATGCAATTAAGACAAGACAAATGACAATTTCGGAGCATGTTAAAAGACACAATAGCCTATTATAAGTAATATTGGAAGGGAAAATACAAGGTAAAAGAGGCAGAGGCAGACCAAGACTAACATGGATGAGTAGCATCAAAAGATGGACAAGTCAATCTATGACAGCCTGCACCATCAAAGCAAGAAACAGAGTAGAATGGCGATCCATGGTAGCCAACCTTCGTTGCGGAGAAGGCACTCAATGATGATGAATCAAGAAAAGTCGATGGTCATATGTTGGACATATGATGAGGAGAGATAATAACCGAATAACAAAGCAAGCCCTCATGTGGGAAACAACAGGTAAGAGGAAATGAGGCCGATCCAAAGAGACACTGAGAAGAACATTGGTCAGAGAGGCAAGAGCAGCAGGAATTGGCTCCTTCAATGACATTGAAACGCTTGCGCAGAACAGAGACAAATGGCGAGATTTAATTTTTAAAATCTTTACAAGGGTTGAAAACTGCTAGAATAAAAATTTATATAAGAGAAAGAGTATATGGGTATATGCCCTATGGACCGGCTACGGCTCGAAAGGTCAAAAGATATATAGATATTTAGGTAAGACGACTTATAAGACTTGTTGTGTGATAATCATAGCGTTCTATGGCAACAACATTCTTCGTATTCATTTTCATTCATTTATTTTCAAATCGGGCCGAAGACGGCACACATGGCGAAAGTTATAACTCTATACGCTTGACGATTCCTTGCTTGTTCTTACAGTTCTTGTTGTTTCGTAGTTCCATGGCTGAGCCCTCCCTATTACTTGGTCTGAATAACGATTCTCTGGGTCTGCCTTAGTTTCACTTACTAGATGGCTTCCTCATGAGTACCTGGTGGGAAAGTCTTCATCCATTCACAGCATATGACCGTATTAAAAAAAAAGTAAACTACCCCCGTCACGCCAAGTGGCGTATTGGGGATATGGTGTTAGTGACCATACATTTTACAGACCTTCGGCACATGATTTTTGAGGTAATGTGGTCGGTATTATGCCCGTGCCGCTTTACTTTCCCAGAAAAAAAATCCGGTACCCATTTAAGGCTGGGTGAACTGGACGCCGTCGGTTGGGATCGAACCCTACCTCTTGTCCTTTGTAGATATATATATAGGCCTATATATAATTATCATTTAGTTCCTTGACGTGATCTGTCTGTCTTTCTTTCTTTCTTTTATGCTTCCTTGTTCCACCAATTCTTCTTCATTTGATTTTAAACTGTATGTGTTTATTTGTTATCACTCAATGTGGGGTCAAGTATGTGTTCGTTGTTAATTCATTCATTTGTACTTCTTTTGTGTATTTTCTTTGCATCTTTGGTTTAACCTTTGGCATATTTCATTTATCGTCATTTTCTCAATAAAAATTTGTATTTGCAATTTCTCGATTTAATTGTTTGTTTAATATTCGTTTTTAACTTGTTTAATCTTTTTTATTGTGTCTATAAATTGTTAACTGTGATCATCTTGTTATTAATTTTTCCCTTAAATTTTCCACATTGACGTGGAATGATCTACCTTTATGTTTGTTGTAATGAAACTTCTAATTTTCCCACATTTTATCTATATTAAGAAAAAAAAATCTATATCACATTGCACCAGCTCGGAATTGTGATGTGTTATCTCCCATGATCCTTCTTGTTCGTTTTAAGTAGGTCTAAATTCACTTTTAATGTTAATTACGTTTTTATTAAATCCGATCATGAGTTTTCTTATGAACTATCGCTATTTTGTAGTCTTATCCTGACCTAGTTTTATATACAGCAAAACTGTTTCTGAATCTACTGTTTATCAGTGTGTAGTCATTTCATTTGTGAATGGCATTTCTTCCTTTTTCCCGCTCAAATGCGTTTTAGGTGTTGCTTAAAACTTAAAACAAGTGTTTCTTGTCATGTACGTGTATGTAAGTGTCTAAAAGAATACAATTTTAAAAATATACATGATACGATACACAAATGGAAGGATGGACAATAAAGCAGATAGATGAAAGCGTACATACAGATGAATCATTATCACGTGCCATACTGGTTGACGTAGGCGATGATGTCATTCCACACTCTTCTATCTACAGTGCATCGTATCAGTTCTGTTGTTGACTGTTTTCCATGCCATGACACCAAGCTATCCAGTATTTTCTCTCTTTGTCGCCCGCGATCTCTCTTTCCTTTTATTTTGCCAGTTGTAACCAAGTATTCCAACTTTCCTCTTCTCATGATGTACCCGAAAAATGTTGATTGTTTCTTTCTGATGTTTTTTTAGCAGCTGCCTTTTTGTGTTGGTCTCTTTGAGAACTTCCTCATTGGTCTTTTTAGCTGTCCAGGGAACTTTCAACATTTTTCTGAGAAATTCCATCTCTGCGCCCTCCAATCGTCTTTTCATTTGCTTGTCTACTGTTCATAATTCGCTTCCATAGGTCAGAATTGGTTCTATATAGCACCGATGAACTCTCATTCTCATTTCTATACAGATGAATAGGGAGAAACATTGACAGAGATCTGCAAAAGTATAAGCATGCACGAAGGAAGCAAAGTCACTAACCTTAGCACATTGCATTTGAATAACACGCACGTAAACGCAAACACAATGTAAAGCTTCATGGTGATTGCTTATCCACTAATACTTTCTCATAAAACACGCGTATTACCAACAACTATGGCAAGGAACTTATTACAAACTGTTTTGATACTCCTTCACTATCCTGTACAGCAAATTATTTTACAATTTCTAATATATTAAGCATATGTGAAGTATAAATATACAAGTTTATTAATAATAAAAACACATAAATGCAAAACTAACTTCTTCCATAAAAATAAACAAAGTGAAATACTTATGTATGCTCTATCCTATTTACAATTATGTAATGGAGATTCATATGAAATCTACATGAAATTTCACTACCGTAGTACATTACATTGAAACAGAGTTTTCCTTAGTATTTAATCTTAATTATTAATAGTTTCACACAATAATCACAGAAACTAACATAATAATCTTGAAATTGTTAACATAAAGATGATAAAATTTGTAACATATAAGTCTTCGAAATCGTCTAAGACGTTTAGTACGTTAGTTAAGTGTCTTTAAATATCAATATCTACTCGTGGCGCACGTGGACATTTGGTTTGCTCAACGCACGTCGTTGAATCTGTTATGTTGGCTGTGGGATTAAAAAGGATATTGATTTTGGATTAAAGTAAGCTAAATCAGTGTACTGCAACCAAAAACACGTGTAAAAGGTACATACAAGAACATATAGAAAGCTGACAGTATTTATTTCAGCTAGACAAAACTGGAAAATTGCAGGACGAAGAGATAGAGGGAAGCAAAGAGAAAAGATACCAGACAGCTTAAGAGATTGGCTTGGCAGACTGTCAACAACAGACATTATAAATAACTGTCGTGATCAAAAGTTGTGGAGAGACATGATCACCTGCGCCAGCAGGTTTGGTACTTGATGTCTTGATGGTGATGAGACAAAATAGTCCAAGGAAAGGATGCAAGAAAACAGGTTTATTAACCGCAAAGGCTGTATCAGCTACTTATGGCTCGTAGAACCGATCTAGCCGCGGATTGTGTTTGTCTTATTGTCAATTTTGTGTGTGTGTATGTAAGTTAAAAAAAAAGTAAAGTACCCCCGTCACGCCAAGTGGCGTATAGGGAAATATGGTGTTAGTGACCCTATATTTTACAGACCTTCAGCACATGATTTTTGGGGTAATGTGGTCAGTATTACGCCCGTGCTGCTTTACTTTCCCAGAAAAAAATCCGGTACCCATTTAAGGCTGGGTGAACCGGTAGCCGTTGGTTGGGATCGAACCCTACCTCTTGTCCTTTGTAGTCCAGTTCACTAATCACTGAGCTAGTGCGGCTCCCTGTGTGTGTATGTGCACAATTATATATATAATTTTTACAATTTAAGTAGGAAAAGGAGATCTGTGGGCTTAAACAGGGCCGGTGTTGACTTATGGATGTGAATACTGGGTAGGAAAATCGTTTGCAGTCACATAAATGTCGTTACACAACAGAATGTTGAGAATGCTGTGGACATAAACTTGTTCTGATGTACTGCAGCAATATGCCTACAGCCTAGTCACGATGACGTTCTAGTAGACATACATGCAAAAATAACAACTTTTTAAAACCCCGAGGAAATTATCTTATCTTATGAGTAAAATAATGAGAAGAAAGTTGATGTAATATATTGTAGAAACATTTTAATATTATATTGCTAAAATTGTCCATTCATGTGTCCACTTTTTATACAGCTTTACAGCGGTCTCGCACTGGTCCCGGGGGGATGGGGATTCGGGATAAAGAAAAAGAGAGAATCCGTGAAAAAAATGGAATTTACGACATAATAAAACAAAATGTCATGATGTACCAAGACACATAAAACTAAGGTTACCAGACGTCCAGATTGTCCCGGGCTTTCACAGTTCATGTTGGAGGTACAATTGTGAAGGAAGATGCGATGCTTTCACACCAACATTATTGGAGGCAGAACTATGCTCCGCCTTGGAGCTGAAAGCTACAAGAACCTACAATTTCCCGCACTTTCACACAAATTTTCACTGCACAGCATAATGATGAACATAGAGTGCCGTCTCCACATCGAAGGTTGGCTGTCATGGTGTGCCATTCCGCTCTGTCTCTTGCTTTGATAGTGCAGTTTGTCATAGACTGACTTGTCCATCTTTTGATGTTACTCGTCCATGTTGATCTTGGTCTGCCTCTGTCTCTTTTACCTTGTATTTTCCCTTCTAAGATTACTTTCAGTAGGCCGTTGGGTCTTTTAACATGCCCCCAAAAATCTCAAGGATGGTTTCATATGTGTGTCCCGCAACATTATTTATGCCATCATATGCCAAGGACGTAACATGACTTATTTTTGCGTGTCCGTAAGACAATCTTGCATACTGAAACTGAAACTCAACAAGAAGCATCTTTGCGGCCACAACATTTTATATTCGTGTATATTCGTTGTGTTACTTTCGTTTACCGACGAACTAATTCTTTTTTATTGTGTTGTTTAGTGATATAGCTTATTGCATTCATTAGATTTTATTTACATTGTGCTATTATTCCGTTACTTTATATTTTAATATCTAACAACTTATGCTATGCATGTGGTATAGTGATAGAAAATTATTTAAACTATAGTTAGTTTGTAAAGTTTGTAATTGTCAACAAATGGCATCAAAACGTAAATGCAGTTTCAATCAAGATTTACAAAAGGAATACCCTTTTCTATAAAAGTCGACATCATACTTCACTGTAATATGCAGTATATGTGCCTCTGGGTTTTTATTTAACCATAGTGGACATGGTGATATTAAGAGTCACATAAATAATGTGAAACATAAGAGAGCCATCGCTAGAGCTGCATCAAGCTCGTCGTTAACAACACTTTTTCTAGCTGAACAGATTGGTGATAAAGAAGAACAATTAGCTGCTACAGAAGGTGTATTTGCCTATTATACAGTGATACATAATCATACAATTAGATCTGTGGACTGCACATCAAAATTACTTCGGGTTACTTTAGAACTAAAACTTGCTTGTGCACGTACGAAAACAGAAGACATTATTCGAAATGTGTTCACATCCCATGATCAAAACGAGTTGAGATGTGACCTAGAAAACTCAACATTTATTTCCATACTGACAGATGCATCCAACCACAAGGAAATCAAGAATTTTCTGTTTGTCAGATACTTTGATAACAATATTGGGCGGAAAGTTTAAATATTAGAATTGAAAACATTGCCAGGAGAAACATCTGATATTGTTAATAGTTTTATTAACGACTGTCTAACGGGAAAAGGTTTAGAAAGTTTCATAGGAAAGTAGTTGCAACTTGCATTCTGTGCAGACAACACAAATTCTAATTTTGGGATCGCTGAAAGGAAAAAAACGACGTTTTCATAAAGCTGAAAGAAAACCTTGAACATGGTTTGATATATGTTGGTTGTGCATGCCATATTTTCCACAACACTGTTCGAGCAGCTGCAGATATATTACCTATTGATGTTGAGATGATTATTGCTAATATTTATCTGCACTTCAAATTTTACACAGTTAGAGTTGAAAGTCTCAAGGAGTTTTGCCAGTTTGTGGACACAGACTTCCAGATGATTTTAGGTTATGCAAAATCTAGGTGGCTTGCACTGCTGCCTGCTGTTGAAAGGGTTCTTCACATGTTCCTGCCTTTAAAATCCTATTTTCAGTCTCAAAACAGATGCCCAGTCTTTATTCAGAAATTCTTTGAAAATCCCTTGTCTAAAGCATGGCTTATTTTTGTTCACAGTCAGGCATCCTCTTTCCACGAAGCAGTGCAGAAAGTAGAGGGAAGGTGACTACTGTTTTTGAAATAATTGACATCAATGTGTTGAGAACTATCTTTGAGTCCAAAATGTAAGATGGTTTCTTGCCATCAAGAGTTCTTGACAAGCTGGAAATGGATGGAATTCCACAGGATGATGTAAACAAGTTTAAAGCCAGCGTTTCATCTTTCTATGAAACAGCTTGAAGTTATTTGAAGAAATGGGATGCAAATAATTTTCAAAACCTTGAGGCCTACAGCTGGATAATGTTGAACAGAACACCAACTTGGGAAGATATTCAGAAATTTTCATCATTAGTGAGTCAAACAGTACCTTCCGTCGACTTTCCAGAAAATGAAATTTATGGCGAATATGTTTACATGAAGCAGTTTGTTACTTCTCAGAAAATTAATGACTGAAGTATAAATAAAACATTACCAGGGCAGCGTTGGATTGAAATAGTTTCCCACTTCAAAAACAGGCATGTGCCAATTTCACATATTCTGAAGCTGGAAGAGTTCTGTTTGTGTCTACCGGGAACAAATGCTGCAACTGAAAGAACGTTTTCACTGATGAACAACTTGTGGACAATTGATAAAACACATCTAAGTGTGGACACTTTAAGGGTCATGTTGATCACCAAAGTGAACAAGGAGTAAACATGTGTTGAATTTGTTAAGATGCTCCAAACAAAAAAAGATCTTTTAAAAAAAAAAATATCCACTCATCAGAAAAGTACTGCAACTCTGCTTCACCTTCCGTTTAAGTTAGTATCACTAATGTTTTTTTTGTTATCTCCTGATAACGTTTTGCTATGTGTTTCTCTCTCTCTCTCTCTCTCTCTCTCTCTCTCTCTCTCTCTCTGCGATCAAGACTCAATCAGAGTAGGATTCCAGACTCTCTCATGAAGTCAGCTGTCTGTTTAAGTGATTCGATTGCCCCATATAGTTTCTCTTCCAGGGAGGTGGGTGTGGACTTGCTCTTCTCGGGTCTGTGTACTGGGGGGCAATCCTGTAGAACACGTTTTTTAGTCATATTGTTCAGCGTACAGTGGCATAGGCTGGTTGTACCTATTTTGAATTTGGTGAACATGTGATTTCTCATTCTATTGTGGTCAGTGCGTAGGCGAAGTATGATGACTTGATCCCTCCTTGATAGTTGATGGTATCCGTCACTCTCGTTATGCGTTGGGTGTTCTCGTTTCCATGGATTTTTCATAGAACTGACCTTTGAGGATGGATTTTGCTTCATCATAACGGAGCAGATGGTTCTCTTGTGGTAATCTCCCTCCCTCTTTAGCTAATTTATCTGCGCGTTCGTTCCCGTGTATATTACAATGTGACGGTATCCACTGAATGACTACTCTCTGGAAGTTATTGCATAGTTGGTCCAGGGTTGTTCTCAAGTCATCTAGTTCATTGTTCCTGGGGCTTTTTAGAGCTGATATTACTGACAGTGCATCAGTCAGAATCACCAATTTCTTGTGCATGTTATTTTTGTGTTGAGTAGCCAGTGTTGCAGCATCTCGGATGGCCTCAGTTTCTGCTTTAAAGTTGTTTGAGAATTTCCCAGTAGCTATTGACTTGATGATCTCGTCCTGATTATTCAGCGTCAAGAACACACCACCCCCTCCGTTATGTGTTTGAATTAGTTTTAAAATATATGTATTATTCACTTGAAAAAGACGGAAGAAATTTCATTTTATTGATGGAATATTTAAGTCAAATTAATCCGTCCCGGATTAGGTTTTCAAAAATATGGTCTTCGTCTTCTTTCCTTTCTCATCTGCCTTTCAGCGTCGAGAGCAGATATAATTTGTGATCTTTTACTCTTCTGTTCGCCCCTGCTGCTGTTATGTTTCCTAGTGCTTCTAATATTCCATCGACCCATCTTTTTCGTGGTCGACCCTTGGGTCTGGTGTTCTCACAACGTTTGTTGAAGTCTCGTTGTGTTGTGTTTTGTTCTTTCTGCCTTGTCACGTGGCCAAACCATTTTATCTGTTGTTTCCTTATATATTCTATAGCGGGGGCTATTCCTAGCTTTTTTCTCACTTCTTCATTTCTGATCTTATCTCTGAGACTGTTTCCTGTAATTCGTCTAACACATTTAATCTAGGTAGAGGTTATTTTTCATATTGTTCTTGCATCTAGGGTCCAGGTCTGGCATTGGTAGCACAACGTTGGGATGAAGATTGTATTGTATAGTGCTCATTTTGCATCCAGAGTTATTTCCTTGTTGGACAATAGTGGTGATAACTGTCCGATGATTTGACAAGCATTGTTGCATCTTGATTCTATCTCTGCTGTTTGAGAATTATCGTTTGTCATTAGATTTCCTAGGTATTTGAATTCCTCTACTTGTTTTAGTTGTCTGCCTTCTATAGTTATATTGATGTTCTGTTTATGTTTTGGCGACATTCATGACTTGTGTTTTGTTGATGTTGATTTTCATGTTGTACTCTGTGCCCGAGATATTGAGTTTGTTTAAGTGTTCTTGTAGGTCTTCTATTGTTTCACGTATTAGTGCCTGATCGTCTGCAAATAAAAGCTCGTTGATCTCCTCTGTCTCTGATGGGTTGGCTAGCTTGCATATATAGTCCATGTATGTAGTAAATAGTCGGGGGGATAACACGCACCCCTGTCTTACATCTGATCTAACTTCGATATAATATATATCTATATATAATATATTCGATATATATATATATATATATATATATATATATATATATATATATATATAATAATAATAATAAAATATGGTCATCTTACATAAAGCCCTAGATAGAAAACATTACATTGAAGCAAACATGCGACGCCTATCAGCAAAAAGGAAAACATGTTAAAAAGGACAAAGAGGAAACAAAGAAAAGAAGATGCAATACATCTTAATTTAAAAGAATGGTTATGTGTAAACTGGATAACAGAAAAAATAAACAATTGTAGAAATAAAAAGTTCTATTGATAGAAAGACGTGATCACACGCACTCTGACGGCAGGCACGGCGCTTGATGATGATGACATGAAATCTAAATTAAGGCTAGGAAATCCCTCACAGCGCATGCGTGAAAATTGTATCAAAAATTTGTATTTCCTGCTTTTATTAAAACTTTAACAGGGGATCCCGCCTCGGAGACGAACTGAAGATTTGGTGGAAACTAAAGTCGTTTAGTTGTCTATAAAAGACTCACTTGACAACACTTTCCAATGGTTTATCCACGCGTGTAGTGTACGATAATGAAGATTACTGGAAACGGTAAAGTTGAGACGGAAGAAGATATGGAACATGACGGAGGAGAGACTGACAAGAGCTCAGAAGACGATTCTCACAGCTGTTCAACTGAAGAAGCCGAAGACCAGGATCATGAAGATGAATCGCAATCAGGTGAACAGAGGATAAATTGATGTCTTGTTTATTACCTTTGTAATATGATTATGTGAAATGTGGTTTTAATTTGAATTATATATTATTTCTTAAGCATGTATGTAGTGAGTAGTGTCTCGTGATCACTTTTCATGTGGACTAAGTGTAACCTCAAGTGTGAGGATTGTTCAGCTGAAAGAATAAAAAAGATTGAGTGAATCAGTGATGAAAGAGCAGTTCAGAGTTGCCAAACAAAAGTGTTGGTTGTCTTAAACATCACTTCCAATTAAAAAAAAAGTTTAACTTCTTGAAATTGGGAGTTCAGGTGGTTTGTTAGTGAAATTTTATATATGTGTTGACTTTAGTGCCACTTATTTATTTTAATAATTATTTTATTATTATTTGTTGTTTGATCTGATAAAGCTTGAATTATTTATTACCCTCTTGCACCAGTTCATGTTTAAAAGTTAAATTTATTTTTACACAGTTCATTATTATGAATGTACACCTTTGTAGGAAACTTACATAGTGATGATAGTGCATGTTCTAATATACTGCAGCTATATAGTCTCTCTCTCTCCCCCCCCCCCCTCTTTTTCCCCCATACTTCAAAACCCGATAAACAAATCACAATTTTCAACATTATATATATATATGCTACAGAATATATATATATACTACAGAAGTATAGACTTTCAAATATATAAGCATATATCTCCATATTATTGGTCCAGACATAGCAAGCAAGCTGAAATGTCAGTTCCATCCTCATTAGGACACAGCAGAAGGAAGACACAATCTCTCATACTCAGCACATGGAACGTTAGGACCATGTGTCCTGGATTAAATAACACCAACCTCACGAGTGTAGAAAACATAAGGAAAACAGCCCTCATCGACATGGAGCTGCAGAGACTACATGTTGATATTGCAGCGCTTCAGGAAACAAGGCTTGCAGATTGTGGTTCAGTCAGGGAAAATAATGACACCTTTTTCTGGCAGGGGCTAAAGCCTGAGCAGCCTCGCTCATATGGAATTTGCTGTGCATAATAAGTTCATACATTCTATAAACACCCCAAATGGTACATGAGAACGCATAATAACACCTGCTTTCATGTACATTGCCGTTGCAAGATTATGAACATCAAATGGCAGGACAAAGTAACTAATTCTAATGTCTTACTAAGAGCCAAACTACCATTGATCATAGCAACACTTAGGATTCGTAGACTAAGGTGGCTGGGCCATGTAAGAAGAATGGCAAACAATCGAATTCCAAAACAAATATTGTATGGCGAACTTAAGGACGGAAAGAGACCAAAGGGCAGACCAGTGATGAGATATAAGGATGTCTGTAGGGCTTCCTTGAGGGAATTTTCTATCAGTGAAAGGAACTGGGAAAATGTGGCTGCGGATGGTAGCACATGGAGAGCAAACATAAAAAATGGCACAGAAACTTTCGAGACAGTCTTCTTCTTCTACCTTTTAGCTCCCAGTGGAGCATAGGTCTTCAACAAACACTTTCCAAGTCGTTCTGTTTTTTGCAATTCTTTTAAGATCATTCCATGTCTTCCCCATCATCTTCATCTCTGCTTCAATCTGTCTTCTCCAAGAATTCCTTGGTCTTCCTCTTTGTCTTTTCCCCTGGGGATTCCAAAAAAGGGCCTGTTGTGTAATACTCTCAGTTGGTTTCCGTAGTGTGTATCCTATCCATCGCCATCGTCTTCGCTGTATTTCTTTATCCACTGGTATTTGACCGGTACATTTCCATAATTCCACGTTAGTGACTTTGTCCTGCCATTTCCATCCCTTTATTCTGCGCAAGCATCCATTAATGAAAGTCTGTACCTTCGTGATTGTCAATTTTGTTATTCTCCATGTTTCACAGCCATATAATAGAACCGACTTAACATTGGAGTTGAAAATTTGTATTTTTGTATTTAGCCTAATTTCTTTGGATTTCCATATGTTTCCCAGTGCAATGAAAGCTCCTCTTGCTTTTGATATCCTTATTTGGTATCGTTTTCTGTTCCTCCCTCTTTGTCTATATTACTGCCCAGATATATATAAGATTGTACGTCTAGTAGAGGTATTTCTCCTAGTTTTATTTGGTTATTGCCAACTGCATTAATTCTCATAATGTTGGTCTTATCTCTATTAATCTTTAGTCCTAGCTGTTGTGATCTCTCATCTAATATGCTCATTTTATCTTGCATCTGTTGGTGGCTGTGTGATAGGAGAGCTATGTCATCAGCAAAGTCTAAATCATCAAGTTGTTTGGTCAGTGACCACTGGATCCCATTTCTGTTGTTTTGAGTTATTTTCATAATCCAATCTATGGCCAGTAGAAAGAGAAATGGAGACAGAAGGCATCCTTGCCTTACTCCTGTTCTTATTTCAAATGCTTCTGTAAGCTGTCCTTCATGCACCACACTACATTTTGTTCCTTCATACATTGTTTTTATCAGGTTAATAAACTTTATGGGGATTCCATAATGACTCAGCAACTTCCAAAGCATTCTTCTGTCTAAACTATCAAATGCCTTTTCGTAATCTATGAATCCAATATAAAGTGGGGATTTTAGTTCTAAACTTTGTTCAACTATTATACGTAAAGTAGTTATTTGATCAGCACATGATCTGTTCTTCCTAAAACCTGCTTGTTCATCTCTCAAGTGTTTCTCTATAGCCTCTTTTAGTCTCTCCAGAATGATTCTGCCTAATATTTTTCCTGGCACTGATAGTAGCATAATTCCCCTATAATTAGTGCACTCCTGTAAACTTCCTTTCTTTGGTAGTTTGATCATATAACCTTCTCTCCAGTCTTTAGGTATTTCTTCCCTCTCCCAAATTTTATCCAATAGATTATGTAACATCTTGGTAGAGGTGATAATATCTGCTTTGATGGCTTCCGAAGGAATTTCATCTGGTCCTGTGGCTTTACCATCTTTTAATAGTTTGATGGCTTTCATTATTTCTTCTTTGCTTGGTTTTCCGCAGTTAACGTATAATTCTTCTTCTGCTGGTAGTATATCTGGAGGATTATTTGAGCCGGGTCTGTTCAAAAGTTCTTCAAAGTGCTCTTTCCATCTCTCCATTTGTTCCCTTATATTACTAAGCAGATTTCCTTTCTTATCTTTGATAAAGGCGTTGATCTGTTTGTATTTTCCACCTAATTTCTTTGTGCTGTTGTACAGTTCTTTCATATTCCCTTTATTTGCTGCTTCTTCTGCCTCTTTAGCTAATTCATCTATATATTTCCTCTTATCCCTTTTAATGCATCTTCTCACTTCTTTGTTCACCTCTGTGTAAGCTTCCTGTGTCTTGGCTTTATTACTTCTTGTTTTGCTTTTATTTATGTCTGCTTTCTTGTTTTTTCTTTCTTTAATTTTATCCAGGGTCTCTGCTGTCATCCATGCCTTATTCTGGCGTTCTCTTTTCCCCAGTGTTTCTTCGCATGTCTCTTTCCATATATTTTTTACCTGTTTCCAATGATCTTCTATATTTATTGTATTTTCTAGTTGTTGGAGGACTTGGTATTTGTTTGATATTGTGACTGTAAATTTATCTTTAATTCCTTGTTCTTTAAGAAACCCTACATTGAAATACTTTCTGCCCTTATTCGTTGTAGTATACCTTTTTAATTTAATTTTAAGTTTGGCTAACAGAAGATGATGATCAGAAGCTATATCTGCCCCTCTATATACTTTTACATCCTGTAAGGATGACTTAAACTTATTATTAATACATATGTGATCAATTTGATTTTCCGTTCTATGATCTGGTGACACCCATGTAGCTTTGTGTATTCTTTTATGTTGGAATATTGTTCCTCCTAGGCTCATTTGATTAAGGGCGCAGAAATTCACAAATATCTCTCCATTCTCGTTTATATCTCCAAGTCCATGTTTTCCCATAATCTCTTCGAAGCCTCTGTTGTCTGATCCTACCTTAGCATTTAGGTCTCCCATCAAGATTATAATATCCTTGGCTCGTCTTGCATCCATCTGGCATTGTAGCTGTTTATAAAAATCATCTTTAACTGAGTCATCTTTATCGTTGGTTGGTGCATAGCATTGTATAATGTGTAATTTTATTTTGTTTTTGATTGTTCTAAATGTTGCTCTCACCAGTCTTGGTCCCACTGCCTCCCATTCTATTAGTGTCTTCTGTGCATTCTTTGATAGCATTACAGCTACCCCTTCGCTATGTTGTGCTCCTGGTTCCTGGTGTCCTGATGATAAAATCATCTCCCCTGTATTCAATTTTATTCTCTCCGCTCCCAGCCATCTTGTTTCACACATTCCCAGAATATCTATCTTGTAGTTGGTCATTTCTGCTGCCACTTGTGCCGCTTTTCCCTGTTCGTTAAGGGTACGAACATTCCAGGTGCCAATTCTGGATGATTTCCTGGTAGACAAAGGGTGAGTCGGCAACCCGGACTCCTTATGGCTTTCTCCGGATTGCGTCATACGTCTCTTAGACAGAGAGCCCTTCTCTTTCCTGGTTGACGGATTTACTTTATCTTTCTTTGACTTGTTCATGTTTGTGAAGTTTTTTCGGCTTTTTTTTTTTTACAGTATGGGATTGCCAGTCCCATGCCTAACCCTCCTTTCTCGCCTCTTACGAACATGCCTGGTAGGGTACAGCGCCGCTATTCTTTACTTCCCTTTCGGGCCCCGGCAGCGCACGGGCGTTTCGAGACAGTGCTGATGTCAAATTCAGAAGACAAAAGGCACAAGAGAAAGGAGACAAGGCCAGGTACCGCGGTGTACAACTTGCTCGTTCTGTGGATGGATCTGTCTGTCCAGGATTGGCAAATTCACCCATTAGAAAAGATGTTCAGTAAAGCAGCACCCAGTATGAGACACTAATACTTTACCAAACTACTGACTTATCATGATTGCTTGCTACCAACTGTCTGTCAAGACACCAAAGGCAATATATATATATATATAAAACAATAAAGTTGTATTCTCAAAAACACTATTTCAACAGATAACAAGTTTCAAAATTATAATATTGTTGACTTCATAACACTTATCATGTTTTGTGAAGCATCTATTTTAGGTAATTCCCTAGTTTAAGCACATATATTATTTCAGCAAAATGAGTAATCTTCCCGTCGCAAAAAACTACAGTGGTTCTCAAATACTAAGAATTATGTTAGGGTTTATATATATCTTAGCTTGTGTGTGCTGGCCATGGCTCATATCTTGGTGTGTGTCATGTTAGTCATATCTCATATCTTGGTGTGTCCGTGTTAATCATGTCTCATATCTTTATGTGTGTCTGTGTTTAGTTATATCTCATATCTTAGTGTGTACCAGTGTTAGTCATATGTCATATCTTTGTGTGTGCATGTCTGGGTTAGTGATATCTCATATCTTTGTGTGCATGTGTATGTTTGTCATATCTCATATCTTCGTGTGTGCATGTCTGTGTTTGTCACATCTCATATCCTTGTGTGTGCATGGCTATGTTAGTCCCATCTCATATCTTTGTGTGTGCATATCTATGTTAGTCATATCTCTTATCTTTGTGTGCATGTCTATGTTAGGCATGTGTCATATCTTTGTGTGTGCATGTCAATGTCAGTTATATCTCATATCTTTATGTGCATGTTTATGTTAGTCATGTGTCATATATCTTGATGTGTGTCAGTGTTAGTCATGCCTCGTATCGCTGTGTGCATGTCTGTGTTAGTCACATCTCACATCTTTGTGTGTGCATGTCTGTGTTAGTCACATCTCATATCTTTGTGTGTGCATGTCTGTGTTAGTCACATCTCACATCTTTGTGTGCATGTCTGTGTTAGTCACATCTCACATCTTTGTGTGCATGTCTGTGTTAATCACATCTCACATCTTTGTGTGCGTGTCTGTGTTAATCACATCTCACATCTTTGTGTGTGCATGTCTGTGTTAGTCACATCTCACATCTTTGTGTGCATGTCTGTGTTAGTCACATCTCACATCTTTGTGTGCGTGTCTGTGTTAATCACATCTCACATCTTTGTGTGTGCATGTCTGTGTTAGTCACATCTCACATCTTTGTGTGTGCATGTCTGTGTTAGTCACATCTCATATCTTTGTGTGTGCATGTCTGTGTTAGTCACATCTCACATCTTTGTGTGCATGTCTGTGTTAGTCACATCTCACATCTTTGTGTGCATGTCTGTGTTAATCACATCTCACATCTTTGTGTGCGTGTCTGTGTTAATCACATCTCACATCTTTGTGTGTGCATGTCTGTGTTAGTCACATCTCACATCTTTGTGTGCATGTCTGTGTTAGTCACATCTCACATCTTTGTGTGCATGTCTGTGTTAATCACATCTCACATCTTTGTGTGCGTGTCTGTGTTAATCACATCTCACATCTTTGTGTGTGCATGTCTGTGTTAGTCACCTCTAGTGACTCGGGCAGATGGTGCTCGTAAACCTGGGAGGGCCGACCATCTAAGGGCAAAATCCCCCTACAGAAAAGACAATCTGCTGCCTTGCAGGAAGATTGGGGACAATCAAAGGCTAGGGAAAGCAAACCCGAATAAAATGCTGGCTGAAATCGGATGCACTGGGCCACTGGCGCAGAACACAGTGCAACATTTTAATGGGTGTTCAATCAGAGTGGATCTGGCGAACTCTACTTGTGATGTTCTGTCTGTGGGGGCGATCAACAGCTGACTTCATGTGAGAGTCTGGAACCCTTACTCTGATTGAGTCCTGATCGCAGAGAGAGAGAGATGTTAGGGTTTAATGGAAGGGTTAGAGTTACTTTACCCAAGTTTCTCTAGAATTAAGGGTCATCTAATGAGAGATTAGAGAACCACCAAATAAAGTGCAATGTTACTGTTAAGGACATTTTTGAATTACTTTCAGTTCTTCTTCTACTGTTTTTGCCCCAATGATTGCTTCTCTTCATTATTCGCTCTTGAAAGGACACTCATTTGATCTATATATGCTGTGTTGTGGTTCACAACAAGCTGTTTTTTATAACTGATGATTGCATCTTGGTGCATCTTGATGCCTTTACTCCATTATTTACAACTTTCCAGCACATCTGACTTCATAACATTTTTGGATACTGTTTTCTCTTTGTGATCCCTATTTGCTTGACCAGATTGACCAGACTGATTAGTTGCTTACCAGGCCCAACATGATGAGGTGAAGTAGGATCTTGATGGGTTTTAATTCTAATGCAGTTATCAGTTGTTGAATTTATTGATCACTTTCAGCACAGGTGATTATGGAAGTCTTGGGCTCACTTTCATTTCAACATTTCTAAATTTATTTTGAAATGCTTCTATCTATCTATCTGTCTGCCTGCCTGCCTGTTTGTCTGTCTGTTGTCCTTTCGAGCCAAAGACGACACATAGGGCAGAACCACAATCTCAAAAACAGAAACCTTGTGTGCCAAAATGGCAGAGATCGCTGCTTCTAAAATCTATGGCTCTGTTTCCATAACAATACTTTATTACAATGACAGCTTGTCAAACCATCAATCAACCTCCTTAGTCGCCTCTTATGACATGCCTGGAAGGTCACATTATAATGCTTAGTATCATTATATTTTCTAACTTGGTAACTTCTTCTTTCTTTCCTTCCTTATTTACCTTTCAGAGCCAAGGGAAGGTATAATTTGTGGCCTTTTGCCCTTATGTTGGTCTCTGCTGCTATGTTTCCTAATGTTTCTAATATTCCATCAATCCATCTTTTTCATAGTTGGCCCTTGAGTCTGGTATTCTTGCAATATTTATTGAAGGCTTGTTGTGTTGTTTTTTTTTTTTAGTATGTCTGTGCTATAGCATTGCCGAACCATTGTATCTGTTGTGTCCTTATGTATTCTATGGTGGGAATTATTCCTAGCTTTTTTCTCAGTTCTTCATTTCTGATCTTATCTCTCTTATCTAACTTGATGGATGTTAGTGGATGGATGGATGGACTTTGTAACTTGATGGATGTTAATGGATGGATGGATGGACTTTGTAACTTGATGGATGTTAGTGGATGGATGGATGGACTTTGTAACTTGATGGATGTTAGTGGATGGATGGATGGACTTTGTAACTTGATGGATGTTAATGGATGGATGGATGGACTTTGTAACTTGATGGATGTTAGTGGATGGATGGATGGATGGATTTTGTAACTTGATGGATTTTAATTGGAAAAAAAAAAGTGTCAAATAAGGTTCATTCTTATGACACATCTCTACCATTTTGTCAGGTGAACAAGCAGCACATCAGGCAGTCCAAATTCTTTATACTTAACTTGACAGTGATCTATAGATGTGTTACCTAGAATTACAGTGTGCGGTTGAACTGCAGTTGGGGGTCACCAAAACATCAGTTCCATCTTATGGATCTTCATGCCTTTCTAAGTTGGTAAACCCTTAGAGGAACCACACCATCTCTACAGGATTTGTGGTATTATTCTTTCCCCTTCTCTCTTCTCATTCCTCTCTCCCACCAAAACTGTTAAAACATTATGCCATAGGGGTTAAAGTTACAGTTATAGAGTTACTCTGCTTCAATGTTTATTGAACAATTTCTCAGCACACTCATTGAGATGATGATGTCAGAATATCCCCACCTCTCAATATTTCATGGCATGATTCGAGCCTAATCAACTGTTACTATGTGTTTGCATCAACCAATGATCTGGCATTAGGGTATTAGGAAGGAAAAATGGAAATTAAATAAACGCTATCACATCACAAAATGTGACTAGCATTAGTCAGTCTTACCTAGGGTGGAAAATGGTAGCCCCCACAACTCTTTGTTGCATATGTTTATAAGATAAGACAGCATTTGAATATTCATAATTTTTTTTTCACATAATCTCTTTCTCACACACATCATATATAAACATTGGAAACCATAACATGCAATTTTAAAACATACTTTAAATAAGACTTTTATTTATAATAAGACTTTTATTATATGGTGGCGCTCACATATTTTAAATGGAATAAACTAAATATCACCCACAGAAATTGATGAAGTTGAGTGTGAGAGAAGACGTCATGAGTATCTCGCTGATATGTCTGAACTAGAGAAACAGTTCTGTGAGCTCAAGGAGCAGTAAGTGTTTGACTACGTTGGTCCTGGAATTTTGAATACATTTTAAAATTTGAAATTAAATTGTAATGTTATAAAGTATTGGAATACTTTGTAATATTAGTTTTTAAAATAAAATTTTTAACAAATTTTGGAGTAATAATTATGAGATCACACTTTATAGATGAACTGACATTTGATTGTCAAGAAAAATATTAAAATGGAAGTTTTCTTCTTCTTCCTAGCATTCATCTGTTAAGTGGACGTGGATGCATTGTGTCACTGGTATACAGCAATGCTGCAATATCTTCACCTTTTGCCTCAGCACATCTGTCTTTAGCATGGATGAATAGATTGCTTAACATTTTTTGTGAGGACAGGAACCATTTTTGTTCTTTTCTTTTCAATTTTGTAACTGGCAAGGGTACTTTAATGTAATGTGTGCGAGAGCGCACTGGACCTCCTGTGTTTTGCAGTTATCCAAGTGGGCTAGACATCATCTCACTGCCCAGAGAGTGGGGGGGGGGGGGGGGGTAAAGCCATGAAAAACCCACTGATTTGATTTTTTAAAAATGTCCATCACGTATGGGAATCAAACCAGGGACTTTCTTGTCAAGAGGCCAACATCTTGCCTCTAGACTGACTACCCATTCCTCCTCCAGAAGTTGTCTTGATTAAAAATTTTTTTAGCATCAGTGATATTTTTCTGTCTGTGTATCATTTGGATTTCACAATTTATGAGCTTCAAATATCATTATGGCCTAATAAATACTGGGAGCCATGATAGCTCAGTCGTTAGTGAGCAGGACTACAGTGGACTATAGATTGGGTTCGATCCTGATCTACAGCTTCCGGGTTCACCCATCCTTAAATGGGTACCAGGTTTTTTTCTGGAAAATAAAACAAAACAGGTGTAATACTGACCACATTACCCCTAAAAATCATGTGCCGAAGGTCTGTAAAATGTATGGTCACTAACACCATATTCCCTATTTGCCACTTGGCGTGACAGGGCTCTTTACTTTACTTACTAATAAATACTGGGAGCAGTGAAAGCTCAGTGGTTAGTAAACTGTACTACTAAGGTCAAGGTTTTTTTTCTGGAAAGTAAAGCGGCACGGGTGTAATACCGACCACATTACCCCAAAAAATCATTGCCGCAGGTCTGTAAAAACTATGGTCACTAACACCATATTCCCTATACGCCACTTGGCATGACAGGGCTCTTTACTTTACTTTCTAATAAATACTGGGAGAAGTGAAAGCCCAGTGGTTAGTAAACTGTACTACTAAGGTCAAGAGGGTGGGTTTGATCCTGATCTGTGGCTTCCAGGTTCACCCAGCTTTAAATGGGTACCTAATTTTCCTAGGAAAGAAAGATGGCTCTGGTGTTATGCTGACCTCATTACCCAAAATATAATGTGTTGAAAATCTATGAAAAATATGAGCACTAACATATATAATCCCTATATACCATAATAAGGCTCAACGGGGCTCTTTCGTTTCTGACAAGTACGTTCATATTAATTAGATTTTTATTTAGATGCATATTCTTCAAAAACAACACTGAATAACCACAGACCATATACCATCCTGCAACATACAAATGGGAAAAGCAATCAAATACCATCTTGATTGATTGTGGTACACTGGAAGACTTGAAACTATTACCACTAAACTTCACCATTATCAACCTGTATGGAGACAAAACAACTGAGACAGACTTGGGTGATCCATGGTATAACAGCAACAAAAAGAAAAAAACAGTGAAAACTTAAAAAGTCCAAGAAGTGAGGAAAGTAAAGTAAAAGTAAACATTTCATGTGGTGGTTTTTTTATTGAAGTTGGAGAAGAATTTGTTTTGATAGTGTAGTTTTTATGTTGGTGTCATAATCTAGGGTTACTAAAAACTAGTTTTTTTTAAGTATAGCTTATCCGGCATCATCATGACTCCACAAGGAAGCAAAAGATAAAATAGACTAAGGAATGCAAATGAATTAAAGGATATGATTAAGGTAGGGAAAATTATAAATTAAAGCAAGGTAATAAAACCAGTATATTGTTCTTTATTAGAGTAGACCACTTCTAATTTATATGCCTATAATTATATGATGTTCTCTAAACTTGTTGGGTATAAATCCATATTGTATGAAATACTATTTCACGTATTTATAGTGATAGGGTATGTTACAGATTTTAAACTTTTGTTTAATTGTTTTATATTCTAGATTGTACACAGAAAGACTTGAGCAAATTGATGCCAAGATAATAGAAATACAAAACAATAAAGCTGCTGAATACTTGCAACCATTAGCGCAGCTAGATGACCAGATGGCTGTCAAGAAAAGGTTGCCTGTAAGTTGTCTTCTGTTTTGTTTCTTATGCATTAAAGTTGAACATGGTCAATTCAGAAAAAGAAATGACAAGGAAATTTATGTATGTGACTTGAAAATGTAAAGTTTCTAGACTAATTACTGTGATGTAACCACTTGACATATTTGGTCAATGTTTCCAAGTGCTCTCAGTGTTTGTTGTGTGACATCACTTTGTCTACACATGGTTAACTTCTACACACCATTTTCCAAGCTTATAAATGTGCTGCTCTGTGATCAGTTAGATGGTTGAAAGAGTTCAAGCAACTTGTTTGCATCAAATTTTGCGTGAAGTTTGGCAAATCTGTTACTGAGACCTTCAAATTTTTTTTTTTTAGGTCTTTGGTGAATATTCTTTAGGTCTTTGATGGGGTATTTAGGTTTCAAGGCAGGTCAAGTGTCTGTTCAAGATGATGAGTGCTCATTTCATCCTATCACCAGAATACACCAGAAAATGTGAGAAATTATCTATTAGGACCATCGCTGAACAATGCATCCCTGATATGTGAGGGGTGTCACTGGACAATCCATCAGTTCTTTGCATGGTTGGAACCATTTATTGAGTCTATCAGGATATAATAACAGAAAACCTGAATGTACATGTGTTGCTGCAAAATTCATCTGCACAAATACAATCTGGAGTCAAAACAACAATGAAATAGGCTAGAGTTACCAAAATGAAAGAAGGCTCCACAGGTCTGGTGTGCAAAAGATGCATTCTTGTAATTTTTTTTAGATGCCAAGGTGTTCATTTCCCTAGAATTTATTTCATCTGGCACTACTGTGAGTTTAAATTTATGTTGCTGCACTTTGGAGTCACTTGAGAGAAGTGTGATCAAAAAGACAGGAATTTTGGTGCAAACACAATTGACAGTTGCACCACAACAAAGTGCCAGCTCACACCTCACCCAGAACAGCACAATTATTGATAAGAAAGCAACAAGCCGGTGACCCCGTATTCTCTGTGTTGGGATCATATATTGGGATTTGCAGTTGTCTTTGGACAACTTTCAAGGAAAAAGACTTCTACTGTGCTTTTGAGATATGGAAGAGGTGCTGGATATACTAAGACTATTTTGAAGGTGATAATAGCCAAAATTAAGTAAGATAAGCATGTAAGTTTTTTCAGGCATGATTCCTGGCAGCCAGTTGGTAGGGCATAATTTCTGTGGCACTCCACAAAATAGAAAATTAAAATGAAATCAATAGAGTCTTTGTCAAAGAGTGAATTTAAAGTCGTTAAGAGTTATTGCTCACTATGAATATGCAGCACATTGTGACTGTACAACATTATTGGCCATTCTTAGAGGAGTTTTGTATTTAAGATAAATTTAATATGGAATATTTATGTGAAATATAATTGTTTTTTTTTGTCTTATATATATTCTTATGTTTTTTTTCTCCAGCCATTCGCAGAGACATGGCACTAGCAAGCATTAAACAAAAATTTGAAAGTGAGGAACTTGCAGCTTTTCAACATATGGAGGTAATGTGAACAGTTATTTGTTTTGATAATTCAAAAACTTAACACACCTTATTTGTTTGCCATTGTGCCATTTTCAACAGGCCAACAAAGTAGTCAGTGGCAAAATACACCTTGTGGTGTTATGCAAGGTAACAACAAATCTCTTTACTGTTTGGTTCACAAAACTCCTTCATTTAGTGTTCAAAGTCTTGCATATGCTATCCATTTATTCCTTCACTATTCCTTTCTTTGTTAACTTTGATCTGCTAGTCTTCAGCTTTTGCTCACAGTAAGATGTGTAGAATATTATGTAAGATGACATCAAATATCAAAAACTGTCAGTTTTAACAGTAAGTGCAAGTGCTGATGGTTCCAGTAGCTGATTGGTTATATACACCTCCTATTCAACCCTTTCTGTTCCTGCCACAATTGATTGAATTGTGTTACAAGAGGAAACTAAATCTTATTTCACAAAGAAAATTAGTTTATTGCAGTACTTGTGTTTTTGTTTTTCTTTTCTATATTTTGAACCATAAATTTATTTATAAAATGTTATTGTAGGAAAATCTAGTGGCTGAGTGGATCAAAGATGTCATTCTTCAATCATGTAGTTGCTGGTTTTGATTCCTGCAGGAGATTGCAGATTTGATTCTTTGTAGAGTGAAAATGTTTTTCTGTATGGGGGCGAAATTACATATTTTGCCTGAACACCCTGCCCTAACATAACAGCATGGAGACATTGCATTCTCCAACACACTGTTTATCTCCTTGTCTGCGGCCCCCCCCCCCCCCCCCCCCACCACTTTTTCCATAGAACACACACACACCCTCCCTCCTTTTTCAAGTGGAATAAGTGGTATAAAAGTAGTTTTTATGTTTTTTATTATTTTTATATTTTGTAGTTTTCTAAAAATGCTTCTTAAATTGACAGTGTGTAACCTTCATTATCCTTATGGTATGTACTGAACATGTCCCAGTTTTCTCTTGATTAGCACCATTGTAACAATTTGACATGTGTTTCTCTGTCTACGATCAAGACTCAATCAGAGTAGGATTCCAGACTCTCTCATGAAGTCAGCTGTCTGTTTAAGCTGATCGATTGCCCCATATAGTTTCTCTTCCAGGGTGGTGGACGTGGGCCACATTGCTCTTCTCAGGTCTGTGTACTGGGGGCAATCCTGTAGAACATGTTTTGTAGTCATATTGTACAGTGACATAGGCTGGTTGTACCTATTTTGAATTTGGTGAACATGTCATTTCTCATTCTATTGTGGCCAGTGCGTAGACGAAGTATGATGACTTGATCCCTCCTTGATAGTTGGTGGTATCCGTCACTCTCGTTATGCTTTGGGTGTTCTCGTTTCCATTTTTCATGGAACTGACCTTTGCTGATAGATTTGGCTTCATCATAACTGAGCGGATGGTTCTCTTGTGGTAATCTCCCTCCCTCTTTAGCTAATTTGTCTGCACGTTCATTCCCGTGTATATTATAGTGTGATGGTATCCACTGAAATGCTACTCTCTGGAAGTTATTGCATAGTTGGTCCAGGGTTGTTATCAAGTCATCTAGTTCATTGTTCTTGGGGCTTTTTAGAGCTGATAGTACTGACAGTGCATCAGTCAGAATCACCAATTTCTTGTGCATGTTATTTTTGTGTTGAGTAGCCAGTGTTGCAGCATCTCTGATGGCCTCAGTTTCTGCTTTAAAGTTGTTTGAGAATTTCCCAGTGGCTATTGACTTGGTGATCTCGTCCTGATTATTCAGCATCAAGAACACACCTCCCCCTCCATTTCTGGTGGCATTTGTAGCAGAGCCATCTGTGTATATGTGGGACCAAGAGTCCTGTGTGTAGGTATCGTGTATGTGTTCTATAGAGTCTTGATAGGTGTAGATTTCATAGCACCAGTGATGATACGGGCAGCTTGGTTCTGTGTTCTGTTAATTTTGCTAAGGTGTGATTTGGAAGCATAGCCCAGGCTGTGACTCCTTACTCTAGAACTGGTCTGACTCTTCCTACGTATAGTCTTTTCAAAATATTGCTGTCTGCCCCCCAGTCCGTTCCTGCCAATTTCTTCATAATATTTGTTCGTTTTCTGGCTTTTTTCCTTGCTCTGTCTATCTGATTTTTCCAAGTCATTCTGCGATTCATAGTGACACCAAGATATGTTGGGTTTTGGTCAATAGGGAGTGTATGGTCTTTTATCTTCAAGTTTGCAGAGAGTGTTTCTTGATAGGCTGAAAATTGCATGTGTAGTTTTTTTTTCATTGATTGGTAAGAACCAGGTGTTCGTTCATTTTTGAAGTTCACCTAGGGCATCTTGCATCCTGGGTCCAGCCACCGACATACTTTCCTCGCAAGCCCATAACGCCAGATCATCTGCGTATATTGCTGAGTGTATTTTTGGTGGAATGTCCATTACGATGTCATTTAGGAAAATTAAAAAGAGTGTTGTGGACAAGACTCCCCCTTGTGGGACACCTTGTTTGATAAAGACCTTCTTACTTAGTTGACCTTGAACTTGTACTCTGGCCGTTCTATCCTGAAGGTATTGAGAGATCTAATTGAATAAACGACCCTGGATGCCAAGTCTAAAAAGCTTGTTCTTTAAACCCTCTCGCCAAACCCTATCAAAAGCCTTCTCCATGTCGACCCACACTGCCAGTGTGTGTTTCTTTTCTTGTAGAGCATCCTCTTTTTCCTGTGCAATGTAGGTGACCAGGTCTTCAGTTGATCTGTGCTGACGGAAACCACTTTGTTGTGGTACGATTTGTTGTTTTGTCTCCAAATGCCACATGTCTTCTGTTAACCAGCCTTTCCATGAGTTTACTCAGGCAGCTCAGTAGGCTAATTGGTCTATAGCTACTTGGGTCTAGTGGGTCTTTTCCACACTTGAGGATGGGCACCATAATAGCTTCTTTCCAGATTGCCGGCACATGACCTCTCTTCCTGTTTATTATCCTTAGTAGCTGGCTCTTGGCTTTCTGTCCCAGATTTAGTTGCATTTCGTTGGAGATTCCATCTTTTCCAGGGGAACTTTTGAGCTTCAATCCTTTGAGGGCAACATCTAATTCAGTTGGGGTAAAGATGATCATCTGATGCTCTTCTGGTGCTAAAGGCATGTATTTTGCATTTTGGTTTTCCTGTCTTGCAGCTTTCTGTTTGTCTATTGGTATGTTTATTCTACTAATGTTTTTGTAAGTCTCTATCAGTAGATTTGCTGCCCTTTTGCCTGTGAGGATGTTCTGATTGTGCACTAATGATATTGGAGGTCGGCAATTGTTTTTGTCGCTTAGAGCTTTCGCAAGTTTCCTTGTAGTTTCTTCTTGTTCCTCTAGAAATGGATTCTTTAGCAGCTCTCAGGATTCCATTTGTTAACCGCTCTATCATATTATTGACCTTCTTTTCGTGGGTGTTGATAGGCGCAGTATATGCATCAGTGAGCCTTGCAAACCTTGCCTAATCTGCTCTCTTATAGTTCCAGCAGGGAAGAGGTATTTGCAACTCCTGTTTGTGAGCAAGAGCCACTGAAAGTTTAACTGGTCTATGGTCACTATCTCCAGGTTGGTTTGGCACTTTTGTGGTTATTTTGATAGATATGTCTCCAGTTGCAAATGCTAGGTCGGGTGTGGAAGTTGTTTTCCATATTCTTGAGTAGAAGGTTGGGGGGTCCTCCCTAGAGTTTATGAGGAATAGGTTGTTGTCTATTTCCCATTCTTCCCCTTCTTCACCTCGAACATTGGACTCCTTATATCCCCATCTTTCAGAGTGGCTGTTAAAGTCTCCTACTACCAGACACTTTGATGGTGTTATTTCCATTGACTCCAGCTTCAATAATTTGTCATTTGGATAGTATATATTAAAAATCCTTATACTAGCGGAGTTAATGTATAGGTCCGTACCAATGATCTCTGCCTCTCCGTTTGTGACTACCTCTATCAGTTTTGCTGGGATGGAATTTTTAATAAGTATAAGAATTCCACCCTTGTGACCTTCCCTGTCTTGTCTAAATGTTTGGTAGCCCCTTGATCATAAATCTGTGCTGAGGATTAAGATGAGTTTTCTGGACGCAGACGTCGTCTATCTCCTCCTCTTCTAGTCTGATTGTTAGAGCTTGTTTTTTTGTGGTATATGCCCTCCGCATTCCAGTGTATTATATTCATCTGTTTCTTGAAGCCTTTCCGGTCAGCGGTATTTTCTATCATAATTAGTCTGTTAGATCCAGTCTGATTGATTACTTGTTAAAACATTGCACTGTGTTCTGCGCCATTGGCCCAGTGCGTCCGATTTCAGCCAGCATTTTATTCAGGTTTGCTTTCCTTAGCCTTTGATTGTCCCCAATCTTCCTGCAAGGCAGCAGATTGTCTTTTCTGTAGGGGGATTCTGCCCTTCAAATGGTCGGCACTCCCAGGTTTACGAGCACCATCTGCCCAAGTTTATGTAGTAATTAGTTGGTGATTAGATCATCCCCATCACACATCAAACAACAGATTATAAGACCCTCCTAGCTATCATGAACTTCTGAGAGTCTCACCGATGCTGACAAGTCGTGTACGAAACCCCACTCCGTCTTTCATTGATTAGAGTACGACCGTCCTAGGGCTATGCGACTAACTTGATGACATAGCTCACACAACAATGGCTGCACTCACAATATCCCAGTTACTATAGTAAAAGCAGCCAACAGCACACGAAAAGCTGATGCACAATTTCCAAAGTGAAAACTGCTACTGACTAAACTGAGCAGAGCTTAGCAAGGAGTTGTACAATGCAAGAACTTGGCGTCATACAATCACATCGGCGGTTTTGGAACATCACATGATGTGTTGACGTAATTCGCATATATTGCTAGGCAGGAAAAAGTCGTATTCACAAACTTTTAACTTGACAATGAAGAACAATGAGGTGAGTACAACCTGTTATCATCGGCAAACTTTGCTAACTGGATCAGTTGATTAGCTCAGACGCAGAAAATTACACTGTAGAACCGAAGCTAATCAGTTCCCTAATGCAACTTCTGCAGCGGTCCAGCGAACGTGACCTCATACCACCATGTTTGGAAACGGAAGGAATTCTAGGGTTGCTTTCTTACACTTGGTGGACATAAACAAAAGCTTACACCACTTATTTCTATAATTATGCATTTTTCAGAGTGAGAAAGTTCTTTTGTACGACACAATAAAGCAAGAGTTGGATGATAAAATTAGAAGACTAGAAGAGGACAGGCACAACATAGACATTTCCTCTGGTAAGTTAATGAGATCTTGTTTCTTGTTCTTTTTTTTTCCAATGGTTTGTAGAACTCTGACAGAATTAGTTAGCGTGGCTTCCATATCTTGTCAGTTTTGGTGTAGTCAGCGTGGCTTCCATATCTTGTCAGTTTTGGTGTAGTCAGCGTGGCTTACACATCTTGTCAGTTTTATAGAGCTCTGAGAGATGTAGTCAGCGTGGCTTACACATCTTGTCAGTTTTATAGAGCTCTGAGGTGTAGTCAGCGTGGCTTACACATCTTGTCAGTTTTATAGAGCTCTGAGAGATGTAGTCAGCGTGGCTTACACATCTTGTCAGTTTTATAGAGCTCTGAGAGTGTAGTCAGCGTGGCTTACACATCTTGTCAGTTTTATAGAGCTCTGAGAGATGTAGTCAGCGTGGCTTACACATCTTGTCAGTTTTATAGAGCTCTGAGAGATGTAGTCAGCGTGGCTTACACATCTTGTCAGTTTTATAGAGCTCTTGTAGTCAGCGTGGCTTACACATCTTGTCAGTTTTATAGAGCTCTGAGAGATGTAGTCAGCGTGGCTTACACATCTTGTCAGTTTTATAGAGCTCTGAGAGATGTAGTCAGCGTGGCTTACACATCATGTCTGTTTTGTAGAGCTCTGAGATATGTAGTCAGCGTGGCTTACACATCTTGTCAGTTTTATAGAGCTCTGAGAGATGTAGTCAGCGTGGCTTACATATCTTGTCAGTTTTATAGAGCTCTGAGAGATGTAGTCAGCGTGGCTTACACATCTTGTCAGTTTTATAGAGCTCTGAGAGATGTAGTCAGCGTGGCTTACACATCATGTCTGTTTTGTAGAGCTCTGAGAGATGTAGTCAGCGTGGCTTACACAACTTGTCAGTTTTATAGAGCTCTGAGAGATGTAGTCAGCGTGACTTACACATCTTGTCTCACACATCTTGTCAGGTTTGTAGAGCTCTGAGAGATGTAGTCAGCATGGCTTACACATCTTGTCAGGTTTGTAGAGCTCTGAGAGATGTAGTCAGCATGGCTTACACATCTTGTCTTACACATCTTGTCAGGTTTGTAGAGCTCTGAGAGATGTAGTCAGCATGGCTTACACATCTTGTCAGGTTTGTAGAGCTCTGAGAGATGTAGTCAGCATGGCTTACACATCTTGTCTTACACATCTTGTCAGGTTTGTAGAGCTCTGAAAGACATAGTCAGTGTGGCTTACACACTTTTATTTTCTTAGATTAAATGTGTTTGTGTTTATTTTCTAAGTACTTTTTAATCATCCTATATAAAATTATATAATACAAATATTGAACATGTTTCAGATCTTT
The DNA here is from genome assembly GCA_032433765.1 of Megaustenia siamemsis. Lineage (NCBI taxonomy): Eukaryota > Metazoa > Mollusca > Gastropoda > Stylommatophora > Ariophantidae > Megaustenia > Megaustenia siamemsis. Next base: position 54,669,469 of record JAVIAB010000050.1, on the reverse strand, counting down.
GGCAAGAATCTCAGACTATGAAGAAGAAGAAGAAAACAGATCCACTACATCCTGAGAGAAGAAAAAAACCACAAACTGTTTCTGATATCCTTTTTTCTAATGCACCAATAATTCTTGTTTTGAGAAACAAATTACCCAATATCATATGTTCTTGCATTAATGACCAGTAAAACAAGAATATATCTGTAGTGTACTGCAGTACTTTGTGTACCCATTTTCAATCACTTTGATTTTTAATCTGCCTTCTTTGGCATCTCATGCACTAAAATTTGTACAGATATCATTAGTTTTTGAGACTAAATATGTGTCTGATAAATGATACATTTTATTTGTCATTGTGCTGTCATTTCATTGTTTTTGTGTAGCATATATAATATGTATTCATTTGACATCTAAGCTGTGCAAACCATGTTTTTATCGAAACAAAACATTTAATGACAATTAATTTACATATGTATGTTCTTCTCTGAAATCATCTCTCTTGCAGTATGAGATTGTTATAACTGCGTGTCCATAGATGGTATTTATAAATTATCTATGTCATTCTCAGTGGAACCATCACACACTTGTGTCATCAACACTGGGTTTTTTTTTTAATGGGGGATATCTCCTATTTTTTAATGGCTTTGTTAATCCTGAGGCAGTCCTGTATTTCTGCTTTATATCTGTTATGTGATATATATTTTTATATCTTGTCACTTTAGCACAATGTGTGACAGTACACAACTGTTCATGACATGCTCTCTACATCACTGTGAATACTTTAGACATTTGCTGGACTAATTCGTACATGAGACTGAGTGCAATCATCTAACTCATAAAAAAGAAAGACTGCATAGAAAAATAAAAATTATATGTATCGAGTGTTATGAATAAGGAATATAACCCCCACTTTTTTTCCCCCATCAGCACATCTTGGTGGCTGAGTGGTTAGTGTGCTCGCTTCCTGACCAGATGGGTCCGAATTTGATCCCCAGCAGTGGCAGATTTTTTTTTCGGACAGACAAGGCTCTGGGGTTCACCCAACCTCTAAAAATGGATACCAGAGATTTTTCTGAGAAGTAAAGTTGGCCTTAGTAAAGTTACCCAGAGAGACACTGAGAAGAACATTGGTGAGAGAGGCAAGAGCAGCAGGAATCGACTCCCTCAATGAGATAGAACTGCTTGCACAGAACAGAGACAGATGGCGAGATTTGATAAAATATCTTTAAAAGAAAACTGCTAGAACAAAAAAATTCATATAGGAGAAGGTGTATCTTGGTCTACGCCCTATGGGCCGGTTACGGCTCGAAAGGTTGAAAGAAGAAGAAAGTTGGCCTGGCGTGATACCAACCATATCACCCAAAAATGTGCAGTGGTCGTAGAAAAATATTGTCACTAACACCATATTCCCCATATATGCATAGCAAGGAGTGGAGAAAACCTTTACTTTTTACATCTTCGTGTAATGTGGTAGGCACTAGATCAAGTGCCCCCCCCCCCCCCCCCCCCCCCCAATTGAATTTGTACTTGTTTTTTAGATGTTTGACTAAGCATTTCTCTGCCATGGCCTACTGTTTAATGATAAGCTTATCTTTCATATATATACATATTTCTAACCTTATTTCTGCTGTTTGTGATACATTTTTATTTTTCTTAACTGTATTACGTCCATATATTGTATATTTGCTTCGAGATACAGATGTCATGGATGACTGGATGGCAATCAAGAAGGTAATTAGTGGTTACCAATTATTGAACCCAAGACTTATTTTAATATCTCTATTAGCTTTCAATGCTCTTAGTACAAGAAAATATTTGTTTCGGTCTTGTGTTATAATGATCTGTTATCATTTTTCTCTTCAGTGTTATGACTGACCTCCTCATTTTTCTACATTGCTACGAGTGACCTTTCATTTTTTCTCCATTGTTACAAATGAACTTTCCTTTTTCTCCATTGTTGGATTGACCTTTCCTCATTTCTGTTATCTTTTTTTTTCCCTAAAGTTCAGTTTTAGTTTTGCTGTTCATGTTTTTGATGTAAAGTCTACCATGCTCATTATATTTGTATCTCTGTTTTGTATCCGCACTAGGTTCTTAATACCTTCAGAACATTCAGGTTTTATGTGTGTATTGTTGAGAACAGTGTGGAACATGGCTCAGAGAGACAAATCTGTGTACCTCAGAAACATGTAGCTAGACCAATACTGTCACCTAGCCAAACATGTAGCTAGACCAATACTGTCACCTAGCCAAACATGTAGCTAGACCAATACTGTCACCTAGCCAAATACAAGGGCATTTACCCTGGACTAGGCAGCCTTTGTTATGACCCTATCATCAATGGTATATATATATATATCAACAGACGAGAAAATCACTGGAGCTATAAAAATGTGGTTTTACAGAAGAATGTTGAGAATACCATGGACAACTAAGAAGAGTAATGAAAACGTTCTGAAAGAAGCCAAAGCAAAAAGAGAGCTAATTTCCAATATTAGGAAGAAACAATCATCATTCATTAACTGCTGGAATATATTGTAACAACTGGGAAAATTGAGGGACGAAGAGATAGAGGGAAGTAAAGAGAAAAGATAGCAGACAGCTTAAAAGAATGGCTTGGCAGAAAGTCAACAACAGAAATGATAAATAACTGTCGTGATCGAAAGTTGTGGAGAGACATGATCACCTACGCCAGCAGGCTTGGTACTTGATGATGATTGATATATATATATATATATATAGTGTGTGTGTGCGTGGCGCTCCAGTGAGTTCAGATTCTGTTTGCAAGATAATGATGGATGCTGTTTGGTGTACATGCTTCAAACAATGATGGATGCTGTTTGTTGTACATGCTTCAAACAATGATGGATGCTGTTTGTTGTACATGCTTCAAACAATGATGGATGCTGTTTGTTGTACATGCTTCAAACAATGATGGATGCTGTTTGGTGTACATGCTTCAAACAATGATGGATGCTGTTTGGTGTACATGCTTCAAACAATGATGGATGCTGTTTGGTGTACATGCTTCAAACAATGATGGATGCTGTTTGGTGTACATGCTTCAAACAATGATGGATGCTGTTTGTTGTACATGCTTCAAACAATGATGGATGCTGTTTGTTGTACATGCTTCAAACAATGATGGATGCTGTTTGTTGTACATGCTTCAAACAATGATGGATGCTGTTTGGTGTACATGCTTCAAACAATGATGGATGCTGTTTGGTGTACATGCTTCAAACAATGATGGATGCTGTTTGGTGTACATGCTTCAAACAATGATGGATGCTGTTTGGTGTACATGCTTCAAACAATGATGGATGCTGTTTGGTGTACATGCTTCAAACAATGATGGATGCTGTTTGGTGTACATGCTTCAAACAATGATGGATGCTGTTTGGTGTACATGCTTCAAACAATGATGGATGCTGTTTGGTGTACATGCTTCAAACAATGATGGATGCTGTTTGGTGTACATGCTTCAAACAATGATGGATGCTGTTTGGTGTACATGCTTCAAACAATGATGGATGCTGTTTGGTGTACATGCTTCAAACAATGATGGATGCTGTTTGGTGTACATGCTTCAGACAATGATGGATGCTGTTTGATGTACAGGCATTAGTGATGGATGCTGTTTGGTGTACATGCTTCAAACAATGATGGATGCTGTTTGGTGTACATGCTTCAAACAATGATGGATGCTGTTTGGTGTACATGCTTCAAACAATGATGGATGCTGTTTGTTGTACATGCTTCAGACAATGATGGATGCTGTTTGATGTACAGGCATCAGTGATGGATGCTGTTTGATGTACATGCTTCAGACAATGATGGGTGATGTTTGTGTACAGGCTTCAGACAATGATGGGAGCTGTTTGGTGTACATACTTCAGACAATGATGCATGCTGTTTGGTGTACATGCTTCAGACAGTGATGCATGCTGTTTGATGTACATGGTTCAGACAGTGATGGGTACTGTTTGGTGTACATACTTCAGACAATGATGAGTGCTGTTTGGTGTACATGCTTCAGACAGTGATTGATGCTGTTTGTGTACAGGCTTCCGACAATGATGCATGCCGTTTGATGTACATGCTTCAGACAATGATGGTTGCTGTTTGGTGTACATGCTTCAGACAATGATGGATGCTGTTTGGTGTACAGGCTTCAGACAATGATGCTTGCTGTTTGATGTACATGCTTCAGACAATGATGGGTACTGTTTTTGTGTACAGGCTTCAGACAATGCTGTTTGATGTACAGGCATCAAGTAGAATGTTTTTCTGACAGTTGTGTGCTACAAGATGAGATGAGGCAGTGTATAACAACATTTGTTGATTGTTTTATTGTGGCCTGCTATTTCCCTGGACCTTTCCTCTATCGAGCACGTTTGGGATGAGCTGGAGCATCAGCTGCGAAGAAGATAAAATTGTCCTGAAATTCACTTCTAGTTAGCATAAGTGTTGCAAGAAGTATGAGATAACTTGCCTCAACTACAGATGCAATATCTCATTGACTTGATGAGAAGGTGCCGTCAAGCAGTGACAACAGCTCAAGAGGAACATACACAATACTGAGATCAAGATTTCTTTTTTGTGTGGGTGTGCTACACTTACATTGGGTGTGGCTTATAGGGAATATGGTTTTAATGCCCGTATTGTTTTTACCTACGTGCGTGTAGTCATAACTACACCATTCCCACATTTCTTTCTCAGAAAAAAAATCTCTTGGTGCCCATTTAGTTTAGTGAACCTAGAAACTTATGATTGAATCCAACTACTTGCCCTAAGCACACCAGTTCACTAATCACTGCTTTGTTGCAACTCTCCCTATCCCATAGACATTCCATTTTTCCCTCATTGCTGTACAAATTTAACATTGGTCAGATTAGGTCCTTATTTACATTATTTTTCATTGAGATCACACCTGGGTGTAAATTTGTCACATACCCATTGTATCGTATCTCACAAAATCTATCTGTTATAGTTAAATGTAGGCACATCTACACCATATGATTTGACAGTCACAGACACTTTGGTAATTATGTGCATTTATGTTTTTATCGTGACACATCACTTAGACAATTGTGTAATTTTTTATGTTGACAGAAGGCAGCAGCAAACAAAACCTATGTAGCATTAATTTTAATGACCTTGAAGATCAACACTTAAAAATAGAGAGAAAAAAATAATATAATCACAAGGTGCATGTCTGTGTATGTCTCATTATTCAAGATGTTCAAATTGTTTATGGCTGTGAAAACATTTGATATAACTTGGTCTCATTTGATTCCAATAGGCTTTAAAACAGCAATCACAGAAAAGGAAATCTGAGTGTGAGTATTGTTTTGTTATATTGGTTGCTTGTAGTAGTGTTTTTTTTTAAATAGTTCTTTGGTACTCTAGAAGACCTGGAGATCACAGTGTAGTTTGTCACTCAAATCAGTAAAGATATCTGGAGTCTACCATCCCCAACAGAAGAACAATGAAGAAGAATAATTGTATTTTTGTTATTAAACATCGTTCAACCAGAAAAAATGAAAGCCAAAAATCGTGATGTTCCCAGTATTTACTTTCCAGTTTAAATAATTGTGAAGAAATGAATAATGTTTGACATACAGAGTTCTTGGGTGCTAACAATGAGAAAATGCTAAGCCATTTAAAATGGTGAGAGAGATAACAAATATTGTTTAAAAACATCGCCGCCTCTTACAGTATTTAACGCAATAGAGCGTCTTACTCACTACCGAATGTGACGTGTGTTGTATGATTTTACCACTGAACACTTGCTGCTCCAAAGGATACCAACATATTTACCAGCTATTCTGTGTGAACTCACAGGTACTGTACACTAGCACTCAACGATAGAATGGTGTAGGCACCCTTAGTCAAATGAAAGATCAGCAGGGAGGCGCTTCAGGCAGGCGTGTCACAACAATTAGATGGCACAGACACATTTCTTTTCATTTCCCACACAATGGGTGTACTCCTGTTCATTGTGTACTGGTGTTAGGAGAATATTGAGAATGCCACTACATTTTTGGTTTCCTGACCAGAAGAGCCTAGGTTCACTACCCCAGCAGTGGCGGATTTTTTTTTTGGACTGACAAGGCTCCGGGGTTCACCCAGCCTCTAAAAATGGGTACCAGAGATTTTCCTGGAAAGTAAAGACGGCCTGGCGTGAAACCGATCACTTCACACAAAAATGTGTCGTTTTCATAGAAAAATATGGTCACTAATATTCCTCATACGCCTAGCAAGACGTGGAGGGAAATTTATTTTTACTACATTTTGTTAGGGTCTTAGAATAATTAATGATTCAAGAGGGACTCTATAACATAAATGAGAGATTGTGAGACTGTCTAGCTGACAGTCCAAAGTTAACCATGAGATGACTAGAGCCATCCAATCAAAATAGCTTAATTGCGCGCCACTTAGCTATCATCACAAAACTCAGCTACATTTAGAAAAAAAAAACAAGTTAGTTTGAACTAGGAACCAAGAACTTAAAGAGACAAAATTAATAAATAGTATTTTAAATCCAAAAGGGTTGTGGTCGACTGGGTTAGAACCCATGAGTCATAGTTACGATTGTGTAGCAGTCATTAGATAGTCAGACAAATATTTCTGTGTAACAATTTGATTAACATCATAAATATGGTTTAGTTAATAAATAAAATAAAAAAAGGAGCTGGCAGGTTGCCAGGACTTCTTAAGAAAACGTACAACAGTTTGGACTCTGTCTTTAATTCATCCTTTAACTGTACACAATATCAAGATGACTCAAAATCTCAAGAGCCTGATGATAGGTAGAAGTTTACAGAAGTCAGGCAGCAAGAGTTGAATAGTTCCCTAAGGTAGCAAAGCACTCGAAGATTAAGGGTGGTTGCTTGTAGAGAGTTTGGAGAAAACTCAAGATGGTGAAGTCTCAAAGTAACAGAAGTTCAAGCAAGAGAAGCTTAAATAGCCTCCAGTTGTACTAGAGGCTTTAAGATAAATTACAGCGAATAATTCGTCATCTGTGCATGCGCTAGAAATGATATGTCAAACTGAATGTCCCTCTGTGTCACATTTGTGTTGTCATGAGGGCCGTACACAACAACTAATAGAAACATACAATGTGCATACAGATATTTTAGGTAACATCAGAGGTGAATGGTGCTGAGAATAATGCAAAGTGGTGTTCAAAATGAACAATGAATGAGAAATCATGAAATCTCCCCTGAAATTCTTTTGACAGTTCCAGGCGACTGTCATAATTAGCAAAGTCAATATTGGCAGTGTTTTTCAACTCTTTTTACTTAGGAAAATTAACTAAAGTTTCATTTGACAAACATAACTTCCATAAGCTTAGTTTTGTAATTAATCCTGGAGCCAACTTTCATCTTTTATTTCATCTGGAGTTTTGACCTTTCACCTCCAAAAACATAATTATTTTTTGACTCAACAAACAAAATCTTGTCATCACTTTGTGACATGACAACCAGTGGACTTCTGTGTAGAATGGAACATCGTCAACTGATTATCCATATCCTCCAACAACTGGCTGAATTGACACACTAATTGAGAGCATGGCCTCTGATACAGTTCACTATCTTTGTGACCAAACTAAGCACATGTTCCAATTGTACAAAATCTTTGAACACAAATTTTTGCTGATGAATCTGCATGCGAGTTTTTTTTTTTTGTTTGTTTTTTTTGTTTGTTTGTTTTATTGGTAAAATGGCACTAACCGTATTATGTCTACCAACCATATATAACCTTATTATGTCTACCAACCATATATAACCTTATTATGTCTACCAACCATATATAACCTTATGTCTACCAACCAAATATAACCTTATTATGTCTACCAACCATATATCACAACACCCTCTGTAGATATTCAGGCAGAACCTGCTCAACTTTCTCAAAGATGCCTTGGCTAGTTGTAGTGTCATGCATGGGGATGAGCTCAATCAGTTCTTCATAAATATTAAATTCACTGTCACAGGCCCTGGTAAAAACCACAAGCTGTGCTATTTCAGTGATGTCAACAGTCTCATCAATAGCAATAGAAACATGTTCAAATCTTGATGATGTTGTTTTCAATTGTTTTAAATCACTTGACACTTCATTAATCCATTCAGCAACAGTGTTCCTGGTTAATGAAGTATATTTGAGTAAGTTGCTTTCTCTGGACACACAATTTGAGCCATTTTTACATGTGCATTGCTTTACGAAATCTCCTTCACTGTCAGATTTCCCACTTATATCGATCTTTCAGCTGAGTTCATAGCTTGCAGTGATGGAAGCGACATTCCTTTTCTCAATTTTCTTAAAACAAGTCTGTTGCTGTCTCAAGTTAGCCTTCAATTCCTTGCTTCTTGGGACACACATTGTGCTTTCATATTTATCATAAGATCGATGGTTCATGCCATGTCTTTTCAAGTTGTACTCTTTTGGTGTGGCAATGCTGTTGTTGCAAATTAAACAATGTATCTTTCCAATTTCACTGATGCGCAACAATACTGTAATTCCCAATTTTCTTCAAACATTCGCCCTTCTTTGTTCAGTTTCCTTTTTCTCTTAGCTGGAGAAGCACAAGCCAGATGGTGTGGAATCTGAAAAATAAAAAAAGCTGAAATGAAATTTAGACCAGCTTATATATCCTTTGTGTGTGCCACATGTGTGCTTGCAAAGGGCCAAATGTTTGACATGCCTGCGCTAGAAGATCATCAATGATCAAATGTAGTGGAGAGCACATAACATCTCCAGATAGTCAGTCAAGAAAACAGAAGATATAGAAAACACAAAATGAAGTTAGAATCAGAAAGAAACAATCAACATTTTTCGGGCACATCATGAGAAGAGGAAAGTTGGAATACTTGGCTACAATTGGCAAAATAAAAGGCAAGAGAGATCGCGGACAACAAAGTGAGAAAATACTGGATAGCTTGGTGTCATGGCATGGAAAACAGTCAACAACAGAACTGATACGATGCACTATAGATAGAAGATTGTGGAAGGACATGATGATGAAGTTAGAATAGCAAAGCAATGTACAAAATGTTACAAAGAGTTCAAAGAATCAAAAAGGGACTTTAAAAAAAACTCTTCATTTGCTGCCAAGTGTCTCCAATAGTACCATAAACTTGGCTTCAGATGCAATATCTTCACTGGTGTCAGAATCATTGAGAAAATGCCACATTTGGTAAAGAGTGCTAAGTTGACTGTTACTTATGTTTTATATATTGTATATTGTCTACCATTTTGAAGAGTTGGCTTAATTAGCAATATTCATTAATGTAATACTGATCATTATTTTACATTCAACTATTCTTTACTTCTAGTGTGACAGTAACACTGGCAAGCTATTCAGACAAGAATTTGGCTTCTGAAATACCTCAGCACCAGAATGTTTACACTTGCTCTACAGTACACATGGGATAATAGCTTGGTTATTTCAGAATGTGTATTCTTGTCCATGCTTGTCATAATTAATCAAGCACTGCCTGTTGAGAAAAAGAAATGAAATGTAAAATATATAATTGTATAAATTATCACAATAAGGCCATAAATTCCACATTTATGGAGTGCAATTATCACGCGATAACATGAAGGGCAGCTGATACAGGCAGTTGTTGTTGTATTCTTTAAACTGTACAAAAGTCTCATGTCTAATTTTATGATGATACTTGTCTTCATGCCTATTTCACTAATGCAAGTTGTTTTTAAGTACATTTTCACAATGACTATCTCTGCTTCAAAATTGCACCTCTCACATCCATCTTGTCATATCCCTCAGATCTTTCTTTCTTTATTTTCTTATATTCTTTTGGTCTTGATAATTTGTTTGTTTCCTTGGCTTCCCTGTATGAAACAGAAACTAGTTTAGATAGAACTCTGGTTTCTTCAGAAAATTGTTGGTAAGAGCAGACAGTGCTTTTTAGATGTATTGTGTGTAATATGAATATTCAAAAAAATGAAAGTTAACGTTTTTTTTATTTATGACACATAAATGATGCTTTATGTGGACAAGACTTTATTACAACATCTAACTTTTAAAATGCCCTGTGCTGACAAGACTTATTGATGTGTTATTACAATAATAAAAAATTTTTAAAAATGTAAAGAGCCCCGTCACGCCAAGTGACGTATTATGGTGTTAGTGACCCTAAATTTTACAGACCTTCAGCATATGATTTTTGGGGTAATGTGGTCAGTATTATGCCCGTGCTGCTTTACTTTCCCAGAAAAAATCCAGTACCCATTTAAGGCTGGGTGAACCCGGAAGCCGTCAGTTGGGATCGAACCCTACCCCTTGTCCTTTGTAGTCCAGTTGATGTGTGGTTACAATATCTAACCTTTAAAATGCCCTATACTGACAAGAGAAAGAAAAACCAAAAGAGACCGCATAGAACTATCAAAATGAATATACAAGGTTGACAGAAATTGCAGAGACAGATAGCAGTTGTTTTGACCCACTGAGCTAATTTGATTAAAGTAGCATAACTGATGCTAAAAATATAATAATTTGTTATAGGATGGAATAATATCAAGGAATGTACCACCAAGATAAGCAGATAACACAACAATCTAAAAATGCCAGAATATACCACAAAGTGAAGTATTGATAGCAGTAGAGATGGTGTGTCAGAATGGACATCAGGATAAGAGGGTGACACTGGCTATACATGGTTTTTCAATAATGTAGATGACTGATGACTTTGGAGACCAACCTATAAGATGATGACAACCCTGACATTACTGGACTACTTTTAGTAAAAACAAAACAAAACAAAGCAAAGTACCCCCGTCATGCCAAGTGGCGTATAGGGAATATGGTGTTAGTGACCATAAATTTTACAGATCTTCAGCACATGATTTTTGGGGTAATGTGGTCGGTATTACACCCGTGCCGCTTTACTTTCCCAGAAAAAAATCAGGTGCCCATTTAAGGCTGGGTAAACACGGAAGCCGTCTGTTTGGATCGAACTCTACCTCTTGTCCTTTGTAGTCCAGTTCACTAACCACTGAGCTATCACAGCTCGCTACTTTTAGTGTTATTTAGTAAATGCTGGTAGTATCTTCTGACCAAAAAAAAAAAAAAAAAATTAACCACATCACGCCAAGTGGCGTATAGGGAAGTATGGTGTTAGTGACCCTATATTTTACAGACCTTCAGCATATGATTTTTGAGGTAATGTGGTCGGTATTACGCCCTTGCTGCTTTACTTTCCCAGAAAAAAAAATCAGGTGCCCATTTAAGGCTGGGTGAACCCGGAAGCCGTCGGTTGGGATCGAACCCTGCCCCTTGTCCTTTGTAGTCCAGCTCACTAACCACTCGGCTCAGTATCTTCTGACAGTATCTAGTAAATGCTGGTAGTATCTTCTGTGAGTGGTAGCAAAAATGTTGCTAGATATTGACACTTTTGTTGTTATTCACGTATCACCAGTACAGAATCTGTATATTATGATTTATTTTCTCCTGAGCTCATTCTTCTGAATTCAAGTCTTTGATCTGTTGTCCTGTTCCCATGAAAGAGCCCCATAATATGGGACAAAGTAGTTCAGTCTTGTTGGCATTTTCATAATGAACTATCCTACATTAACTATACTTGCATTTATAAATTCTCTCTGCAACTTTGCTGAATTAGTAAAATAGTCAACCATTTCTATCACCATTACATTTCATTACTTTTATTGTACCTTTGACTCGACATCATAACATTCATCTGTAAAAACACTTATTTACAGCTACATTTGTTTTGTTGTGGTTGTGCGTGCACTTATTTAATTTTTTCTTAGTTTGTAAAACAATTGTTTACAAAGATGTTTACCTCTTTTTTTTTTTCATTCATCAGATATCTATCTATCTATCTATTGACCTTTCGAGCCGTAACCGGCCCATAGGGCGTAGACCAAGATACACCTTCTCCTATATGAATTTTTGTTCTAGCAGTTTTCTTTTAAAGATATTTTATTAAATCTCGCCATCTGTCTCTGTTCTGTGCAAGCAGTTCTATCTCATTGAGGGAGCCGATTCCTGCTGCTCTTGCCTCTCTCATCAATGTTCTTCTCAGTGTCTCCCTGGGTCTTCCTCTTTTTCTTTTACCTGTTGTTTCCCATATGAGGGCTTGCTTTGCTATTCGATTATTATCTCTTCTCATCACATGTCCAACGTATGACCATCGTCTTTTCTTTATTACTGAAGATATTAGTGGTTGATTGGCGATTTCTCTAATTTCCTCGTTTGTTTTGAATTCGTTCCATTCTATACCAAGTATTTTCCTTAGACATTTATTTTCGAATGCGTTCAACTTTGTTTCTATATCTCTTGTTGTTTTCCAGCTTTCACACGCATACGTAAGGGTTGATAGTACATTTGATTTGAATAGCCTAAGTTTTGTGTTTGTGCTAATGAGTTTTGATTTCCACAACTTTTCAAGGCTTCTGAAAGACACTGCTGCTTTAGCCAGTCTGATTCTAATTTCTTTGCTCGTATCCCCTTCTCGATCAATGTGACTTCCAAGATAGATAAAGTGATCGATCTCTTCTACTGGTTTGTTTTCCATGTATATTTTGTCACTTGTTGGAATTAAACTTTTCATGACTTTAGTCTTTTCATGATTGACCTCAAGCCCAATTTTGCTGGCTATTGATGATAGTTCATTTGTGTTTTCCTGCATCGTTTTTATCTGACTGCTGATGAGAACTATGTCATCAGCAAAGTCGAGGTCCTCCAAATGGTCTCCTTGTATCCATTCGATGCCTTTATTACCAGTGCAGCATTTCTTCATTATGAAGTCCATAACAATTCCAAATAACAAGGGCGATAAAATACATCCTTGTTTAACCCCAGTTTCTATTGGGAAACATTCGCTCAGTCCTTCCTCTGTTCGAACTGCACATGTGTAACCATCATACATGTCTTTGATAATATTTATGATTTTTGATGGTAAGCCATATTGCTTCAGAATTTTCCACAAAGAATCTCTATGAATACTATCAAATGCTTTTTTGAAGTCGATGAAGTTAAGTACAAAAGGTTTTTGCTTTTCAATATGTTCCTCCAATATAAGTCGTAGAGTGAAAATGTGGTCAAGACAGCTTCTCCCTTTTCTAAACCCAGCCTGTTCTTCACGCATTACTGTATCTATTGAATCCTATATTCTATTTATTCATCAGATATAAAGAGGTATATTTCGTTTGTGGGTAGATTATACTTTTTAGTGACTGAAAATTTTTTAATGGGAAAACTAATATGGATAGATTGTGTTTTGAGAGTAAGTAGTAATATGGGGAGCCATAGTAGTTGTTACTGAAATGGGTCTACTGAACAATGAACTGTAAATGGGTACGAGATTTTTCAGGGAAGGTAAGGCATCCTGGCTTGATACTATCCATATTAACTTCCATATTAATCTATATTAATCCAATAAAAATGACAATTGGTCAGTGATAGATATGGTCACTTAATACTTAGTTCCCCAAATGTTTTAAGGCATTGCTGAGGGAACCCTTCATTAGGTTATATGGGACAAGTATGTTTGAGTGAAGGTGCTAATATAAGGTTTTGTTTTGGTTGGAGGTAATTTGGAGTATATGTTTTGACTGGTGGTGATATAGGACAAAAGTGTTTTGGCTGGAGTTAATATAGGACAAAAATGTTTGGCTGGGGTTTATATAGGACAGGTGTTTTGGCTGGAGCTAATATAGGACAAAAATGTTTGTCTGGAGTTAATATAGGACAAACATTTTTGGCTGGGGTTTATATAGGACAAAGGTGATTTGGCTGGAGCTAATATAGGACAAAAATGTTTGTCTGGAGTTAATATAGGACAAAAATGTTTGGCTGGGCTTGATATAGGACCGGTGTTTTGGCTGGAGCTAATATAGGACAAAAATGTTTGTCTGGAGTTAATATAGGACAAAAGTGTTTGGCTGGGGTTGATATAGGATAGGTGTTTTGGCTGGAGTTAATATAGGGCAAAAGTGTTTTGGCTGGAGTTAATATAGGACAAAAATGTTTGGTTGCTGTTGATATAGGACAAAGGTGTTTTGGCTGGGCTTGATATAGGACCGGTGTTTTGGCTGGAGCTAATATAGGACAAAAATGTTTGTCTGGAGTTAATATAGGACAAAAGTGTTTGGCTGGGGTTGATATAGGATAGGTGTTTTGGCTGGAGTTAATATAGGACAAAAATGTTTGTCTGGAGTTAATATAGGACAAAAGTGTTTGGCTGGGGTTGATATAGGACAGGTGTTTTGGCTGGAGCTAATATAGGACAAAAATGTTTGTCTGGAGTTAATATAGGACAACAATTTTTGGATGGGGTTGATATAGGACAAAGGTGTTTTGGCTGGTGGTGATATAGGACAAAGGTGTTTTGGCTGGAGCTAATATAGGACAAAAATGTTTGTCTGGAGTTAATATAGGACAAAAGTGTTTGTCTGGAGTTAATATAGGACAAAAGTGTTTTGACTGGAGTTAATATAGGACAAAAGTGTTTTGGCTGGGGTTAATATTGGACACAAGTGTTTTGGCTGGAGTTAATATAGGACAAAAGTGTTTGTCTGGAGTTAATATAGGACAAAAATGTTTGTCTGGAGTTAATATAGGACAAAAATGTTTGGTTGGGGTTGATATAGGACAAAGGTGTTTTGGCTGGAGTTAATATAGGACAAAAGTGTTTGACTGAAGCTAATATAGGACAAAAGTGTTTGGCTGGGGTTGATATAGGATAGGTGTTTTGGCTGGAGTTAATATAGGACAAAAATGTTTGTCTGGAGTTAATATAGGACAAAAGTGTTTGGCTGGGGTTGATATAGGACAGGTGTTTTGGCTGGAGCTAATATAGGACAAAAATGTTTGTCTGGAGTTAATATAGGACAACAATTTTTGGATGGGGTTGATATAGGACAAAGGTGTTTTGGCTGGTGGTGATATAGGACAAAGGTGTTTTGGCTGGAGCTAATATAGGACAAAAATGTTTGTCTGGAGTTAATATAGGACAAAAGTGTTTTGACTGGAGTTAATATAGGACAAAAGTGTTTTGGCTGGGGTTAATATTGGACACAAGTGTTTTGGCTGGAGTTAATATAGGACAAAAGTGTTTGTCTGGAGTTAATATAGGACAAAAATGTTTGTCTGGAGTTAATATAGGACAAAAATGTTTGGTTGGGGTTGATATAGGACAAAGGTGTTTTGGCTGGAGTTAATATAGGACAAAAGTGTTTGACTGAAGCTAATATAGGACAAAAGTGTTTGGCTGGGGTTGATATAGGACAGGTGTTTTGGCTGGAGCTAATATAGGACTAAAGTGTTCGGCTGGGGTTGATATAGGACAAAAGTGTTTTGGCTGGTGGTGATATAGGACAAAAGTGTTTTGGCTGGTGTTGATAAAAGACAAAAGTGTTTTGACTGGTAGTGATATAGAACAAAAGTGTTTTGATTTGAGTTGATATAGGACAAAAGTGTTTTGACTGGTGTTGATATAAGACAAAAGTATTTTGACTGGTGTTGATATAGGACAAAAGTGTTTTGACTGGAGTTGATATAAGACAAAAGTGTTTTGACTGGTGTTGATATAGGATGAATGTTTTTAGTAAGGGAGATAGGTTTATGGCGTGTTGAGAAATGTTGAACATAATTGCATTATCCAGTGAATGAAGAGTTTGTACTAATTGTGCAGAAGACGTACAGAGTTTTTCCTGATTAACAACAGTTTGAGTGGCCTTATGATTGAAGAGAAAGGATGTGCTTTTTGACAAGCTGACATTGTGTGCTATGATTTATTTTGTGGATGATGGTTTTTTCATGTCAAGAAGTAAGACTCTTTTTACTATGGAGGGGAAAAAAATTTGTTTTTGGTTGCTGGATTAAAAAACGCTTATTATCATCTTGGATTATTCTACTGAATTTGAACTTAAAGATACCCTGGATAATGAAAAAGAGCAATGAAGACATCATTATTGAAAGACTTAAACATTAAAAAGAACTGGCTTATAAAGATGATTCTGCAGAGGAAAGAAATTTAAATGCTATGGACATGTCAAAAGACAGAGCAGGCTGGACAGAACAATAGTGGAAGGCATAGTTCCAGGATGATGCACCAGAGGCAGACCAAGAAGAAGGTGGTTTTAAGACTTCATAGAGATCTTGAACATGACAACAGAAGTGGGAGAGCTGGCTTGAGACAGATTCTTTCAGACGGGCTGTGGTGAATGCAACGTTCTGCAAAGGACATTCCACCTGATGATTTGAACTTTTAGTTAGCTTATTATTACTAGTTAATCAAAGCAAAGGGGAAGGCATGGAATGGTCTTAAGAGAATGGCAAGAAATAGGATGACTTGGAAAATGTTTGTTGAAGACCTATGCTCCACAGGGAGTGACCAAAACTTTAATTTCTTTATCAAAACTCAATGTTCTCCAAACATCTACATCTTTATATCTATTTCCATTATCCTTATTAATTCTTTTCCCCAAAATGTTGTTTTGGGGTACATTAGTTTTGACAGTACATTAAAATAAATTCACATCTTAATGATCACTCTCTGTGTTAGTTTCAGCTACATTTCAATGTTAACCAAATGTTATTAAATGCTTCTTCCGTATTTTGTGAACATGCATATCAGTTCATTTCACATTAATATGAAGCTCAAACATGGACTTGGTGATGCTCATAAGGGTGTTTTAGGGCTGAGCTAATGACAGTATTCTGAGAGTTACTTGGATTAGCATAAATGTCAAGGCTTTTAAAGCTGTTTGTTAAAATAAATGATCTGTAATATAACTGTAAGATGACCAAATGTATGAAAGTATTAAATATTGTGTGCTCTAATGACATGATGTCTTTATACTCAATTGTTTTTTTTTTTAAATTATTTTAATTACTGGTGTATTTTATACTAAGGTTACGTCAAAAGATACAGCGGGCTGGAAAGAAACAATAATGAAAGGCAAGGTTCCCGAACAATGCCTCTGGGGCAGACAAAGAAGAAGATGGTTTCCAGGCAGCAAAAAATCTTGAACATGACAACAGAAGTTGATGTTGCTAGAGACAGATTCTTTAAGATGGGATGTGGTGAATATAACGTTCAAAAGACGCGTGACCTTATGATCTCTCCCCCCACCCCTGCCTTTCCGGACATCTCCCACCAAAGTATCTTTCCCGGCCAATTTTCAAATCAGTCCGAGTGTAATGACAGTACAGTGCAGTCGTGTTTTCTATTTGTAATCAGTGGACGTCTGTTGCATAAAAACAATGCTTTTCAAAAAACGTGTCATTTTAGTGATTCGCTGAAAGCTGAATTTCCATTTATTATACAAGCAATTTTAGAGGATGGAACGCTAGTGAAATGTAATATATGTAGTTCAAATTTTTCTATAACAAGTGGTGGAAGGACATCAATAACTGATCATCTACAGGCAAAAAAGCATAAGGATGCGCTGCTTTGTAAGTCTCAGTCTGGGTGTATGATAAATTATTTTTGTAAAACAGAACCCTCAAAAGATGAATACACTCTAGCTGTTCATACTGTACTTCATAATCATAGTTTCCGCAGTATGGATTGTACAACAATTCTACAAAAGAAATTTTCAATGAAACAATTTTCCTGTGCAAGAACAAAGTGTGAATCCATAATTACCAATGTTTTTGCTCCTTGGGCTATTGATGAACTAAAAAATGACCTCAAATATGTCAGCTTCGTAACATTGTCTTGTGATACATCTAATCATAAACATGTTAAGCTACTTCCTATTTTAGTTCGTTATTTTCAGGCTTATGAGCTGGAAACTCCAGTAAAGACCAAATTGATTGCTTTCATAGATATCCCAGGAGAAACGTCCGACATAATATCCGAACAATTGATCATTTTTTGACTTAAACAAAAAGATTGTTGGACTCGCAGCAGACAATACAAATACAAACTTTTGAGGCTTGTTGAGGAAAGGGAGAGATAATGTCATAACTAAAATAAAGTCCAAGTTAAACAGACACATAATGGGTCTTGGTTGTAACGCACACATAATTCACAATTGTGCAAAAACAGCGTTTGATTCCATGCCTATGGATATGGAAGTGATTGTAACAAAAATATTTGGATACTTTCACATTTACGAGGTTCGTGTAGAACGCCTAAAAGACTTCTGTGAATTTGCTGGACAGAAGTTTAAGCAATTATTAGGTTATTTGATTATAAGGTGGTTGTCATTACTTCCAGCCTTGGAAAGAATATTGAAACTGTATCAATCACTGAGATCTTTCTTCTTGTCAGACACACACTGTCCTACAATATTGAAACAATTCTTTGAAAACAGTGAATCAGAGCTTTGGCTCAGCTTTGCTCATTCTCGCACATCACTCTTCCATGAAACAATTAAGGCGACGACAAGAGTGCAACAGAATCAGCACTAGCTGTGAACAATCTCATTATAAAATTAGAAACTCGACGCGATGAAAATTTCATCCCACACAAGGTAAAGAGTTTGCTAACTGATTTAGTAGAAAGTGGTGACATCCAAATGGACAGGTATTTCCAAATAAGTAAAGAATTCTATAATACTGCTGTACATTACTTGCAGTCTTGGAACAAGCACAATGAGGACTTGTCACAACTGAGCTGCCTTCACTTGGATAATGTGACTGAAAGGAAACATTTTGATAATGCAGTAGAACAGATATCTTCAAAGTGTCATGAAGTTGTAAACGTCAATCGTGATGAGCTCTTTGATGAATTTACTTATTTGGGAGGCCATCTGTTGCAAAAATAATGTGAGTGGTTCAGTAACAAGCCCCCATGTAGAAAATGGAATGAAGTACTCAGGTACTTGAAAAAAAATAATGTACCACATGCTAATTTGAAGAGAATTCTTGAACTTTTTATGTGCTTACCTGGCAGCAATGCATCCGTAGAAAGATTATTTTCTCAAATGAACTACGTCTGGTCCGAAGAGAAATCACGAATTAATTGTGAAAGCTTCAGTGAAAAAACTTGCTTCAAATAATGAGATCTTGAGAAAGATACACTCAAAAAACAAGTACCATGCCGAGGCAACAACCTCTTCAGTAGAAATAAGGTACTGTAAACATTACTTTAATATTGCAATTAATATCTATATGTTGTTTAAATTTTTTTAATTTTAAACTTTTTTTGTTGTTATTGAGAAACAAAACTAGCTATTGTAATTTCATTAAGTGCGTGTATCGCATAAGTACGGTGAATATTAACAAAAATAAAATCAAACAGCAAATAAACACAGTTATTATGAAATTTATTTAAAGTTATCTTTTTTTTGCATCTACAAAACTTCTTGCGCACACACCCACCCACACATATTATAAAATATATATATATATATATATATATATATATATTATCGTTCATCCCCGATTTTGTGGAAGTCTCAGAAATAAGCAAAAAAATCCTATGAAATGTAAAAAATATGACAAATGTCCCCAAAAACAATGGGGAAAAAAATGGTCACCCTAATGTAATAGTCCCTTTTAGAGCAGATAGAGATAATTATAATCAGGGGAACACAGAAATAAAATTGCTTTGGGTGGTGAGAGAGCATGCATGATTAGTTATTTAGCTCCCCCTAGGCCAGAGACGATACATAGGGCAAAAAATCATAACTTTACATTTCTAACACTGTACTAATTTTTGTCACTTCGTTCATGAACCAAGATTTCTGTTTTAAATGACAGTCTGTGTTTCACCATGATGGTTTTTTAAGTAAAAATAAAACTGTTAAAGAATACGTTGAAGATGCAGGAAGCTGCTAAATCAGATTTCTTATTTTAAACTGATATTTCCATAATTTTTTCGTTTGCATATGCCTGGTGACTAAAGAAATGGTTATACCTCTTTGTCATCATCCACCCTTTAAAGGGCATTAACTGGATGCATTGTGTTGCAGTTTGGTAGAACACGTTTTGACCCAACACTTGACTAGTGAAAATATATGTTGAAGGAAAATACTTGATATAACGTGGAATGAATTCAAAATGAAGAAATTAGAGAAATTTGATAATCAACAACTAGTATCATCAGTAATCAAGAAAAGACGTGGACATGTGATGAGAAGAGATAATAACCGAATAACAAAGCAAGCCCTCTTGTGGGAAACACCAGGCAGGAGGATAAGAGGCCGACCCAAAGAGACACAGAACATTGATTAGAGAGGCAAAGGCAGCAGGAATCAGCTCCCTTAATGTAATTGAGATGCTTGCACAGAACAAAAACAAATGGCGAGATTTGATAAAGATCTTTGCAAGGATTTAGAAAAAGAAAAAGAGTATGGATCTGTGTCCTAAGGGCTGGCCACGACTCAAAGGTCAATAGTTAGATAGAAAGAAAGGGAACAAAGATGCTGTAAATTAGCTGATAGTGTTCACAAAATCTATCTATTGACCTTTCGAACCATAGCCTGTCTATAGGGCATAGATCCAGATACTCTTTCTCTTATGTAAATTTTTATTCTAACAGTTTTCAATCCTTCTAAAGATATTTTATCAAATCTCACAATTTGTCTCTGTTCTGTGCAAGCAACTCTTATCTTATTGAGGGAGCCGATATACCAGTGTTAACAATGAATCAGTGGTGACAGATCTTGATGCTCGATTGCCTGGACACTGCACTGCCCTGCATCACCTTTGCTTGTTGACACCTTCATGGACTGACACACTTCAGTCAGCGTTAGGCTTGACTCCTGCAGGACCCTTATAGTGGCCCGACACACTTGTCCGTCGTGATCGTATAACCTTGTACTTTGCGCTGTTTTGTTGTTAAGACCATCACTGCTTCAATGGGCCCATGCTTGGTGGCCCCCCCAGATTTCGTTCTTCGCTAGGCACAGACATATATAGACTGCATTGAGTAAGTAGTCAATGGAACACCATTTTAAAAAGTACACAATCAAGGTTTATTTATGGAATATCGCCCTCACACAACATTGTACACTTCCAATCACAGTATGTTTGGCAGCTGCACTTCTCACAATACTTGTTATCAATGAGATGTAAAACATACACTCGCCTCGTTTTCCTGCACTACTGTCAATGTGACCCCTTCACGTGGTCGGGCTAGTTCCACCCAACGTGTCTTGGCTTTTAACTAAGAGCTGCATTGGTACCACTGCCCTTCCATAAATTATACACCTCCAGCACCGGTTTGTAGTTACATCAACTCACTGGACGGATTTATCAGGACAGGGTGCAGAGTTGCGGTACTTCCTTCAGGCCACCATGCAATTTGGTAACATCCTGTTGGAGCCGACTCCACTCGGTTGGACTCTTGAAAAACACTGCGGGATCTTCCAGTTAGCTATCAACAACTGGTCTTGGCTGATGAATTTCACAATGTCATCTGATTGTGCCTACAATAGCACACATGTTATTGAGCATTAACTCGGCAAGAGCTGTCTCACTTACTGTCACCTAAATTGTTCGTTGCTTATAAGTTTCACAACTCCCTTATAATAGCACACACATCACTGAGCATTAAATCGACGAGAGCTGTCTCACTCACTGTCAAATAAATTGTTCGTTGCTTCTGAGTTTCACAACTACCTTATAATAGCACATTCATTATTGAGCATTAAATCTGTGAGAGCTCGCTTACTATCACCTAATTTGTTTGTTGCTTATGAGTTTCACAACTACCTCTATACTGGTAACACAAGTTTACTTAACATTGACCCATGTGCCAGGTCCGTTCCGCTCAACTGCCAAGCACAAACTAACACTACCACACTGTTTTGTGTAACTAACCTGGCTACAACTCATGGTATTGGTTGCAAAAAGCCATCGTCCGCATTGAGTACTGGTCCCATCTAGACTGACCTTCTAACTTATCGTTTTTCCTAACTTCCTCCCTTCCAACCAATCATATCCCTGTTTACATTTTTCCTTCTCTCTTTCCACGTGAAACTCGATATTTCTATTTGAGTGAACTCTTCTCACATTCCCCTCGACTTCTATTACACACTCACATATTGCCATACACTCTGTAATCACTGCTGCACCGATTCCTGCTGCTCTTGCCTCTCTCATCAATGTTCACAAAATGCATGGCTAAATATTGGTAATAATGAACCATATTTGCCCTGACTCAATTCACCTCTGTATGGTAATGTCAGAAACTGGCTCTATCACAAGCTCAAAGCAATCTGACATGCACCCTCGCTCATCTGTTTAGACCAATCTACTCAGTAGTCCCTATATTCAAGAGCCTTGTTGGCTGGTATAATGTGATGCTTTCTGAATGATCTATCAATCAGTTATGTTAGTGGTTCATCTACATTCATTCATACATACAGAATTGTATAGCAGATGTTGCTGAAGTACATTCATCCATACAGATTGGTATATCAGATGTTGCTGAAGTACATTCATCCATACAGATTGGTATATCAGATGTTGCTGAAGTACATTCATTCATACAGATTGGTATATCAGATGTTGCTGAAGCACATTCATTCATACAGATTGGTATATCAGATGTTGCTGAAGTACATTCTTTCATACAGATTGGTATATCAGATGTTGCTGAAGCACATTCATTCATACAGATTGGTATATCAGATGTTGCTGAAGTACATTCTTTCATACAGATTGGTATATCAGATGTTGCTGAAGTACATTCATTCTATCTGTTGTTCATCATCATCGAGTGTCATCTCCGCATCGAAGGTTGGCTACCATGGAGCGACATTCTGCTCTGTCTCTTGCTTTGATGGTGCAGGTTGTCATAGGTTGGTTTGTTCATCATTTGATGTTACTCGTCCATGTTAGTCTTGGTCTGCCTCTTTTACCTTGTATTTTCCCCTCCAGGATTACTTTTAGTAGGCTGTTATGTCTTTCAACATGGCCCAAAAGTCGCATTTGTCTTGTTTAAATTGTTTAGTAGTTCTCTTTTCATTTTTAGTTGTTTTAAGACTTCATCATTTGTTTTCTTTTCCTTCCATCCAATTCTACCTATTCTCCACATTTCAAAGGCTTTAATTAAAGCTTTAATTCTGTTTTCTTGTCTAATGTCCATGTTTCTGCACCATATAGGAATGTTGAGAAAACATAACATTTTGCTATTCTTAGTTTTAGCCCTGGTGTTATTTGTTTTGATGTTAGTATGTTCTTCATGACATTAAAATTACTTTTTGCCATTCCTATTCTTTTGTTTGTTTCAGTTTTACATTTTCCAAAAGAATAGGAATGGCAAAAAGTAATTTTAATGTCATGGAGAACATCTGTTGTTACCTGTTCTAAATCTGAAGATAAAAGTTTGACCTAGTCAGTGAAGTCATCACGGGGACTATTCTACTCTCTTCACAGCTGTTGGAGAGTTTTCTGACTGGATATCGTCAACTACATAACGCCATCAAATTAAGATTTGCGTTATCATATTTTATTTCTGATGAAAACTTGTCAAAACATAAATCAAATTAAAGACAGAATATTACACAATATGAAAATATTGTTAATGGAATATAACAATACTTGGACATAATACTTTTGAATCATGAAGTGGCTCAGAGTTAAAGAGCTAATTTACCAGCCTCCAAATAACTCACCAACTCCTCAGACTTTAAGAAAACGTCCTTTAACTAAAAAATAAGCTACAAAATTCTAATGTTTCTGGGTGTAGTCATTTAATTATTCTACGTGTACTTTCTGAATGGCCTGAAGTTATTACTAATGATACGTTTTTGAGACTAATAAATCAAAACTTTCAGAACAAAAGAGTGTGGATATATGAATCAATAAATCATAATGTTTGGTTCAAGGGGTGCATTAGCATTTCACAACTTTGAGGAAAAGCAGCACTTGGATTGTGTAACTGTTAGATGTAACAATTTTTACGACTGGATTATCAGGAATTGAATACACATAATCTTTGAGTTGTTACATCGGAGCTTATAACATCAAGAAACAAACTGGTTGACACATGTAAGCTGTTAATGAGCATGTATTCTGCAAGGTTTAAATATTAAACTACCCAATCTTATGATTAATGTGATTAGATTTAGTACCATATCGACATCAGGCATTTATTTTTTGTTATCTCCAGTATTATCTTCTCCCTCAATGAGATAGAGTTGCTTGCACAGAACAGAGACAAATGGCGAGATTTGATAAAAGATCTTTACAAGGATTGAAAACTGCTAGAATAAAAATTTAGATAAGAGAAAGAGTATCTGGGTCTATGCCCTGTGGGCCGGCTGTGGCTCGAAAGGTCAATAGATAGATAGATTATCTTGTCTACATTCAAGTCTGTGACATGCAAATCAGATCCTGCATCTATCACGATGATTAAGTCCACAGTCAGACCGCAGTGGTTGCCTCAGATATGCACCTGCTACACAGGTCCAGCCCTGTAGGTCATTGTTGTTGTTATTGATTCAGATATAGGTCATTATCTGGACGAAAGAGCTTTTTTTATTTTCAATAATTGCACAATTTATTTTGATACTTCACTTTCTGTAATGTTTCCAGTTTTATTATATACCTCAGTGTTCAACATATATTTGTTGAATTACACACCTCACATCATCTCCTTTCATCCTGTCTACATAAAAAAAAGCAAAAACCACATGAACAATTTTGTGTTCAGTACAGTTTATATAATGAGATGATGAATTTGACCACACATACACACAATCTATAAGTGTATATTGGTAGTGATTACTTCACTTAATTAGAGCAGTGGTGTATGTACAAATATTACCTGACTAGGTAGAAACTGATTAAACACAGTACAAACATGCACAGATCAAGAGGAATGTATATGCACTAAGCAACCAATCAACCCAAAACTATAAAAATCAGGATATAACAAATGGGCTCTGTAGGAATCACAAATGGTACCAATTTAACAGTGAATACCATTTGGTTACAACAACACAATCATTAAAATTTTGCTCAATGAATGCTGTTGGCTGTCTTTTGTGATCATCTCTTGATAATTTATCTGGCCTGACAAGTGATCTGTTGTACATTAAACAAGGACACACAAGTTTTTATTTGTATGGTTTAGAACAGATATGTAAGTGAAGATGAAATGCTAGAAATGGTATTTGTTCTCTTGTTATGTTTTGTAGAAATAATAGAGTTAACAATTTAAATAATAAATGCTAAACTGAATGAATCAAGGCCTGGATTATGAGAAAAAGTTGTGAAAATGCATTTCTTTTTCAAGCTTTATATCTGGGCAGTGAAGCTTGCACACCACAGCATAGACTTCCTTACCGCACAGAAACAAGCCTAACAAATAAAGCAAGCAATTAATAAACTCCTTATACATACTTGGTTATTGTTAAGTGACCAATTTGATTGAGCTGCTGGTGCAAAGATTGGAGGGGGGAAAAAAAATGAGGCTGTGCTAGCAAAATGCATTGATCAACATTAGCACAAATTTTGTGTGGTAAAGCATTAATGAAATCCTCATTCACATTTCAGAATTCCTTCTTAATATACAATGAAACTGTTACCATAGTACTCACAAATATTATGTGTTGTGAAATAACAGGGACAACCAATACACACACAGAAGTCCAGCATATATCAAACACTCTTTCCCAAGTCATTTTGTCTAACATTAATCTTCCTATCTGCGATCTTCACCCTTGGTCTTTTCCCAAATTGACTTGAGTTTTAAAAACTCTCCAAATAATTCAAAGCTCTCTCATTCAAAACAGACAACACAGTAGCCAGACAAAGAAACATTCAGACTAGCAGTCAAAATGACTACACACTCCTCTGGACAGGCCTACCTTATAATAACCTCATCCAAATTAAGCACCACTGACTAATATGCTGCCATTATTTTCTGCCCATGCACCTCATTAATCAATTGCCCATGCATTATTTTCTACAAACATTTTTGTTTACTGAGAGTTAAAGCCCAAAGTTTACTTAGAGACAACAGTTTTAGTCATGGTGGGTTCAAAGCTGCTTCAATGCATTTGTATTCACATAATCACTTTCATTTATAGAAATCATTCATTATTTTTATTTTAATAGTGTCTACCGGTTAATATATATCTTTATCAGCAAGGTGAAAAACAGCGCAGTGCAATCTGTTAAAACATATATATGAAGAAAATTTAAATAATTCCTACTCTGCATAGCAAAGGTTTGTTCAGTACTGTCTCTGCCACTGCTCTCACATGACATTAGTTAACCACTGGCATACACCACAAAATAAACACTGTAATCTACCAGTAACAATACATGTCGTAAGAGAAGGGTTAGATAATGGACTGGCAACCCCATTGTACTAAAAATAATATTGAAAAAAAAAAATAATGAACAAATTATCCAACATTTTTGTTGAAGATGTGTGCTTCACACAGAGATTAGTGATGACAAACCCACAAGCACTCATTTGTAACAGTAACTGTCAGCACATACACACATTATTAATCTATCCTTATGCACAGTTGGTTTACATCACTTAATGCAAACAAAAAGGGACTCACAAATTAATGTTCAATATCCAGTTAAACTCTCTCATAGCACTCATAATGAAGATTAAGCTCAATCCAAGCATTGAGCTAGGTTTTGTCATAGCACTCATAATGAAGATTGAGTCCAATCTAAGCATTGAAAGTACACATGCACTTAAGTGAACTACTTTTCTTACGCCACAATAACATGACAGAAAAGATTATATTAAATAATGGCCACTTCAATATTTTAGCGTGTACAGTACAATTCTGATGACATCAGGTTATTTAAGATGTTATTTGCCTCTCAAAATGACATAAAAAGCTTTCAATAAAATAAAGGCATGACAATATCAGATAGTTTTAGCAGCTACATTATTTTAAAAACTTCAAACATAAACATATATTTATTTAAAACAAAATGTAAAAATGCTGGAGAATTTGAACTATAAGCAAACAAAACAAGGCATATATATCTACCGTCTTTTTGAACTGAAAATGGCACATAGAGCAGAAATTCAAGACTGTTCATGTTATTCAATCTTTGCTATTAAGTGACAAACTTTGCACAAGATGCACATTATCCTTGCTACATGTCCCTGTTCTAGATAAGCCTCTCAACCTTGGCAATGGGAGCTGATGCCCGCTGTTATTGCCACTTGCTTTATTCTTTTAGTCTGTCTCTAGATTGGCCTCTTTTTTCTTTTGCCCTCTGCTTCCTGCTTGAAATCTTGCTTTGTAATCCTCTTGTATACAATCTCTTCCCATTACATGGCCAGCATAAACCCACCTTACTTGCTTAATTAAATTATTGTTGGATGTATAACCCTTACTTCTGCATTAGTCTAGAATTAATTAATCATGAGTGACCTACAAAGTATTTTCACGAGGCATGTTGTTAAACATGCATCAGCAAGGGTGAATAACACATTTGATTTGAAAATCTGAAGCTTGAAAACAAGACCTATAGCCCAACAAATACATGAATCATCATAGTGTAGCAAATTGTCTGTTATGTGCGTCCCTGGTATTAAGTCAATGACTGGCAATATGTTTTGTTATAAATGGGGGCAAGTTAAACGTTTAATACACATTGCCAGTATGCAAACAGTAAGATAGAAATGTGAATACAAATATACAAAAGGGTATCAATGTGATGAACTGACAGTATTGATAAAGATGTGCTGAGGGTATTGATACAGGTGTCAATGTGATGTGCTAATGGTATTGACATTGCTGTGTCAATATGATGAGCTGACAATATTGATCTATGTATGTCAATGTGATGTGCTGACAATATTGATCTATGTGTGTCAATGTGATGTGCTGACAATATTGATCTATGTGTGTCAATGTGATGTGCTGACAATATTGATCTATGTATGTCAATGTGATGTGCTGACAATATTGATCTATGTGTGTCAATGTGATGTGCTGACAATATTGATCTATGTGCGTCAATATGATGAGGTCACAATATTGATCTAGGTGTGTCAATGTCATGAGCTGACATTATCTAGGTGTGTCAATGTGATGACGTGATGGTCTCAGTACAAGGGTATCAATGTGATGAGCTGACAATATTGATTTAAGTGTGTCAAGGTGATGAGATGGCGGTCTTGAGCGTTAGTTAATTACTGAATCTGACCAATATCAGACAAGGCTGCACACAGATAATCCTCACAGATAATAATATAAGAGTGGATCTTAGAAACAAGTGCAGCCACAGTTGGGAACAGGAGATGATGCTGATCATTCAGCAAATTGTAACAGATATGGTCACATGCTGAGCACTGGCTGTCGCATTTCATGAATAGATTTGTATGATGAGGCACTACTGGAACATACGTTGGAAGAGAAGAGTTCTGGACAAAAAATGTGAAGCTAGATGATATATTGGAAGATTAATTTTAACAAAAAAATATCTAATACAGCATGGCCCCATTCCTGAATTCTATCATGGCAGTCATGAGTGACTGCATAAAAAAGTCCTGTGCAGCTTGATTCCAATAAATGCTTCAACATACACAAGAGTATATTACAAACTGATAAATACAAAGTAAAGAGCTCTTTTTCTTTATCAAACAGAAAAGAAATGAACAAAATTGATGAAACATATTTCCTACCAAGGGGTTTAACAGGTTGTAGCTACGCTGTTTTTCAGACTTTTTTTTTCTTCTAATTTTAAATAACAGAGATAAAATAAATTAAATTTGATCTAAAACACACATTTTATGGGTACAATTTATTCATGAAGCCGTAAAAGCATGAAATAAGAGAATTACAATGTTTTATTGGAAATAATTATGAAAACATAAATAAACAGATAGCCACAACGTGTGGCTTTTAGGCGTTTGGAAATAATTGTGAAAACATAAATAAATAGATAGCCACAACGTGTGGCTTTTGGGCTCAGCAGACCAGCTACGAAAACCATGACAAATCATGGTACAGAATGTGTTAATCATTCCACACATCTGTTTGTTTGCACTAAATGCTCACTAAGCAAAACAAATTGTTTTATTGAAAAAAAAAAGGTTCTAGATTATGATACCGCCATAAAAATTACTGCATCAAAACACAAATTCTTCCAAATTTGACAGTTGCCGTGGTCAAACATTACCTTACTCCTTGTACCTTCCTAGTTACTACTTCTGGTGACCCCTGAGTGTTGAATTTGTTTGTCTTGATGATGGGTTCCCCTCCCAATTTCGTGAGATACAATGACATATAATGTGAAATAAAACTACCTTTTTCTGAAGAAATTGACAATTTTTTCCTGTAGGAAAATTTTCTCAGCTGCCAACTAACATCAAACAACCCTTAGTAACTCAGGAATCGTAGCGAATAACAATATGAGATAGCTGAACATACTGACGGGTTTACGGTGACTGTACTGATAGACATTGTAACATGTCTGGTCTGTGGAATCAAATTCAGACCATAGATCAACTTGAGCCAGGAAATATGAGTCCCTCTGTCTTGCACAGTGTAAACACACAGCTGTGTGTCAAAAGTTCAAAGAAAATACTATTTTTTTAGAGCTCCTAATGTTACATTTAAGTGATGATAATTTTTACTATGGTATCATAAACACATTAGTCACAAATAGGTATCATAATTAAGGGTTAAAGATGAAGACAATAATAATGATGAAGAATACTTTTGAAAGCTAGTATAAGAAAGAATGTGTTGATATGAATAAATGATGCATCTTCATAAGATGATATATAAAAGAAATACAGAAATGCAATTGCAATATTAAATAAGTTAGCTATATATGCTTTGATGAGGGATCACTGTAAACAATCATAATAAATGTATATCATTCACGCTGACTTTAGGAGGGAAAAAAATAGGATAACTGTACATAAATAGTTATATACTTTGACCACCTATGTTGGCGGTAGGGACTCGTACTTGAAAGATCTTAATGTTGGTGTTTCAGAGCAGCATACCAAAAAGATGTCTACGTCCCTGGACATGTGGGAGGACAATGAAAGAACAGACAGGTTGGCTTGCTGTTTTGTTAATGAAGATTGACAACCAATGGATCAGGCAGACGTGATTAATGTCCTCCAAGATGTAGAAAGGACATAAGACTTTGATAACCTTGAGTCCAAGTCACTCTTTCAGATGAAGAAGATAGGAAAGATGGGTACATGCAGAAATAAGAGGCTTAGTGGGAGCATAAGAGGACTTATGAACCAACACAGAACTGGAGTCTTCAGTCGCTGCATGACTTGCTGCGGAGTGGATCTGAGCACCTATGGACATGTTCGGAGTGCAATGATAATAACCCACAAATAACACAAAAACTGAAAGCTCTTAATGATTGGTGTTTCAGACTAACAATCATTAGTTGTGGCTGTTTGGTTACGAACCCCAGGGTTAAAGGTTTTCAAATGTAACACCACTGTAACTACATACACATACTCCGAGAGTTTTCATGCCTCTATATTAAGGTACTAGAACCAACCAAAACAGCTGCTTACAAAGACATCAAGTATCTTTATTCATTCATTTTCTGCTCAGGCTGAAGGTGGCATATAGGGCAGAAGTCTTAGTTATCCATGATTTATTTGCTGCTAGCTATTGTAGGCTTAAATTGTTTCTTAGTCCCTCGGTTGAGTCTTCTCTATTAATTGTTCTAAGTTGCAATTCGTTTGTTCTGCCTTGCTTTCTTTTACCAGACTGTTTCCATATGAATGCCTGATGGGGAAGTCTTTCTTCATTCATTCTCAGCTCATGATCGATGTATTACCAACGCTTTCTTCATATCTGTGTTCAACACAGATTCCTGTCTACATTCGTCTCTTATCAGTTTGGTAATTATTGAATAAGAGTTAAACTCATGGTAAATTACACAGTGGAGCGTGACCTGCCGAAAGGCACAGAATTACCAAAATTCACTGGCAAAATTTGGTGGAACACCTATCCTAGTTTGTTGCCCCGGTAAGATGTGAAATACAAATCCTGCATTCTTAGCAGTAATTGTTAAAAAAAAAACTAAAAATTGAATCCAGACATTTGCTCTTGTTGGGAGAACAAACAGTCTTACATAGTCTCCAGAAATGAAGGTTCCACAAGAGGAGTAGAGTGATGATAGCTACATCAACAACAAACTGCATGGTGATGAGAGAAGCCTGAGGCAGACTGCCAACTTTATGACAGAAATATACATGACTATGAGAGCAAACAGGAAGTGAGTACCAAGGAAACAGCAACAGCTCCAGACCATACAGATGCTGTAATGAATGGTCTCTCTCTCTAAACTTATGAGATACTTCTACCATATGATGCCTTAGGTGTCCACTTATGGAAAGCAATTCTAATCTCCTTCCTCTATATAACATTAACACTCAGAAGGAAACAAAACATCCATGAAAAATAAAGAAGAGTCTGATAAGACTGCACTTCCTGGAGAGACAACTCTCATTACAAACAACCATCGCCATATAGGAAGGTCACAGAAAGCTAAGGGAAACAATTCTGAACAAAATGCATTAAGATGAATGTTGTTGACCATAGAGATCAAATTAAAAAGACAGTGCAAAGAAATCCACTAATAAGGAGAGGGAAAAATTGATATTTAATATTATTCAGATATCTTCTCAAAACAATAACATTCTTGGGATAACTAAATCGTACTAAAAAAAGGACAAATCTGTTAGAGCATCAAGCCTTTCTCAAAATAAATATATTTCTTACCAATATTTTCATGTCAGTAATCATTGATTTATATTACAAATTTATACAATCTCCACCTAATCATTCCAAAACATTTTTGCAGCATAAAAATGAGAAATAGCAGCAGGCACAATTTTATACTATCATGTCATTATATACTTCAATCCTGTGAAGATTTTGCAAATCCAAAGGAAAATTCTCAGACCATTTTGGCTACATAAAAGCAGCCAAAATGACTCAGTAGGTGCAATCAATGGGAAACGCACATAGTGCTAACAGGCACACATTAAATCTAGATTGTCAGTCACAATCTCAGGAAAATCATCAAAACACCAGCACTGACCTCAAGAGAAAAAGAGAGGTAGATGGAAAAAATAAAAAAAAACCATGGCGAACAACAGTGAACGAAGAGGTGTTTGTGTTGGAGACATACACTCCGAGATGTAAGAATGAACCAAACAAAATGGGGTGACTTATGTTGCCCTACAAGACGCCCACTGGCTGCATTGTTGGTCTATAGTGAAGGGAAATATGTCAATTACAAATCATCCAAACAAAACATAATCAATAAAAAAATACTATTATCCTCTCATTAAAAAAGACTTTCAAACAAGTTTTTAAAAAAAATACAGTTCACGCATTCATCAGATATACAATAAGAAGGCAATAAAATATGATGCTAAGATTTAGAGAATAGCTCAGGAGATTGCTGTAGCAGCTGTTGTCATTCTATGGGCCAGGTGTGGGCATAGTAATCCAGCAGTATTACTAGACAAGAATATCACAACCAAGCTTGTTCAATTCCTGATGACACAGAGTTGACGGGCATCTCCTTAACACATTCACTGAGGAAGAAAACAAATGAACACAATACTGCAAATTAACATTCAAGGAAATACATTAGATAACAAATACTGTTCCAGAATATTCTTATATATATATATATATATATATATATATCATTTTATTTATTGTAAGTTTTACGTTTTAGTTTGTGCTGTCTTCATTAGGCTGTACAATGGGTTTTGTCTACTGTGGTATTTGTTTATGCAGTAAAGCTACAATAACTACATTATTAATTCTATTTCTCCAGTGTAAAGCTGTAAAAACTACTTTATTGATTACATTTCTCTAGGAATTAGAATGTCTTCTATCGACCAGTTCATATTTGAGAACAAACAAGGAATCTGACTGGGAATTACAAAGCAAATCATTTCATCACCATTATTGAGTGCCATCTCCGCATCGAAGGTTGGCTACCATGGAGCGCCATTCCACTCATTGTCTCTTGCTTTGATGGTGCAGATTGTCATAGGTTGACATATTATTTACAATGATAATATGAAATGATAACTTTCAAATAGTCTAACAACCAACTACATGTAACTAAAAGGTGCACTGTTTGCATATCCATTATTTAACCTGGATGAACATTTCTTACAGAAGTACATAGAAAGCTCACTAAGTTACGTAAATAAAGAAGCAACTCAAAGAGGCCTTTTAGAGTAGTATACTCAATGATATATAAACACCCTGAAAATAAAGAATTTTGGAATAAGAAGATAATGTTGTTATCTGTGTTCGCACTGGCAGCTGTGGGCTCAGGTGTTCCTTGCCACAAAGGCAGATATTCTCTAACTCCAGAGGAGCTCGTTGAGGTTTGCAGTAAAGCCGTGATATTTGCACTTTTCAGCCCAACACATCCGACTTCAGCGTGTTATTTTTGAGCACCGGATTGTCTTCCCTCTTTGATCCCTATTCATGGAGAGGTGGAGTAGGGTCTGGTTCACAGATCCTGTTCAACCATTAGCTGTGGGTCGCTGACAACTTCCAGCTCTGCTGATGGAAGGTGACTTTGGCTCCTCTAGTCTTCTAAAGTAATTTAATTTATGTTAACTATTCATACCTCTATAAGTTGGATATCTTTCTCTGAGAAGTCAGGTGCAGGCAATCCAGAATAGCGTAGTCTCAACATGTCTCCTAACTCATCAATTATTTTTATAGCCTGAAATGAGATAAAGAGACACACTCAGTTGTAAAAAGTGTCAATGTCTTGTTCTTCGCTATTACTTGTTGGTGCATAAGTTTGAATTATGTCGATATCCATTGGTCTACCTCTCAATTTTACTAGCAGAATTGTATCTGATATTGGCCAAAATTCTTTCACTATTTTGCTTCTTTCTATATCTAACATGATCTACTCCTTTTTCGTGTGTGGTTCCCCCAAAGTAAATTACATTTCTACTGTCGCTTTGTAATGATCCTGTTCCTTTCCATCTCATTTCACATAGTCCCAAGATGTTCAATTTCATTCTCTTCATTTCTTGGCTGATGTTTTCTAGTTTGCCAACCTGGAATGCTGATCTAATGTTCCAAATTCCTATTGCTAGTGAATCTTTATTTTTTTTATCTTGCATACAGTTGCTTGATGACAATCGGGTGCCACCAGTAGCACATAACATCCACTACTGAACTGAACTTATATTTTTTAATAATGCTGGTTAGGTTTTGAAGTGTCCTATGTGCTGCTTTATTCTGCTTTGAACCTCTTCATTCATAACATTCCCATACAAAATGTACATGATTTTTCTACAGATTATCATTGGTTTTTATAGCTTGCATTCTCATATCTCCTTGGAAGGACTTAAATATGAACATGAGCTTGATTAGTGCACAATTGTTTGTGTCCATCTCAAAGTGGCATTCCAGTTATAATCTTATAAATTGTGCAGCCATTTATTAATGGAGATATATTCAATGTCTATAACATTCCTCTCATTCTTAAAACTGATTTTATAGGAGTGGTTTCAATTTGTGACACCACACAGAAAGAACTAAACGTGTTAGCTAAAGTAAATATTTATGTATGAACAATATATGAGTTGTTAACCCTTGATTACAATATCGTAGTAAAATTGACTGCATCGAAACACAAAATTCTTCTATCTATCTTTCGTTCACCTGAAGTATTGTATATATCCGCAGCATTGTTTCCTGCATACATTTTACTGTCATTTGTAATTCTTGCAGTGGCCTACATAGTTTGGTATGTAGTGTTGTATCTATGGGCCAATGGATTTTCCTCCTACTATATTCAGTAGAGTCTTGAAGTGTGTGTTCAGCAGTCTGGAGCACCTGCCCACATGTACATATAGTTAAGGTGCTGATCTTCAATTTTGTATACATGTGTGTTATTTGGATACTCTGTGTATGCTCCTGCTTACCATTCTTTACTGCATTCTGTGCTTATCCATCTGTGTATACATGAACTCAGATCTTGAGCGTAGTCTTCTTCCAAGAAACTGAGTGATCGTTTTACATCATCATTGAGTGCCGTCTCCGCATCGAAGGTTGGCTACCATGGAGCGCCATTCTACTCTGTCTCTTGCTTTGATGGTGCAGATTGTCATAGGCTGACTTGTCCATCTTTTGATGTTACTCGTCCATGTTAGTCTTGGTCTGCCTCTGCCACTTTTACCTTGCATTTTCCCTTCTAATATTACTTTTATTAGGCTGTTGTGTCTTTTAACATGCCCCAAAAATTTCATTTATCCTGCTCTAATTGTATTTAGTAGTTCTCTTTCCATTTTTAGTTGTTTTAAAACTTCCTCATTTGTTTTCTTTTCATCCAATTCTACCTATTCTTCTATAAATCCACATTTCAAAGGCTTCAATTTTCTGTTCTGTTTTTTTGTCTAATGTCCATGTTTCTGCACCATATAGGAATGTTTAGAAAACATAACATTTTGCTATTCTTAGTTTTAGCCCTGGTGTTATTTGTTTTGATGTTAGTATATTTTTCATGGCATTAAAATTACTTTTTGCCATACCTATTCTTTTATTTATTTCAGTTGTACATTTTCCATCACTGGTTATAGTATGTCCCAGGTAGTTGTAGTAGTTCTGAACTGTCTCTAGATGTATTCCTTCCACTTTGATATTTAATTGTAGGTCTTGAGAATTTTTCTTTGTTTATGATCATAGTTTTAGTCTTTTTGATATTCATATCTAGTCCTTATTTTTTGCTTGCGTTTTACACTGTAGATTATTCTGCTCCTCCTTGTCAAGTATTTCTTTCACTTCTGCCCATATTGGTATTGACAATCAGGATTCCAATGTCCAGGGGGTCTGTTCTGGTATGTGCAGACAACTCTTGGTATGCCTGGTGTTTGTCTACAAATTCGCATGGCTTGGAGGATAAAGCTGCTTCTCTTAAGCCGTCCCAATGCAAGATTTTGGAATCTGTCCATTTGATGTCTCGGCATGATTGAAAATTTGTCTGCCTGTATCAGCACCTTTTATGTCCCTCCGTTCTCTCAGTGCTGGCTACCTCATCAATTTCTCATCTCCAATATTGGTGCTGATTTCATTGCTCCTGTGATGACCCTAAGTGCCTGGTTTAGAATTTTATCCAACTCTTGCAGTGTGATTTTTGGTGCTCAACACCCTGCAGATGATCCACATCCTAGAAGTGGACATATAATCTATTGGTAAACTTTACTGAGTATTTTCCCACTCGCACCCCACAAATTCTTCACAATTTTACATACTGTTGTGATCAAACATGACCCCACTCCGTGTACCTTCCTAGTTACTACTTCCAGTGACCCCTAAGTGTTAGATTTGTTACTACTGATGCATTCTTTCTTCTCTCTCCCCCCCCCCCCCCCCCCAAAAAAAAATTCATGAGATAAATCATTTTTGCCAGAAAAAAAAAATGCCAATTTTCAAGAACATCGGGGGGTTTTTTTTTTTTTTTTGCTGTCACCAAGGAAATTTCCTTAGTTGTTGACAGACAAACCTTAGTAACTCAGGAAATGTAGCAAATATACTGACGGGTTTACAGTGGCCGTACTGATAGACATTGTAACATGACTGGTCTGTGCAATCAAATTCGGATCATAGATCAACTTGAGCCAGGAAATATAAGTCCCTGTGTTCTGCCTAGTGTGAATACATTGCTGATTGTCAAAAGTTCAGAGAAAATACTATTTTTAGAGCACCTAATGTTACATTTAAGTGATAGTAACTCTTACTAATGCATTGTAAATGAGAGAGTTGCAGTTCGGTATCGTAAATAACGGTAAATGGTTGCAACGGAAAGATCAACGATTGGCAAATCTGAGAGTCTCTGGGGTTCAATATTTAACCACAAAAGTTTTCAATTTTAAAATACAGCATTTTCTAATCACTTTGAATGTGTAGCAGAAGAAGTGTGTTGTATTTTATCTACCTGAAGAGACACAAATGAGCAAATCAACTAAAGTATCCATGAAAAACAGATGTGAAAGGGGTAGCTACTTTCTGCCCATACCTCGTCCAGCATTTCCTTTGTGTGTGCTGCAGACAAGCAGAATCTAGCTCGAGTCTCAATAAGGGGAGTAGCAGGAAATCCTACTACCACAGTGGCCATGCCCCGTCTCAGGGTTTCCCTGCTGAACATCCTGGAAAAAAAACAGTAATAATAGCAATATAGTAACTATCCAAAATATGAACTATGTTACATCACCTATTTTATAGGGTTTATTTTTGGGGGGAGATCAAGATATAACAAGGAGAACTCTACACCCATGGACATAAAAAGAGGAGTAAGACAAGGATGCATCCTATCACCAAGCTTGTTCAATCTATACACTGAGCAAATCTTTAAAACCTACAATTAAATATCACAGTTGAGGGAATACATCTGGAGACAGTCCAGAGCTACAACTACCTGGGACATACTATAACCAATGATGGAAAATGCAAAATTGAAATAAACAAAAGAATAGGTATGGCAAAAAGTAATTTTAATGCCATGAAAAATATACTAACAACAAAACAAATATCAGCAGGGCTGAAACTAAGAATGGCAAAATGTTACATATTCTCAATATTCCTGTATGGTGCAGAAACATGGACATTAGACAAAAAAAAACAGAACAGAAAATTGAAGCCTTTGAAATGTGGATTTATAGAAGAATAGGTAGAATTGGATGGAAACAAAAGATAACAAATGATGAAGTTTTAAAACAACTGAAAATAAAAAAAGAACTACAAAATACAATTAAGACAAGACAAATGAAATTGTTGGGGCATGTTAAAAGACACAACAGCCTACTAAAAGTAATATTGGAAGGAAAAATACAAGGTAAAAGAGGCAGAGGCAGACCAAGACTAACATGGACGAGTAACATCAAAAGATAGACAAGTCAATCTATGACAGCCTGCACCATCAAAGCAAGAAACAGAGTAGAATGGTGATCCATGGTTGCCAACCTTCGTTGTGGAGAAGGCACTCGATGACGATGATGATTTTTGGGGGGAGAGCACACACACACACACACACACACACACACACACACAACTAGAGTAGTACAATACATGGTTTAATGTCCAGGAGGTTTCTTGCATAATGGTGTAATCTAGATTAGGCTCAATGTCCTGGGAGTTTCTTATATAGCAGTGTAAA
Organism: Megaustenia siamemsis; assembly: GCA_032433765.1. NCBI lineage: Eukaryota > Metazoa > Mollusca > Gastropoda > Stylommatophora > Ariophantidae > Megaustenia > Megaustenia siamemsis. The sequence goes on along the minus strand of JAVIAB010000050.1, from coordinate 54,631,401 downwards.
CTAGATTGGGATCAAAGTTCAGGATGTTTCTCACTGTTCTGTACATGGTTTCAGTTTCACTGAAGTTGGGAATTTCCCATTTCCACCCCACTCATGTCACAGCTCCTGCCAAAGTGCATTGACAGAGTCTGTCAACAATGCTGACTACCATGCAACTCTATTCAACTACAAGGAAACAATTCATAGTGACTGCCATCAAATAGTATGTACACAGTTTATCACTCGTTTCCTCAAAAACACACATTTAACAAAAACAAAGCAATTGAAACAGTTTAAGCAACCGTGCTAGTTTCTGCAAAGACATGTGGCCATTTTGCAGTCAGTTCTGTTATGGTATCAGGAAGGTTGAACTCTAGTGCAAGCCAAGTCGGCTGCATGGATGACAGTTTCACAGAAAAAAGAAAGTCTCCACAGTTACTTCCAAATTCAATTCACTCGAATAAATAGCAAAAACAAAAAAAAACACATCAAAACATGTCAAAATGCAGAATAAACTGTTTTAGTGATGGCACACTCTAAAGGCCTGTGGACATGGCCGCTATCTTTCCAGAAATCAGTTGCTTGCATTACGGTGTAATCTAGATTGGGTTCAAAGTTCATTACCACATTATCTATTTACTAGTTAAGAAGAGCTCTCCTGAAGTCTAGGCACAGAGTGAAGATACCAGGGTTAAATTATTTTACTGCTATGTGTAATTTTATCCTCTAAGGTTGAAAGTAAATATATTAATTAGTCTACCACTCCTATACGGTATCAGCCTGCTACCTCTCCATTAACAGAGACAATACACAAGCTGTCTTTTTTATATTTTTTTCACCTATTACACTTCTGTCTATCCTTAATTAAAAGGACATTAAATGAATGTAAATACGCTACATTGTGGTTTTACAGCAGTTGCTAATGATATCTGCACCTTCACACCTGACTTTATTTTTGGTTACTGAGCTGCCTTCCCTCTTTGACCCCTAGATACCAACCTTGAGGAAGTAGATTTGAATCTTGATCAATCTGTACACAAGACATATTTTTGAAAGGTTTCTATTCTATCTAGAGGTCTGCTTTAGCAATTATCTTGATGAGAATATAACCTTCAACTACATGAAACTTTGTGTATGAAAAATTATAACAAACAGGAGGCTGATATCAAAGTACATAATCAGTTCACAAAAGATTGTAGTGTCTAGATTAAATTATTTATCGCAATGTCCAGATTAAAGTATCAAAAAAACTAACAATGCTGTGTCAGTGATTGCATACAATTATTTTTCACCTCATTGTTAATATTTCCTTTAGTTGTCTTATAAACTCAAATAATGTTTTGTTTTAACCCTTTGTCTGCTAATGCACCAATTTATCTACCATTCTTGGATTGTCTTGTTATGGTGAATTTAGGCACATTTTTACGAAACACTGGATAGCAGGAGCTCTTCTATGTGAAATGACACTAAATTTGCCTTGAGTTTCATTCATGGCAAATGGCAGATTCTAACATCTTAAAAATTGCTTGTGAAAATCATTGCCGAAACCTGACTGATACCTTTCTTCTGTTTTATTTATTATTATGTGTTCATGGGTAGTTTCTTAGTCCAGTACATAAAGGGTTAATTATACTTCTTTTTCTTGTACACAGATTGTTAATGCAGTTACTGGCTGAATTGTCTTTAAACATTTTGAAAGGCAATAACAAAATCTCTTCACATTACACAGTTGGTGGACATCCTTCAGAGGGTACATTAAATCCAGCCTAAATTGTGCAATGTTGCCACAGCCAAAACATTTAACAAAGATTAATACATGTGAGATGCGATGCTTGAAAAAAGTAACAAACAACACAAGAAGAGATAGAATATTTTTCACCTTGCTTTACAGCATGGCTGTTCTTGCAATAGTTTATGAATTTCTTCTTAAGAGGTATATCCCAACTCAGCATGCGACTGTTATCACTGTGTGCACTCTCATTGGATACATTCATTAAGCAGCAAATGCTTGATGTTACTCATTAATTTTGCTTACAGTCTTTATTGTTATAAAATAGCAAAATAAAACATTCATTGTAGTTCTCTTAGCTATCAACTATACTGATAAGATGCTGTAATCAAACACATAAAATGTACAATTTCAGCAGAATTCAAATTATTTAAAATGTAAAAAAAAATATCTCTCAATTCAAAGTATACTGCTAAAACTATTACAAGTCATACTTACGCAACTTTAGAAGGCATATATAAGAGCAACGGGACAACAGGAGAGTCTTTGTTACCATACAGTATATAACCTCGGTCATGTAGTCTTTTGCGAAAGTAACGAGTGTTCCATGCAAGCTGGCGAATTCTTTTCAGGCCTAGAAAATAAATGTAATGTATGACTACATAATTATTATATGGCTGTGAAACATGGAGAACAACAAAAATGACAATCATGAATATACAGACCTTCATTAATGGATGCTTGTGCAGAATAAAAGGATAGAAATGGCAGGGACAAAACAACTAATGCAGAACTATGGAAAAGTACCAGTCAAATAACAGTGGACAAAAAGATAAAAGAGATGGAAGATGATTGTATTGGAAAGGACACATACTGCAGGAGCCAAATGAGAGTATTACATGACAGGCCCTTTTTTTTTAATCCCCAGGGGAAGAGACAAAGTTGAAGACCAAAATATTCTTGGAAAAGATAGGGAAGCTGAGATGAAGGGGAAGACATGGAATGAGTTTAAAAGAATGGCAAGAAACAGAACAGCTTGGAAAATGTTTGTTCTTGACCTATGCTCCACAGAGAGTTGAGAGGGAGAAGAAGATGACTACATCTTTGATACATCTTCGCTCAATTTGCTTGCTTCCTGCACTGTCAACCTGTACAACCCCTTCCTATCACAGGTAATCCCCAATGTCACATAATTTGAGCTGAGCCTTCATTGTTAGAAATATAAGTTTCAAAGTTCACAACAGTTATAAAAATACTTGAAAGCAACATCTACTGTAATAAATGAAGTAATGCAATGAGTCCTGTATTGATTAAAGAAGATTCAAGAGATGTTATGACTAACAAGCAAATGGTCTATTAATATCAGAATTATATCACAATGTCACAAATATCTATTAAATTCACAATTAAGAGCATCGAGTATTCAAGTATAATCAAGTATTTGATATAAATGTATAGTACATATATCTGGCATGCTACTTGAAACCAATTTTCTTAAAGTAATCAACATTACACATAAGACTTGAACATTCTAAATACTTGAATACTTTAAAATAATCAATATTGTAATGAAAATCTGACATTAATCATTAATATTTTTCAGTTTGTCCCAAGAATACTTGTCATTGTCAGTGAAATTATTTTCTACAGTGACCCATGTTTATATTATTTCTATCAATTACCAAAAACTGAAGCATTTATTATTAGCAACAAGAATCCTCTTAATTACTACAATCATAGCTGAAATTTATTAGGTTCAATATTGTTGTCATGGCTGTGACATTGCCTGACTTGCTGTTTTGAAATTTATCACAATGAAAAAAATATAGACATTCATGATCTAGCAGTCTTAGATCGGACATTAAATTTTACCATTACTGTACCAATTTGAAGTTGCACTTTGAAAATTATCCTTTTTCAATTCACACTCTGGTGTGAATTTAATTTTGCATCAATGCAGAACAATGACAGTTTTCTTTCACAAATGTAAGATCTATGAATGCAAATGCTTGAAAATCAAAACCTAAAATAGAACTATTTTCATTTTGCTACTATGCATAGTCAGTACATTTAGCATGTCACTCATAAAAAAAACAAAAACTTTATTTTCATTTCTTTCTCTCTCTCTTTTCTTTAATGTGATAAATTAAATGGATGCCTAGATATCAATAATAATTGTTAAAAAGCTGAATATTGCTTTGAACATTTGAAACCAATAGACATTACACAAACTTTAGGAAGTAATAAATGCAATGATATAATTCATGTTTGAAAGTAGTAACTGCTTTAATAATTACTTGAAATAAAGTGGCTAGGGCCATTATTATCTTCAATAAATTCAAAATAAGCTTTTCTTTGTCAACCTCTGATTTTCCAATCAATGACTAAATCCCACATACTGCTTGTATCTCCTTCCTCTGATGTATTACAAGAAAAATTATTTAAGTAAAAAAAAAAAAAAACTACGATTGTCGACCTCTAATATAGCAACATTTCACAAAATAATCTCTTACCTTCCTGAGTACCATCCTGACCTGTAATGACCCTTATGGTGCTGATCACTTGCCTTGCTGCAGGTGCAGGCATTGCCATGGGATAAATAAAGCTATGGGCATGTGTGCGGAGATGCTTAATCAATCTCTGAAAGCAAAATTAACATAATTTTATTAATCACATCAATACAGTAATGGTACACATTATATGAAGATGCCACATGTCACATACAGTTATTTACTACAAGGTCAAGGAATGATTGGATGAATAACCAATCAACTGCCAAGTAAATCTCATGATAAATATCGTCAACACTTCAACTTCTTCTAACAACCTTGGTGTATTACAATGGATAGCAAACTCTCCTTCCCTACACCATGGACACCACAGACATGGACACCAATCATGGACTATTTTGCCCATGGCCAAAGATAAAAAAAAGATCCAAGGCAAAAAATTTAACATGATAGAGATGATATCATTGTTAATTTCGGGTGTCCGGTTAGCGCAATCGATAGGCGGTTGGTTTACCACGGCAACAGCCGGGGTTCGTACCCTGGCGAGGACACCTGGGTTTTACTAATTCCCTAAAAATTAGTACCTCTGAAGTCGGAGTAAATCTGCCTGCATGGCGATGGGCATCCTGTAATGGGATAAAACAGACTTTACACGCAAAATTCAGTCCCACAAAATTGAGTGGGTGGGACTTCGTCAGAGGTCAAAGCTGACGAAAGCGAACGAACGAACGAATTGTTAATTTCAGTCATTTATCTGTGACTGTTACTAAAGCTTGAGACATACTTATGTATGATTTCTCAGTGGTTCAATGAATATGCTCAGAAAGATTAAAAAATGGGCTTTGCTCGAAGGCAGTCTCTGAAGAGGTTTGAGGCTGATTAAAATTTGCTTCATTTCTGTGCAGTTGGTAAGAATTGAACCTGACCTGTTGTTCTTAGCAGGGCAACTCACTGACCACTGAGCTACTGCAGCTCTCTAATACAAGTGCTTCCAATTATATTATAATTATAGACATTAGCAACATTTACTACAGCTATATGAGAAAAAGGTTATATACAATAATTAAAATTGATTCAATTGTAAATCAGTCTCACCTTTGAACCACCTATATAACCTCCTGCTGATCCAAAACTTTTAGTAAAAGTTCCCATCATGACATCAACATCACGAGGGTCTAATCCAAAATAGTCCACCACTCCCTTGCCATGTGGACCCAAGGCCCCAATACTATGAGCCTCATCCAAGTACACATAGGCTTTGTATTTTTTCTTCAGGCGTATAATATCTGGTAAACGTACTATGGACCCTTCCATGCTGTGAAATATGAAAGTAAAAGTTTTTTTTAAACTAAAAAAATATATCTACAAAGGTGGATGAAAATCAAAGAACCTAAGAAATTTTAAATATTATATTAAAAAAATAGTAAATACTGTAACAAGCTATACAATACAGTATTAAATAAAAGTATGAAAGATTCAATAATATTCTTCTTCTTTCATTCCTCATTTGCCTTTCAGCTTCAAGGGAAGATATAGTTTGCAGTCTTTTACTATTCTGTTGGCCTCTGCTGATGTTATGTTTCCTAGTGTTTCTAAAATTCCATCAATCCATTTTTTTCATGTTCAGCCCTTGGGTCTGGTGTTCTTGCAACATTTACTGAAGGCTCATTGTGTTGTATTTTATCTTTCTATCTTATCACATGGCTGTTGTTTCTTTATGCATTAAAAAGTGGAATTGCTCCTAGCTTTTTTTCTCAATTCTTCACTTCTATTCATATCGTTCAGGCTGTTTCCTATCATGCATCTAACACATTTAATTTTCACAGTGATTACTATACTTATTATTCTTCAATCTAGAGTCCATGTCTGGCATTGGTAGCACAATGTTGGAATGAGGAGTGAACAAAATTAAAAAGCAGTACCATGTCCAGACAACATTCATCACCATCATCATCAAGTACTGGACCTGCTGGCGTAGGTGATCATGTCTCTCCACAACTTTCGATCTCGACAGTTATTTATCATTTCTGTTGTTGACCTTCTGCCAAGCGCATTCTCTTAAGTTATCTGATATCTTTTCTCTTTGCTTCCCTCTATCTCTTCATCCCTCAATTGTTTCAATTGTTACAATATATTCCACCTGTTCTCTTCTCATTACATTGCCAAAAAATGATGATTGTTTCTTCCTGATATTGGAAATTAGCTCTCTTTTTGCTTTGACCTCTTTCAGAAAATTTTCATTACTCTTCTTAGCTGCCCATGGTACTCTCAACATTCTTCTGTAACATTAACAAACAACAATAACCATGATAAATGCAAAGCAAGAGTTTGTTCTGACTGATGTTCAACCAACCAGAGCCTCAAAGAAATAAAAGCAATCCTGAAGCAAGCTAGGAAAACAGAATGGAGGGGGTTGCACAGAAAATATGAGCCAGAATATGACAGCCTAAACAAACTTAGCAGACCAAGATATTCAGACTCAGAGCAGGTCATTGTGGCCTCAGAGCACATCTACACAAGACAGAACTCAGTGATGTTGCAACATGTGATTGTGGTGCAGACAAACGTTGCAGCATACCCTACAGGACTGCAGCACTCCTAAACACCCTAAGAACACAAACATGGCCCACAGAAACAATCCTACATGACAAAATGGGGAACTGGTGATGACCTCAAATGCACCATCTTGTTCATGATCCAAGCTGGTCTAAAAGTATAGCAATAGCTGATCACCAAAGAAGGAATTCTGAGTGAATTAACAATAATCATTATCTAGAAGATCTGGTGTAATCTACAATTAGACATTTCATAAACCTATCAACACTTGAAATTGTGAGTATGAGATAAATGACGAATTAAGAGCATAAAGGACTGACTGAGCAATGGGACAGGTGATACAATTGTAAAGGAGGCACAAGAAAAGGAACTAGGCAAATAAGTTTTTTGAAAAAATATGCCACATCTATAGAACATAGATGCCAAAGCAACAATCTATATGATACAGATGCCAATGCAACAATCTATATGATACAGATGCCAATGCAACAATCTATATGATGCATATGCCAATGCAATAACCTATATGATACAGATGACAATGCAACAATCTCTATGATACAACTTGCCAATAGGTAACATAATATTCTACATCTACGACATACTAACCTATACACTCCTTCCACAACAATAAGAATTTTTTTCCATGGTCTGTGTGTCCTTGACTGTCCCTCACACACTGCATTTCTCAATTTTCTCTCAAGGTCACACATGTCTGTGGATTGTTAACAAAATAGTGCTTCGAGAATGCATTTATTGTTCCTAAATTATTCACTCACTGGTGTCTAAAGGTCTCTACATATTTAATCTATAAAATGTCAAAATAAAGGTTCCCTCCATACCTTGCTAAGCAATAGGGGAATATGGTGTTAGTGACCCCGATTTTTCCACAAGTGCTGTACATTTTTGGGTGATCGTGCCAATTTGCCTTTTTTCCCAGAAAAATCTCTGGTACCCATTTAAGAGGCCGGGTGAAAACTGGAATACTGTCGCTTGGAGAAAACATCCACCACTTCTTATAATTGTACCCTGACTCTTCTGATCCGGAAGCAAGCATACTAAGCACTTCATGACCAAGGCTCTTATTTAATCAATCGTGTTATTTAAAGATATCTGTTAATGTTTGTCTTCGTTGCCTTAACTTATCTAAGTGAGTGAAGTTTCCTTTTTTTTCTTTTTCTGTTCGCCAGCTTTGATCTCTGACGAAGTCCCTAGAGGCTAGGAACTGGATTTTGTGTGTTAATCCGTTTTTCCCTGGCAGCCCTGTGCATAAGGGTCCTTCGCTGCACAGGCAGATAACTCCATCTTCGTAGGTACTCATATTTGTTCCGTCCATGAGTAATTGATGTTTCAAGCCGGGCCTCGCTACTGAGATCAGGGGTGGTTGCCGAAAAGAGAAATCACAAATAAAAATCCCAACTGATACAGTTGGGATTTGAACCCACAACCTCTTTGTATCAAGGCCGCTTTCTTGCCTCAAGACCAACCAGTTCCCCAAAGCTTCTTAGTGAAGTATAGTAGGGAAACTGCAGAATTTCTGTGATGTTATAAATCCCTTTACTGCTTTGTATGAACTTCATTCTCTTGAGATAACTACCTTTTTTCTGTGTTCTGGTGTATCTTTGAAGTTGCAGCAGACTCACAGTTAGAGAACTGATCTACTCTGGGAAAGATATCAAAGTTTGAGCATGTTACCTACTGTCTTGAGCTTGAATATTTTATCTGGGAAGGAAAGGTGGCACGAATATTTTATCTGGGAAGGAAAGGTGGCACTGGAGTAGTGCAGATTTTACCAATAACATGTTCAGGTGGTAAAAAATATGGGAACTAAAAACTATCTTGAAATGTCACATCCAGTGCATGATGGAGTTTCTTTCTTTCTATGTCTCTTTTTGAATCTGCTGCACTTAATGAAGACAGGCAGGTACTACTAACTATAGGCTAAATGAAACAGTTTATTAAGCAAAACAACAACATAATTCATGTCTAATCACTATCTTTCTTTGACAAGTTTTGAATAGAAACAAAGTTACATAATTCTGAACTTGATGACTTCACCAAAAACAGCCATTAATTTTACTGTATTCACTTGACTTCAAGTCTGCACTACAAGCACTGGAAAGCCCTTATAAAGCTAAAGCAAGTGAAACTGTTGCACTGTTCTGTGGTATTCACAGTCTGCTCACTTCCTGTGTGACATCCAAATAATAACTTTACAATAGATTCCTGGACATAGTGGCACCTGCAGTAATGAGAGGGCAGACAAAGTTTCTAAAGAAGGACAACTAAAACTCCAAAATTCCAGCTAATGAAGCTGTTTGTCAAGGAACCATAAGAAAGTTCCTTAAAAATAGTTTGAACAATAAGTGGCTGAATCTGCCACACAAACTTAAAGGTCAGAATATGATTACATAAAAAACCAAGTATAGCACTAGTGTACTACACAGGAATGTTAAAAGCAGTGTTTCAACCAACAACTAGGCATAGTAGATTCAATTAATACCTAAATAAAATCAATTACAAGCACCCACCCCAAAGTTTTGCAGAAAATTTTATCCTGATGGAACCATGTGTTGCCATGATCTTTCGTTGATGTGTTGAGTGTCTGGTTACATCCAGTCAGCCCGATTTATGTTCAATGTAGGCTGCTGAACCTGGCCTTCAGCCTCACCACCAGAACCGCTGCTTAATGCTGCTCTGGACCCTATGACTGGCTTGTCTATAGGCTTTCCTTTCTTTGTAGTACTTCGCACTTTCTTCTACCGACAGTTTATGCAACCCTACAACCTGGAGCCTGCGCTGCCAGTTGTCGTTCGTTCGTCGCCATTCGGTTATGAGTACTACACTGCCTCATATGAATTAACAAGACAAGGTGTTCATAAAATATGCTTAGTCTTTATTTCAGTTGACAACACCTATGCTCGATTTCTTGAGATGACACACCGACTCCGACTTTACGCCGTCAGAACTCTTACACATTTACTGAGTACAATCACAGTTTACATGGGCAAACATCTTACTCGCTTAGAAATATTCAAGACAATCCTTGTTCATAATAAGCCCATAAGCAATCTCCTTTCTCTCCCTCACTCCAGAAATAATATGACCGTTCAATCTCAACACTACTCTACTCTAACAAGTTCTTACTCGCTTTGTCTTGCTCAGCGAGTTACAATGTACAAAACAAGTCCATAAGAAATCACCTTTCTCTCCTCCTCCGGAAATAAAAGTTCAGTTTCACACTTCGTGGCTCCCATAAGTCTGACGTCAGTCACCTACTCAGTCATTCTTCAAGCCATAACCTTAGTGACACATTGCTCCCACTCAACAAACGGCTTCAACAGCTTCCCTGTGACAACAACAGTCGTGTCGTGGCTAACCACACAGCCTCACAATAACTTTGATAACTAGCTGGCTGGAACTCAACTTGACACCAACGATGTCGAGCTCTTCGCTCCTTCGACTGAACAAAAACAGCCCCCAATAAGACGACCAGCATCTTTGAAGATTGGTAGGCCACTGTCTACCGCCTTTCCGGAACGAACCTTCTCCCATACCGACCGTGTGAGCAACTCCCCACATGTCCCACGCATATATTCTTTGTCTCTCGCCACTCAGCCCCATGTACTCTTTTCAAATCCAGAGAATCCCTCAGTCCCCCTGACTGAATTAGAGTTAACTGTCCCATTCTTTCAGCGTGAACTTTCCATGTTTTTCCCAACCTATCACTCCCCTATTTCCATCATGTCTTCACCGTTTCCTATTACCCCCTATTACACATGGAGTCTGTACTAGCTGAATACCCTGGCCTCATGAAAGAATGACAAGACCTACTCCCATCACAGCCATCAACACTTTATGTGGGACATCTCAAGCAAACTGACGACTTTTACAGGCTGGCATTGCTGCCAAAGGGTGAATAACTAACAATGTGACTAGTACAGCAGATTAGATTATACGGACAGGTCTAGAATGAATTGAATTACATTAAATAAACATATGAATAAATAGACAGACAGAAACTGATGACATTGGATACTTTTGTGTCGTACTGCTGCTTAATTTAATGCTTATTGTTTCAAATTGTATCAAGGTCCATTCTGTGTTTACTGTGATAGCTGAGTTTGCTGCTTCCCTTTCTAAATAATACTGTACCCCTTATGCCTTCAATGTAAATCAACAAAAGGCAATGCTGCACATGAAGTAAAATACCACATCAGGGAAACTATTTTACAAAGTAAATACTGTGACTTACTATTATGTTTGTAAGTACATATCACTGCACCTGACAAGCGAGACCCCAGGATAAGGGAAGCATGGTTCAACTCATCACTGAGAATAAGGCATCCCTGTGGAGCAGAGGGCATTGAGATGCTCATTTTAAACAAATTTTACTAATCAGATAAAATCTATCATAAACAGAAAACTAAGAAATAGAATGTGTTAACAACAAATAACCAGAAACTGTCAATATGGAATCAGACAATGTTGAAATGACTAAAACCCTTTGTTTAAAACTCAGGTTGCCAAGATAACCTTGATCTAGATGTTTTGGTCTGTATGACACAGATGTCCCAAATTACAGATACCATAAACCATGATATTAAAACTCACACCCATTCAACTGCCTCCTAAAGGTAGACAAGGGAAAAAACTATGTGTACCAAATCAAACAAACAATAAACATGTTGGACAACATATGAATTGTTACAAAAAGACTAAGTCAACGTACACATATCCAGTTGTGCTCAGGAGCATGCTATAAAATACTGCACACCTTTATTTGCAAATAAAAGAAAATTATCAGCTTAAAACATCAATATTCATCATAAAGTTTATGATTCACATAAGCTTTTATATAATAATAATAATAAAAAGAAGTCCAAATTACCACTGAAATCAATAAGTTCGTATTAACGCTGGACATTTACTTACCTTGCTGACAAGTGCTGGCATATTCATAGAGTTGGTGGCAAAACCCATGGGAACTGTGATGGCTGCTTCAACACCCAAGAAATCAGCCACCTCTGCATCCAGCTCTCTATGTATGTCCATGTACCCTGTTAATGAAGATGTACAGGCCATGGTCAAACACTTTTAACATCAATATTTCATCAAAAAGTCTGTTACTTTGTCCTCCTCAATAATCAATAACTGCTATACATCTAAACTAACACAAGTAAATTATTGAATGTGTGCATAAAGCTCTTCGCAGCTGTCCATAGTTTACATTGATAATTCTGTGGCCTTATTTCCATCCACATATCACTTTTAACTACATTATATAGTGCCATACTGTTGGCACAATTGATCATGCCCTTTCACAATTTTCTGTTCACTATGTCATATCAATTTTGTTGTTGACTGTTTACCTTACCATGACACCAAGCTAACTAGCATCTTCTCTCTTTGTTATCTGCAATCTCTCTTTACCTGTATTTTGCCAGTCGTGGCCAAATATTTAAACTGTTCTCTTCTCATGTGTCCAAAAAATGTTGATTGTTTTTTTTCAATGTTCTGTAGGAGCCCTCCTTTTGTGTTGGCTTCTTTGAGAGATTCCTCACTGGTCTCTTTAGCTGTCCAGGGAATTTTCAACACTTCTGAGAATTCCCATTAGACTTTAGAACAGAAATAGCTTCACTGTAGGTGGGGCATTCCCATATCTGTTCAGTCCCCGTTCCAGCAACTAACAAAGTATTTATCCTTATTGTTCATACTGTTCTTCTGAATGTGTTAACACTCGATCTGACTGTAGTCAGCTGGAGGTGAATATGCAGTTGAACACAGATCACACATCCAGCCCCAGGGCAAAGATTGGTCCTGGTAATGTTCCATCAATCAACGGTCTATCACCCATAGCATATATCTCTGAGAGCCGGTGCCACAACCATGTTGACTTTGTGGTAAGATGAATGTGATCGGCTACCACTGCCTCCGCAAACAAAAATCCAGACCAGAAAAAATTAATTGCACACTGCAAAGGTGCCACCAATCCTGAACCTGATTTGACTAGGCTGCCATCTTGGCCCACCGCACCAACCGAAAGTCTCTGTGACTCTAAGCACCATTCACTTCCAACGAGTAAAATTTTAATTGCTCCCTCATCATTAGATTAATAAATCTGAAGACATTTGTTTTCAATTTTCTGCAATGTCAACAGACCTCTGTGGTACTCTTCAGGCCGGTATTGTACGACTAAAGAGGAGCAACTTCGCTGCAATCATCAATGAACTAACTACTGGAGACCCAGTACTTTCCCAAACAATACCGAAACCCTTGGGCCCATCTGATATGTCTCCTCATGGGAAACATAAAATACCAGAACTTAAGGAAAATCTAACAAGAATCATGAAAAAAGGCACCCAATCAGACACAGAAAGAAAACATGTAGCAGAAAAACGCATAGGCTATATGATAGATACACAATACCTACCCACAGGACTCTTGGTCCCACATATACACAGACGCCTCTGCTACAAATGCCACCAGAAATGGTGTGTGTGTGTGTTCTTGACGCTGAATAAACAGGACAAGATCACCAAGTCAATCTAAGTCAATAGCTACTGGGAAATTCTCAAACAACTTTAAAGCAGAAACTGAGGCCCTCAGAGATGCTGCAACACTAGCTACTCAACTCAAAAATAACATGCACAATAAATTGGTGATTCTGACTGATGCACTGTCATTACTACCAGCTCTAAAAAGCCCCAAGAACAATGAACTAGATGACTTGAGAACAACCCTGGACTAACTATGCAATAACTTCCAGAGAGTAGTCATTCAGTGGATACCATCACACTGTAATATACATGGGAACGAATGCGCAGACAAATTAGCTAAAGAGAGAGGGAGATTACCACAAGAGAACAATCCGCTCAGTTATGATGACGCCAAATCCATCCTCAAAGGTCAGTACCATGAAAAATGGAAACGAGAACACCCAAAGCATAACGAGAGGGACAGATACCATCAACTACCAAGGAGGGATCAAGTCATCATACTTCGCCTACACACTGGCCACAATAGAATGAGAAATGACATGTTCACCAAATTCAAAATAGGTACTACCAGCCAATCCACTATACAATATGACTACAAAATTCATGTTCTACAGGATTGCCCCCAGTACACAGACCTAAGAAGAGCAATGTGGTCAACACCCACCTCCATATGAGAGAGAGAGAGAGAGAGAGAGAGAGAGAGAGAGAGAGAGAGAGAGAGAGAGAGAGAGAGAGAGAGAGAGAGAGAGAGAGAGAGAGAGAGAGAGAGAGAGAGAGAGAGAGAGAGAGAGAGAGAGAGAGAGAGAGAGAGAGAGAGAGAGAGAGAGAGAGAGAGAGAGAGAGAGAGAGAGAGAGAGAGAGAGAGAGAGAGAGAGAGAGAGAGAGAGAGAGAGAGAGAGAGAGAGAGAGAGAGAGAGAGAGAGAGAGAGAGAGAGAGAGAGAGAGAGAGAGAGAGAGAGAGAGAGAGAGAGAGAGAGAGAGAGAGAGAGAGAGAGAGAGAGAGAGAGAGAGAGAGAGAGAGAGAGAGAGAGAGAGAGAGAGAGAGAGAGAGAGAGAGAGAGAGAGAGAGAGAGAGAGAGAGAGAGAGAGAGAGAGAGAGAGAGAGAGAGAGAGAGAGAGAGAGAGAGAGAGAGAGAGAGAGAGAGAGAGAGAGAGAGAGAGAGAGAGAGAGAGAGAGAGAGAGAGAGAGAGAGAGAGAGAGAGAGAGAGAGAGAGAGAGAGAGAGAGAGAGAGAGAGAGAGAGAGAGAGAGAGAGAGAGAGAGAGAGAGAGAGAGAGAGAGAGAGAGAGAGAGAGAGAGAGAGAGAGAGAGAGAGAGAGAGAGAGAGAGAGAGAGAGAGAGAGAGAGAGAGAGAGAGAGAGAGAGAGAGAGAGAGAGAGAGAGAGAGAGAGAGAGGGGGGGGGGGGGGGGGGGGGGGGGGGGGGGGCAGTATTAGCCAGAATGTTGTTAAGTTCTAGTATGGCAATGAAGTTTTTGAGAGAGAGAGAGAGACAGAGAGAGAGAGAGAGAGAGAGAGAGAGAGAGAGATAGCAAGGGAGAACTGGTTGATTACATAAACAATAGGTAGGTAAACGAAATTTTAACAAACCATGAATCTGGTGCATGACAGGGAAAAATGGAAAAAGATCATGGGCAACACATTATGTTGGAACCTAAAAGAGACTAAGATATCTAACAAGTGACTAGAGAGACTAAGATATCTAACAAGTGACTAGAGAGACTAAGATATCTAACAAGTGACTAGAGAGACTAAGATATCTAACAAGTGACTAGAGAGACTAAGATATCTAACAAGTGACTAGAGAGACTAAGATATCTAACAAGTGACTAGAGAGACTAAGATATCTAACAAGTGACTAGAGAGACTAAGATATCTAACAAGTGACTGCCTCTATTGATATAGCGGAGAATATATAGAAAAAATTGGTCAATCGAAGCAGCACTATTCAAAACTGAGTCTCAATTAAGGATTTGATCTAATAAAGCAGTTTATCAGTTCTGTTGGTGTAGTCTGATGGTTGTCAACATGGAAGTTGATTAGTTGATTATGCAAGAAAAAATAAAACAGCCAATTATGAAAATCTTACCCATTTCTTGCCTTGAAGCACACACTCCAACACCATATTTCTTAACCGTTTCCTCCACCTGATCAGAACAGGGACCTGTTTTTTCTGCGAAACCCAGGTAGTTGTAGGAGCCAAAGTTCATTACATTTAGTTTCTTGCCTGTGAGTCTGGTAAAGAAGAGCAAGTTCTCAGAATTATGAATTTTCTCAAAAACTAGACTGCAGACCTTCTCTATGTCTGTTCACACTTCTTCATTTACAAGTACCATGACTATTGGCTTAGGGTGATCATTCTCTCTACACTTTTCTAACTCTAAAGTTGTTTTTCATCAGTCAAGCTGTTGACTTTTTATCATGTCATCCTCTCAAGCTTATTGGTATTTTCTTTCTGTGTTTCACTGGTATCTTCTCTCAGTTTCCCTCTCACTTTTTTTAATTGTCATTTCAGTTGTCTTCTGTAACACTACCTTTCTGTGGCCTCCCAAGTTTTTGTTGACCCATGTTATGGAATTACTTCCTTGTATTTTGGCTGGCAGCTCAACATAGATAAAACATTTTTTTCTTACATTTTTTTAATATAAAGATAAGTTACATTAAATATTTTGTCATTGTTATAAAATGCTGTTGTTTGACTTACACTACATCATGCGAGCCTGGTGGCACTGAGGTAAATAAAAAAATTGTTTCCAACTTAAATAGCTTTCAGGGTCCACCCAGCCTCATTAGATGGGTAACAGAGATTTTCTCTGAGAAGGAAACTGGGTCGCCTCAACTTATTAAGCCGAGGTTGAGTACAATTAAGTCACAAGCAATTCATTACCCAGCAGCAATTGCTACTGGACTCATCATCATCAAGTACCATGCCTGCTGGTCTAGGTGATCATGTCTCTCGACAACTTTGATCTCAACAGTTATTTATAATTTCTATTGTTGACCTGCCAAGCCATTCTCTTAAGCTGTCTGGTATCTTTTCTCTTTGCTTCATCTATCTATTTCTCCCTTGATTTTTCCAGTTGTTACAATATATTCCAGCTGTTCTCTTCTCAAGACTAAAAAATGATGATTGTTTCTTTCTAATATTTGATACTATCTCTCTTTTTGATTTGGCCTTTTTCAGAATGTTTTCATTACTCTTCTTATCTGTCCATGGTATTCTCAACATTCTTCTGTAAAACCACATTTCTACAGCCTCCAGTGCTTTTCTTGTCTGTTGTACTATTGTCCATGATTCCATCCATACGTTAAGACTGGCTCTACATAACATTTAAGAACTCGTTACTAGACTTTACCCTAATCTACATCAAAATACTTAATACACCTGCCATCTCTACTATTAATTATTATTACTATGGTGTGAACATTGGGTTTGAGGAATAAAGGCCACATGCTCAGGGCAGTCATCACAGACTACTGGAATAGATTAGACATGTCACAAGAGGCAACTCAGGAGGCTGGGAGTCAATGTCTATGCCAGTTCTACAGAGTTCATGTATCTGAGCTGAAGCCATCTTCAGTGCTATTGTTAGTGTGTGGCAGAAGTGCTTCATACTGGGGGAGGTGCTGAGGAGGGAATCTGAGCACTTTAGCCATCCATTGTGCAATGAAGATGATTCATAGACTAGGCATCACAATCTGTTTGGTCAGGGTTACATCTCAACCCTAACAGAAGAATACTATTCTAGTCTTCTGATGAACACAACAAAAGGAAGAAGAGGTAATAACACTCACTAGTGTCTTTCAGCTCTTAGTGAAGCTCTCGTTTTCAACCAACATAATACATCCTTTCTTAGCTTTACTTAACATACCCAATTTTATCCATACCCCACCGATTATATTGTATAAACATGCTTATATCTTTTCAAATGGTCTCTTAGTATTGTGTCCTTCTTTCACTTCATACTTCAATTAGACACTTCTTGCAGAACTTTCAGTTGGCTGCTAATATATATCCCTTCCAACATTACAGTCTAGTATTCAGTTCTTTTATTACATTTTATCTGGTTCGTTCCATGATGTCATAATGAATGGTTTTTACATCCAACTAGTCACTTATTTTACTACATGACTTAGATAAGAAGAACTGTTGCTCCAATACTTGACTGAAATAGTCGTCGGTCAACTCATTTAATTCTGACACCGAAAGAATGGTCAGAAATATAATATTTAATGTTCAGATTAAAAGAATAGTTAGTCATCTAAATCAATATTCAGATTGAAAGAATAGTCATCTAAATCAATATTCAGATTGAAAGAATAGTCATCTAAATCAATATTCAAATTGAAAGAATAGTTAGTCATCTAAATCAATATTCAGATTGAAAGAATAGTTAGTCATCTAAATCAATATTCAAATTGAAAGAATAGTCATCTAAATCAATATTCAGATTGAAAGAATAGTCACCTAAATCAATATTCAGATTGAAAGAATAGTCACCTAAATCAATATTCAGATTGAAAGAATAGTCACCTAAATCAATATTCAGATTGAAAGAATAGTCACCTAAATCAATATTCAGATTGAAGGAATAGTCATCTAAATCAATATTCAGATTGAAAGAATAGTTAGTCACCTAAATCAATATTCAGATTGAAAGAATAGTTAGTCACCTAAATCAATATTCAGATTGAAAGAATAGTCATCTAAATCAATATTCAGATTGAAAGAATAGTCATCTAAATCAATATTCAGATTGAAAGAATAGTTAGTCACCTAAAGCAATATTCAGACTGAAAGAATAGTTAGTCACCTAAATCAATATTCAGATTGAAAGAATAGTCACTTAAATCAATGTTCAGACTGAAAGAAGTCACTTAATTTATTAATGTTTACATTGAGAGAATAGCCAGTCACCTAATTTAACTAACTATAATGAAATGTTCCATAACAATTTTCTATTCCATCCTACACTAACCAAAATTTTGTTTTCAGTTTTGTAACTTGTTGATGAATATCTTATTGGACAAAAACTGTGCATACCACAGGCTTTTTAAAAAATATGTTAAAGAAAAAAAAAGTTCAAAGGGAGGGGAAAAAAAAAAGGAATGCACGAGAGAAAAAAAGAATTCTGTATAAACAAACAAACAAAAATACATACTCAAAGTTCCAGCCATAGTCAGGAGACACTCTCTCCATGACATCTATTCTACCACCAGCACAACTGCTGATGGGACGATTCCAGCAGTCACGTGCACGTCTGTACAAGTTTCTTGTATAAAAGCTTTCCCAGCTCAGGAACAGTGGAACAAAGCCTGCATTCAAATTGACATTGACAGTACACATCCCATTACAGAAAGAAAAAAACAAACATAACATATCACAAGACATCTAAAGTTACGATAATTGTTTTCTTCTCTAAAGTAACTAACATTCATTACTAAACATGTGTTACTATATCTTTCTTTCTGGGATTACCCGATGACTACTAAACAAATTGATAGTCCTCTTTGTCATCCGTCCATAAAAATATGTTATGTTGGTTTAGATGCAATGTGTTGTGGTATATCTGCACCTTTCAGTCCAACACATCGGACTTCAGCATAGCAGTTTTTGAGCACTGGGTTACCTTCGCTCTTCGACTCCTACTCACTAAGCCAGACTAGACTGATTAGCCTGTTTCTACAGGCACTGCTAAGAGGTGGAGCAAGGTCTGGTTTACCAATCCAGAGGAAAGTCAGCATCTGTGAGCTGCTGACAACTTCCAACTATGTTTTGCCTCCATATTACTATATGTTTCAACCAACACAGAACTGGAGTCGTCAGTCGCTGGACAATGCGAGACTTGCTGAGGAGGGGATCTGAGCACCTATGGACATGTTCGGATGCAATGATGATGACCCGCTAATAACTTAATAATAATAATATATGTTTACTCTATGTGAAAACATAAAAGAATGTCCATACCATGGGCAACTCTTTAAAAAAAAAAAAAAAGACAGTGAGGTCATTCTAAAAATGGCCAAAGCAAAATAGGGCCCAATTTCCAACATCAGGAAGAAATCAACATAATTTTTTGGCCGTGTTATGAGAAGGAAATAACTGGAATATATCATTTTACAACAGGAAAAATTGAGGGAAGAGAGATGAGGGAACAGAAAGAAAAAAAATTATAAGACAGTTTAAGAGAGTGTTTTTATAGCAATCAAAAACAGAATTAATAAGCAGCTGTATAAAATATCTTTAAAAGAAAACTGCTAGAACAAAAAATTCATATAGGAGAAGGTGTATCTTGGTCTACGCCCTATGGGCCGGTTACGGCTCGAAAGGTCAATAGATAGATAGATAGTGAGATAGGAGGGTCGGGTTCGATCCCCAGCAGTGGCGGATTTTTTTCAGACTGACAAGGCTCCAGGGTTCACCCAGCCTCTAAAAATGGGTACCAGAGATTTTTCTGGGAAGTAAAAGTGGCCTATCGTGATACCGACCACATCAACCAAAAATGTGCCGCGGCCATAGAAAAATATAATCACCAACACCATATCCCCATATGCCTAGCAAGACATGGAGGGAACCTTTACTTACTTTACTGTAGTTAGATAAAGTTGTGGAGAGACATGATAACCTATGTCAGCAGTCGCAGTACTTGATAATGATGTAGAGATATACAAGTTTGCTTTCAGCTCTGTGGGAATCAGAAGGAACCTGATGCTTTAGTGGTCACTACATTTGACTTTCTTATCTTGATAAATTATTAACACATGTTTTATTCACGGTAATATCTGAGTGTCCTTTTTGTCAATTGTGTCTTTTATCAGGACTCTTGACAATTGAAACCTCTGGATTTTTCATTGGATCAATAACATTTCTACTTGATTATTTGTATAATTTGTTCTTCCATCCTTTGTTTTGTATGATAATTATTAATTAATTAATTACTCCCTCCTTGGTTATGTCTGATAATTGTCCCTCACTGCTCAGATGCTGCTTGGACGTTTGCTACTCATGCGTGATATTTGTTCCTCCTTTCACAACCTCTCAGTAATATATATTGCTCACTCCTCAGTCATGTGTAATAGCTAATCCTGCTTGCTCAACCTCTCTCAGATATATATATTGCTCACTTCTCAGTCATGTGTGATATCTGTTCCTCCTTGCTCAACCTCTCTCAGTAAAATATAATGCTCACTCCTCAGTCATGTGTAATAGCTATTCCTCCTTGCTCAACCTCTCTCAGAGATATATATTGCTCACTCCTCAGTCATGTGTGATAGCTAATCCTCCTTGCTCAACCTCTCTCAGAGATATATATTGCTCACTCCTCAGTCATGTGTAATAGCTAATCCTCATTGCTCAACCTCTCTCAGAGATATATTTTGCTCACTCCTCAGTCATGTGTAATAGCTATTCCTCCTTGCTCAACCTCTCTCAGTAATATATATCGCTCACTCCTCAGTCATGTGTAATAGCTAATCCTCCTTGCTCAACCTCTCTCAGAGATATATATTGTTCACTCCTCAATCATGTGTAATAGCTAATCCTCCTTGCTCAACCTCTCTCAGAGATATATATTGCTCACTCCTCAGTCATGTGAGATATTTATCCCTCCTTATAAAGTCATGTGCAATATGAATTCCTCAAACACATGCACTATTCATCTTTATGACATGGGCTATTTTCTCTCCTTAGATATATATGACATTTAACACTTGCATCTCATATCTGCTCTTCAGTCCTATGTCTTACTAACTTCTTATCGTTCACCGATAGGCATGGGTGTGCTGTGTTGCTAGTTTATGGTCAAGCAGCAATCTTTGGTCCAACACATCCAGCATTGGTAGATTTGCTAAACAATAGATAGTGACTATTTTGGTCAAATCTTTTAAATTGTAATCACTAAGGGTTCTTCAATTTGAATGAGGGCACATAGGACCTTCTGTTTTTTAACATTTATCAAAGAGGGTTAGACATTAAGATCTTATGACCCAGAGACCAGGGGAGGGTAAAGTCATGGGGAAACCACAGATTCAAACAGAAAAGTTCCCACCACCAGCAGCGGGATTAATATCCAGGACTTACTGTCCAGAAGCCAACATCTTACCTCTAGACCATCAAGTTCCCCAATATTATTTACTAATAAGTTGTACATTACATCAATCAGGACTGTAGATTACTTCAATCAGAGCAGTACATTGAAACATGCAAGAACAACAAAAATGACAATCATGAAGATACAGACCTTCATTAATGGATGCTTAGGCAGGATAAAAGGATGGAAATGGCAGGGCAAAATCACTAACATAGAATTATGGAAACGTACCAGTCAAATAATTGTGGATAAAGAAATACAGCAAAAACGATGGCGTTGGATAGAACACACACTGCAGAAGCCAACTAAGAGTATTACACAACAGGCCCTTTTTTGGAACCCCCAAGGAAAAAGACAAAGAGGAAGATCATGATATTCTTGGAGAAGACAGATGGAAGCAGAGATGAAGATGATGGGGAAGACATGGAATGATCTTAAAAGAATGGCAAGAAACAGAATGGTTTGGAAAGTGTTTGTTGAAGATCTATGCTACACAGGGAGCTGAAAAGGTAGAAGAGAGATTACATCAATCAGGTGTCATTTTTTCCATAAAGTAGTGAAGTGTAGGAGATGTGTCTAAAATGTTTGGTATAAAGGTATCAGAAAACAAGCAAAACAGAAGAGGGCTCAACTGTTCTCAGCTGGTTTAACCTGATGGTCACATGCACATCATGCTAAGTGGCACTTCTCAATGTGCATCTGGACAGCCAAGTGCATGTACAAGCATCTGACCCATGTTGTTGGTGAGATACTGAATCATTCACCAAACTTTTTAAGACACACATCGTATTCACCTCATATATAAGTAGTTTATTTATGTGTATATGGTTTGCATTTCTCAGAAGAATGTTGAAAATTCCCTGGACAGCTAAAAAGACCAATGAGGAAGTTCTCAAAGAGGCCAACACAAAAAGGGAGCTCTTAAAAAACATCAGAAAGAAGCAATCAACATTTTTCGGGCACATCATGAGAAGAGGACAGTTGGAATACTTGGTTACAACTGGCAAAATAAAGGAAAGAGAGATAATACTGGATAGCTTGGTGTCATGGCATGGAAAACAGTCAACAACAGAACTGATACGATGCACTGTAGATAGAAGATTGTGGAGGGACATGATCACCTACGCCAACCGGTATGGCACATGATGATGATATGGTTTGCTTTGCTGTGACTGTGTAATGTGCAGTTCCTTCTACCATTCTAATATTAAAATAAGAGCATCAATAACATCACTAGTACACTGGCTTGATGGTAGCCAATCATGGACAAATCAATCTGCTTGATATAGAACTGATACTAGGCTCTCTGTGTTGGGGAATGAAGGTATTAACAGCAAGTGAGAGCACTACCCTTACCCCAAGTTATGCCACCTACAATGTTATATGTTGTTGAACAGTTTCACCTTTTCAAATATAATTTGCAGATATAACTACACCTATTTAACTGACCTGTGTGTACTATAATCATGAGTGTACTTACATTACAATAACAGAAACATGAGCTACTAAAGCCCCGCAGAAACCCACATACAACAATGATAGTTTTTTGTGATAGACAATTACATCATCAACTACCACATTAATAGTTTCTTTAAGATAAAACAGTTACTACCTCAACTACAACATTGATAGTTTCTTTAAGATAAACAGTTACTACCTCAACTACAACATTAATAGTTTCTTTAGATAAACAGTTACTACCTCAACTACAACATTAATAGTTTCTTTAAGATAAACAGTTACTACCTCAACTACAACATTGATAGTTTATTTAAGATAAACAGTTACTACCTCAACTACAACATTGATAGTTTCTTTAAGATAAACAGTTACTATCTCAACTACAACATTGATAGTTTCTTTAAGATAAACAGTTACTACCTCAACTACAACATTGATAGTTTCTTTAAGATAGACAGTTATTACCTCAACTACAACACTGATAGTTTCTTTAAGATAGACAGTTACTACCTCAACTACAACATTAATAGTTTCTTTAAGATAGACAGTTACTACCTCAACTACAACATTGATAGTTTCTTTAAGATAGACAGTTACTACCTCAACTACAACATTAATAGTTTCTTTAAGATAGACAGTTACTACCTCAACTACAACATTGATAGTTTCTTTAAGATAGACAGTTATTACCTCAACTACAACATTAATAGTTTCTTTAAGATAGACAGTTATTACCTCAACTACAACATTAATAGTTTCTTTAAGATAGACAGTTATTACCTCAACTACAACATTAATAGTTTCTTTAAGATAAACAGTTATTACCTCAACTACAACATTAATAGTTTCTTTAAGATAGACAGTTATTACCTCAACTACAACATTAATAGTTTCTTTAAGATAGACAGTTATTACCTCAACTACAACATTAATAGTTTCTTTAAGATAGACAGTTATTACCTCAACTACAACATTAATAGTTTCTTTAAGATAGACAGTTATTACCTCAACTACAACATTAATAGTTTCTTTAAGATAGACAGTTATTACCTCAACTACAACATTAATAGTTTCTTTAAGATAGACAGTTACTACCTCAACTACAACATTGATAGTTTCTTTAAAATAGACAGTTACTACCTCAACTACAACATTAATAGTTTCTTTAAGATAGAGCTAAATCCCAGTCTGCAAAGTCCTGAACTTGAGACAACCTGTGGTTTTATTTATAAGCAAATTTTACAGTTGATTAGGCATGAATGTGTCTGACTGCGTTTCCAAAGTGTTAACTTTGCTGCAGTGGTTAAGTGCATTAAATTCACAGCAGCAAGTCACCTCAACAGGTGTGAACCCGTCTGTTTTTAGCTGTTGATAATATTGACCACAAGACAATAAACAGCTCTGAAGTACAAGATTTTTGGCACTCTGTAAGTGAGGTATTTCACGACAATAAGCAGAAGAGTGTTTGACATCCCCAACAGGAGAATGAAACAGAAACTGTTAACACTTTTGGTAAATCTAAGAGTCATCAATTATTTTTAGAGCAGGATCAGACAAACAGCAATCTTTGGATAGTGTGGAAAAAAAACATAGCACAACCCAACAAGATATACCATGTACATAATGTAGGTTGAATAATAAACATACAAAATTAGAGCACCCATGGAACTGCATTGTACTTGATCAATAATTTACAAAGTATTATAAACTTGACTATACAGGCTTTGAAAAAAGATAAATGTGGAAATGTGGTAAGCTGTTGAGACATTAATAGGGTTAATAGCAACATCTGTGAAACACACAAAACAAGGTGTTATTGTTCTAAGCTACAAGTGTTCTTGAACCAATAGTGTACTGGCTAAGTAGCACTCACGTCACATGTCACAAGTGTTGATGGCTGACAACATAACTTTTGATCACATACAACACACATGCACACAACCTAACAAGATAAAGTAGAGGTGAATCACTTGTCCTATATAGGGTTATCAGATATTTGACAGGACTTGCCCTACCTACACTCAGGTACTTTGTTTACACAACTTTATTTGTGTGATAGCTGCAACATTTAAAAAAAAAAACAACAGGTTCGAAACAACAAAAAAGAGTGTGTAAAAAGCAAGTTAGAAAAATAAATTGTGATTCTTAAGTTACATAAACCATGCAACAAGAGGTATATTCATTGACAGCAATATCAATTTTTTTTATTTATGCTTAATTGTTTCTAACCTCAAAAGAATTATTTGTATGTTGTGTTACAATAACAGCACTAGGGCTGTGAAATAACCACCATGTGATTCAGGAGATCCAACTTCACCTGGCAGTTGAAGTGAAGGTGTGTGGTAGCCCAAAATAGAAACAGGTAGTAGAACGTGACAAGTGATCCAATATATTATAGACGGGAATGTATGCAGGATTAGTTCCACACTCTGTGAAGAGTTGGAATTAAATTAAAATGAGATAAGACATCAAACGAAATAACAACTCAAAAAGTCAAATTGAAGGTCAGTGTTGTTGCATACATTTATTTGTATCAGCAACGATCTGGTTGTTTTCGCACCTTGTGTTCTCCATGATTTCTTAAATATCTTATTTTGCAAATAATCTCATTAAAATACGTGTAAAATATGGAGTTTATATTGTTTTTTAACAAGGAAAATTAAAACTAAATATAGACCTTTATCTTAACGTTCACCCATTGAGTGGGAGTGGATGCTTCTTGTTGCTAGTTTATGGCATAGCCGCAATATCTGCGCCTTTCAGCCCAACACAACCACCCTAAACATGGACGGGTAGATTTGCTTAACAATTTTTATTTTTGGCCTGCTCTTTTTTATTTTAAAATGTCATGGGTTCTATGGTGTGCATGAGTGCACACAGGATCTTCTGTTTTTCGCCATTTTCTAGGAAGTCTAGACATCAAACCTCACTACTTCCCAGATAATCAAATCAATCAGAGGACCACAAGCCCTAAATCAGGATTCCTTTCATAATATGAATAGATGTGAACAAGTCATCATTATGACTTATCCTCAGAACAGGAAGCAATAGACTTCACAGTCACATGTATACAAAATTCAAGATCAACACCTCAACTACATTTACATGTGGACAGGTGCCCCAGATTGCTGAACACATACTTCAAGACTGCACTGAATATAGTCGACTGAAGAAAATTCATTGGCCTATAGACACAACACTACAGACAAAACTATATGGGCCACTGCAAGAATTACAAAAGACAGTAAACAGTATCATACAGGAGACAGTATTATACAGGAAATGACATTGCAGATACAGACAATACTTCAGGCGAACAAAAGATAGATATCTCACTACCCAGAGACCAAGGGAAGGTGAAGCCACAAAGAAACCACAGGTTTGATTTTTTAAAAATTCCCATCACCTGTGGTGGGAATCTAATCCAGGTCCTTCCTGTTCAGAGGCCAACGCCTTACCTTTAGACCACCCAATCCCGAAATATAAGACTAAATCAAGAAGTTGGTTCTGCTTATATGACACACCAAAACAAATGACATTACTGGGCAATAGTAAGTAAAACCAGCTAAGATAACATTAAGTTCAAATGTGAGAAATAACTATCAACTTGGAAGGAATAGAAAAATACAAAAAGTGAGATAGAACTATAATATTGGTTGGATTATAAAACTGAACAAAAAGTGAGATAGAAGATCTATAATATTGGTGAGATTATAAAAATGAACACAAATTTAGATAGAACTATAATATTGGTGGGATTATAAAACTGAACAAAAATTTAGATAGAACTATAATATTGGTGGGATTATAAAACTGGAGGGTATAGACACTAGACAAAAAGTGAGATAGAACTATAATATTGGGTGGATTATAAACCTGGAGGGTATAGACACCACTAAAAGTGAGATTGTTAAGTAAACTATCAACTTGGATAGAATAGAAAACTGGATAAAATGTGAGACTTTAGACTGTGTACTCTATCCTGCCACTTTTTATTCTGAGCAAGCCGCAGAAACTTATGAGGAAGTGGTTCAGTTTTCTGGTATATCTGCTATATGTGAAAGTTTAAGTAACATGCCGGCAAAATAAAATAAACATGGATCTGAACACAGCGTAATGTTGGCAAAATAGAATAAACATGGATCTGAACACAGCGTAATGTTGGCAAAATTAAAATAAACATGGATCTGAACACAGCGTAATGTTGACAAAATTAAAATAAACATGGATCTGAACACAGCGTAATGTTGGCAAAATAAAATAAACATGGATCTGAACACAGCGTAATGTTGGTAAAATAAAATAAACATGGATCTGAATACAGTGTAACGCTCTCTAGTTGACCCTGCTGATGAAAGCCTATGTACCTGACTCACTGAGTTAGGAAGAAGTAATGTCAGCAAAGAGGAGCACTGTGTTCTCCCCACATACTACTGCAGTGACCTGTATGGTGACATTTTATCTTACTCCCCTTAGAAATTATATGTTTATTATAGGATAGTAATTACTATTATATTCTGTCTATATCTAAAAGAAGCAATCAACATTTTTTGGGCACATCATGAGAAGAGGAAAGTTGGAATACTTGGTTACAACTGGCAAAATAAAAGGAAAGAGAGATCACAGACAACAAAGAGAGAAAATACTGGATAGCTTGGTGTCATGGCAAACAGTCAACAACAGAACTTATACGATGAACGATGCACTGTGGATAGAAGATTGTGGAAGGATATGATTGCCAACGCCAACCGGTATGGTACATGATGATGATATCTAACTGGCAATAAGCATAGTAACTTGTGTGGTTATGCATGAGTAGCATACTGGTTACAGTTTTTATTTCATCACAAAAGCAAGAAATCTGGACACAATGGGGAATTAAATGCCCACTAAATCAGTAAACAACCACCTTAATCCTTTTGAAAACCCACCTCTACAAAGCATAAATTGCTAAACTAAAAATGAATTAGTTTTATCATTGCAATTGTACAAAAATGATCAATAGAACGACAATGAACTATCATCTCTAAAATAAACTGAAGTAATATTTCAACAATCAACATTTTTCTGGCACATCGTGAGAAGAGGAAAGTTGCAAAACTTGGTTACATCTGGCAAAATACAGGGAAAGAGGGATCATGGACGACAAAGATAGAAAATATTAGATAGCTTGGTAAAATGGCATGGAAAACGGTCAACAACAGAACTGATGTGATGCATGGTATATAGAAGATTGTGGAGGGACATGATCGCCTACGCCAACTGTTATGGCACATGATGATAAATATTATTTCTTTCTTTCTGGCATTCAACAGATGACAATTAAAAGAATGGATAAATAATCTCTTTGTCAGCTGCTCTTAAATTGACATTAACTTGGCGTAGGTGTGTTGTGATTTGAAATAGAAATGTGACATGTGCACCTTTCAGCACAACACACTCAACTTCAACACAGCGTTTTTGAGTACCAGGTTGTCTTCCTCTGCTAACTTGGCCAGACTAGACTGGTTAGTCTGTTTCTAGGGGCATAATGAATAGTTGGAGTAAGATCTGGATAGTTCTGGTCCACCATATATAACACAAGTAGCCTGCTATGAGTTGATGGCTGTTGTCAGCCCTGGTGCTGGCAAGCACCATCCTCCCCATATTAGATACACAATTTTATGCACATTTTTTTACAGATTAGAAATATCCCTGTTGATGAATGTCTTTAGCTGCTGCCTCTTACTTGTTAAAAACAATAAAAACAATTTCCTAGCAAAGTTATCAACATACCTCCAGCTTTGGCTCAGTACAGCTTTTGTCCTTCTCAATTCCATAAGCTCTCATCAAGTCACGAATCTGACCAATCACAACAAGCAGTGCATAACCCAAGTAGGTCAAAATGGCCACCAGAAGAGGTGTCTCCTCAAAAGACTCATAGAAGTCACCATGCCAGTTTGAAAGCTGGGGAAACAAAATGTTCAGTGGTTTTCAAATATTTAACCAACAGTTAGTAGTAGTACCATATTAGTATTAGAACCATATTAGTAGTAGTAGCAGTATCATATTAGTAGAATAAAGGGAAAAAAGTAAAGTACCCCCGTCACGCCAGATGGCCTATAGGGAATATGGTGTTAGCGACCATAAATTTTACAGACTTACGGCACATAATTTTTGGGGTAATGTGGTCGGTATTACGCCCGTGCCACTTTACTTTCCCAGAAAAAAATCCAGTACCCATTAAAGGCTGGGTGAACCGGAATCCGTTGGTTGGGATCGAACTCTACCTCTTGTCCTTTGTAGTCCAGTTCACTACCACTGAGCTATCGCAACTCCCATATTAGTAGTAGAGCCCTATTATTATTAGTAGTAGTAGAACCATATTAGTAGTAGTAGTAGAGCCATATTATTATTAGTAGTAGTAGAACCATATTAGTAGTAGTAGTAGAGCCATATTATTATTAGTAGGAGTAGTAGAGCCAAATTATTATTAGTAGTAGTAGAACCATATTAGTAGTAGTAGTAGAGTCATATTATTAGTAGTAGTAGAACCATATTAGTAGTAGTAGTAGAGCCATATTATTAGTAGTAGTAGTAGAACTATATTATTATTAGTAGTAGTAGAACCATATTAGTAGTAGTAGTAGTAGTAGTAGTAGTAGAGCCATATTAGTAGTAGTAGAACCATATTATTAGTAGTAGTAGTAGTAGTAGTAGAGCCATTTATTAGTAGTAGTAGTAGTACCATATTATTATTAGTAGTAGTAGAACCATATTAGTAGTAGTAGTAGTAGTAGAGCCATATTATTAGTAGTAGTAGAACCATATTAGTAGTAGTAGTAGAGCCATATTATTAGTAGTAGTAGTAGTAGAACCATATTAGTAGTAGTAGTAGAACCATATTATTATTAGTAGTAGTACCATATTAGTAGTAGTAGTAGTAGTAGAACCATATTATTATTAGTAGTAGTAGAACCATATTAGTAGTAGTAGTAGTAGTAGAGCCATATTATTAGTAGTAGTAATAGAACCATATTAGTAGTAGTAGTAGTAGTAGAACCATATTATTATTAGTAGTAGAGAACCATATAAGTGGTAGTAGTAGAGCCATATTATTATTATTAGTAGTAGAACCATATTAGTAGTAGTAGTAGTAGTAGAACCATATTATTATTAGTAGTAGAGAACCATATTAGTAGTAGTAGTAGAGCCATATTATTATTAGTAGTAGTAGAACCATATTAGTAGTAGTAGTAGAGCCATATTATTATTATTAGTAGTAGAGCCATATTAGTAGTAGTAGTAGTAGAGCCATATTAGTAGTAGTAGTAGTAGAGCCATATTAGTAGTAGTAGTAGTAGAACCATATTAGTAGTAGTAGAACCATATTAGTAGTAGTAGAACATATTAGTAGTAGTAGTAGTAGAGCCATATTAGTAGTAGTAGTAGTAGACCATATTAGTAGTAGTAGTAGTAGAGCCATATTAGTAGTAGTAGTAGTAGTAGAACCATATTAGTAGTAGTAGTAGTAGAACCATATTAGTAGCAGTAGTAGTAGAACCATATTAGTAGTAGTAGTAGTAGTAGAACCATATTAGTAGCAGTAGTAGTAGAACCATATTAGTAGCAGTAGTAGTAGAACCATATTAGTAGTAGTAGTAGAACCATATAGTAGTAGTAGTAGTAGTAGTAGAACCATATTAGTAGCAGTAGTAGTAGAACCATATTAGTAGCAGTAGTAGTAGAACCATATTAGTAGCAGTAGTAGTAGAACATATTAGTAGCAGTAGTAGTAGAACCATATTAGTAGCAGTAGTAGTAGAACCATATTAGTAGTAGTAGTAGTAGAACCATATTAGTAGTAGTAGTAGTGCCATATTAGTAGCAGTAGTAGTAGAACCATATTAGTAGTAGTAGTAGTTTAGCCATATTAGTAGTAGAGCCATATTAGTAGTAGTAGCAGTAGAACCATATTAGTAGTAGTAGTAGTAGTAGAACCATATTAGTAGTAGTAGAACCATATTAGTAGTAGTAGTAGAACCATATTATTAGTAGTAGTAGTAGTAGAGCCATATTATTAGTAGTAGTAGTAGAACCATATTATTATTAGTAGTAGTAGAACCATATTATTATTAGTAGTAGTAGAACCATATTAGTAGTAGTAGTAGTAGAACCATATTATTATTAGTAGTAGTAGTTGAACCATATTGTAGTAGTAGTAGTAGTAGTAGTAGAGCCATATTATTAGTAGTAGTAGTAGTAGAACCATATTAGTAGTAGTAGTAGTAGAACCATATTATTATTAGTAGTAGTAGAACCATATTAGTAGTAGTAGTAGTAGTAGAACCATATTATTATTATTAGTAGTAGAACCATATTAGTAGTAGTAGTAGTAGTAGTAGTAGTAGAGCCATATTATTAGTAGTAGTAGTAGAACCATATTAGTAGTAGTAGTAGTAGAACCATATTATTATTAGTAGTAGAGAACCATATAAGTGGTAGTAGTAGAGCCATATTATTATTAGTAGTAGTAGAACCATATTAGTAGTAGTAGTAGTAGTAGAACCATATTATTATTAGTAGTAGAGAACCATATTAGTAGTAGAGCCATATTATTATTAGTAGTAGTAGAACCATATTAGTAGTAGTAGTAGAGCCATATTATTATTATTAGTAGTAGAACCATATTAGTAGTAGTAGTAGAGCCATATTATTAGTAGTACTAGAACCATATTAGTAGTAGTAGTAGAACCAGATTATTATTAGTAGTAGTAGAACCATATTAGTAGTAGTAGTAGAGCCATATTATTATTATTAGTAGTAGAACCATATTATTAGTAGTAGTAGAACCATATTATTATTCGTAGTAGAGAACCATATTAGTAGTAGTAGAGCTATATTATTATTAGTAGTAGTAGAACCATATTAGTAGTAGTAGAGCCATCATATTAGTAGTAGTAGTAGTAGAACCATATTAGTAGTAGTAGTAGAGCCATATTAGTAGTAGTAGAACCATATTAGTAGTAGTAGTAGAGCCATATTAGTAGTAGTAGAGCCATCATATTAGTAGTAGTAGTAGTAGAACCATATTATTAGTAGTAGTAGAACCATATTAGTAGTAGTAGAGCCATCATATTAGTAGCTGTAGTAGTAGAACCATATTAGTAGTAGTAGTAGAACCATATTAGTAGTAGTAGTAGAGCCATATTAGTAGTAGTAGTAGTAGAACCATATTAGTAGTAGTAGTAGAGCCATATTAGTAGTAGTAGTAGTAGAGCCATATTAGTAGCAGTAGTAGTAGAACCATATTAGTAGTAGTAGTAGTTTAGCCATATTAGTAGTAGTAGAATCATATTAGTAGTAGAACCATATTAGTAGTAGTAGTAGTAGTAGAACCATATTGGTAGTAGTAGTAGCAGTAGAACCATATTAGTAGTAGTAATAGTAGAACCATATTGGTAGTAGTAGCAGAACCATATTATTATCATTGGTTATTGGTTATGGAAGGCCTCGGTATCACAGCAAACGAATTAAAATCCATAATTGCTCAACCGCCCGTGCCAGTGGAATCATCCGAATTACTAACTCATCTCCCAAACAAAGAAAGGTAACTGTAGTCCCCATCGTAGCAGTCTCAGCACACGCCAAAAGACATAAGGCGAAACCGTGCGGAAAGTGAACACAGCCAACTGTTCCCTGTCATATGATATCATCATTCATCGTAAACAAGCGGGATATCGAAGCAGGATCAAAACGGATGAGACACACAGCTCACGGTGTGCACAGAGCACTTAACTCAGTAGCTCCTGCAACAAGCCGGACTTGGAATATGATGAAACTGCAAGGAGGAACACATTTCAGACATAGCCTTCAATGGTTCCTGCCGCCTATCCACCATATACCATGGGAGTTCACGTCCTCCCGAAAATGATGATCGTCATAACACTTGATGATGTTAGGCCATCATTGATGACTCCAATTCCAAACATATAGACACACAGTGGTGATAAGTTATCATTTCCAATCCAACAGAAGCCACATGACCTGTAGTTAGTAAAACCACAGAGAGAATATGATTTTGTGACCTTCACTGATTCACTCTTAGATGTGAATGTGTAGTTTACACAAGAGGAGAAGTTTTCAACTACAGTAATCCCAATTAAGGCAAATCTGGGATAGTAGGGCAAGTCTCCTTTATAGCAGCAAAACTTGATGTTCTCCGTTCCCTTCTTGTAGCTGCCGCCACACGATTCTGATGTCTCATTAACTTGGACATCATTCAAGAACAATGTCAGATTAACATTCCATAGATATGGCTCTGCTGATGAAATGCTTGGTGCAACAGTTGTATCAATCATACTGGAGGCTCCTGGTCTGTGGTCATTAATATCACAGATGGCACATGATGTTGTTATATTCAGTGTTTCTTTCTGGGGTGTAAATATGTGGCACACACATGGAGAGTGGTTTGTGGTCACAGTAACCCCATTAAAGGCAATTCTAGGGTAGCATGGCATAGCTGTTTCAGAACAGCACAATCCTATGATGTTTTCTGTGTTCGCTATTAAGCTGCTGCTGCTACATAATCCTGACCAATTATAGGTGTGGACATTATTCACTTGCAATGACAAAACTGCTTTGTTTACATCATAGTAGAACCATATTAGTAGTAGTGGTAGTAGAACCATATTAGTAGTAGTGGTAGTAGAACCATATTAGTAGTAGTGGTAGTAGAACCATATTAGTAGTAGTAGTAGTAGTAAAAAAAAAGGAAAGTACCCCCGCCACGCCAAGTGGCATATAGGGAATATGGTGTTAGTGACCATAAATTTTACAGACCTTCGGCATATGATTTTTGGAGTAATGTGATCGGTATTATGCCTGTTTACTTCCCCAGACAAAAAATCCGGAACCCATTAAAGGCTGGGTAAACCGGAAGCCGTCGGTTGGGATCGAACCCTACCTCTTGTCCTTTGTAGTCCAGTTCACTGAGCTATTAGTAGTAGTAGCTGTACCATATTAGTAGTAGTAGCAGTATCATATTAGTAGTAGTAGTACCAGTACCAAATTAGTAGTAGTAGTAGTGATCGAAACAAACCAGTGGAAGAGATTGATAACTTTATCTATCTTGGAAGTCACATTGATCGAGAAGGGGATACAAGCAAAGAAATTAGAATCAGAATAGCTAAAGCAGCAATGTCCTTCAGAAGCATTGAAAAGTTGTGGAAATCAAAACTCATTACCGAATAGCAAAGCAAGCCCTCATGTGGGAAACAACAGGTCAACAGGTAAGAGGAAGACCCAGAGAGAGACACTGAGAAGAACATTGATGAGAGAGGTAAGAGCAGCAGAAATCGGCTCCCTCAATGAGATAGAGCTGCTTGCACAGAACAGATATAAATGGTGAGATTTGATAAAATATCTTTAAAAGACTAGAATTAGCGGACACCAGAGTAAAAGGACAAAAGATAAAGAAAACACACATGAACTACACGAAAATATTCTCAGGAGTCGACAACACAGAAAGAGCAACACTTGGAGTAGGTTTTATCATCGACCCAGAACACGCAAAGAACATTCTAGAAATAAAATACCACTCAGAAAGAATTATCACAATTAAACTGCTAGAAGACGATCGAAAAACAAATTACATTCAAATCTATGCCCCATGCAACAACAATGAAAGAGACAGCGAAGAATTCTATGACACATTAAATAAAATCATTAACAAGATTACCCTCAAGAAGAGACGAAAGCGACGACATGTTAGTGATGGGAGATTTTAATAGAAGGCTTGGGGAACGCAACAGTGAGAACAGAGATATCTTAGGACCCTTATGCGATAAAACGGCTGAAATAAATGAAAATGGAAGCAGACTGCTGGATCTATGCAATCAAAATGATTTATTTATCACCAACACATTCTTCAAACACAGAAAGTCGCAAGTATACACCTGGTACAAGTGGAATGACACAACATGCAGAAGCCAGATAGATTTTATACTAACAAGAAAACAGAACAATAAAAGAGTAACCGACAGCAGAGCAATCCCAAATATTACAGATGACACGGATCACAAGATGGTTATGATCACACTAAGACAGCCAAAAATAAAGAGAATATGCAAAAACAAAAAAAAACAAAAAGAACAGACAATAAAAATAAAACAATTAAAAGATCAAGAAACAAGGAAAACCCTAGAAGAAAAACTAACAGAGGAATTCAAGAACTCCCTAACGAAGTATGCACAGTAGAAGAAGAGTGGAAACAATTTAAAGAAACAGTAACCAACATCTCTAAAACAGTTTGTGGAATGAAGCTAAGAACAAGAGAAGGGAAAAAGAGCACCCTGTGGTGGAATGAAACAATCAGAGAAGCAATTAAGGAAAAGAAGAAAAACTGTTTAAAAATTGGAGGGAGAACAAGAACCAAGAAAAATATGAAAAATATGCCTTAGTTCGAAAAAAGAGTTAATATGTTGATCAAAGAAGCTAAGCAAAAGAATTGGACAGAATTAGAGCAAAACGTGAGTAGGGAATTCAAGACAGCCACAAGAGATTTCTACAAAGCAGTAAAAACCACAAGAGCGAGAAAAGAAAACCATGATCCTACTGAGCTGATAAATGACAGAGACGGACAGCCAATATCAAATAACCAATGTATGCAACAGAGATGGAAAGAATATTTTGAGGACCTGTTAAACATACCAACTACCAATAAGACAACAAAAACCACGCTAGAACTCATAAATACTGAACCCAACATCATGAAAGAGGAAATCGAAGAAGTAATCAAATATGCACCAAGAGATAAAGCACCGGGGATAGATAACATACCAAAAGAAATAATAGCAGCAGCAGGAGAAACTGGAATGCAATGGCTGCATAGAATATTTAATGCAGCATGGCACCAACAACAAGCCCCAGAAGACTGGTAACAGGCAATCATCATCATGTGCCATAACGGTTGGCGTAGGCGATCATGTCCCTCTACAATCTTCTATCTACAGTGCATCGTATCAGTTCTGTTGTTGACTGTTTTCCATGCCATGACACCAAGCTATCCAGTATTTTTTCTCTTTGTCATCCGCGATCTCTCTTTCCTTTTATTGTGCCAGTTGTAACCAAGTATTCCAACTTTCCTCTTCTCATGATGTGCCCGAAAAATGTTGATTGTTTCTTTCTGATGTTTTTTAAGAGCTCCCTTTTTGTGTTGGCCTCTTTGAGAACTTCCTCATTGGTCTTTTTAGCTGTCCAGGGAACTTTCAACATTCTTCTGAGAAATCCCATCTCTGTGGCCTCTAATTGTCTTTTCATTTGTTTGTCTATTGTCCATGATTCACTTCCATAGGTCAGAATTGGTTCTATATAGCACCGATGAACTCTCTTTCTCATTTTTATTGACATAGATTTGTTGCATAAGATATTTTCATCAATCATCATACCAATATGGAAAAAGAAAGGTAGCAAAAGAGACTGCAATCAATATAGAGGTATATCTTTTCTCAGCCATGTAGGGAAGCTATACGCCATAATCTTGGAAAAAAGGCTGAGACCAATAATAGAACTACAGTTAAGCGATTCTCAAATGGGGTTCCGAAAAAAACAGAGGATGTACCGAAGCACTATTCACACTAAATCAGCTTGCAGAAAAAACGACAGAACACAATCAAAACTTATACATAGCCTTCATTGACCAGGAAAAAGCATTCGACAGAGTAGACAGAGAACAACTGTGGGAGATACTAACAACATATGGAGCAAGCCAACATCTAACCAACCTTATTAAAAGCCTCTACGTCAACAGCAGCTGCAGGGTCAGAACAGCAGCAGGCTACACAGACCACTTCAAAGTTAGTTCAGTCGTAAGACAGGGGTACGTACTATCCCCCTACTGTTTATTACATACATGGACCATATATGCAAGCTAGCCAACCCATCAAAGACAGAGGAGATCAACGAGCTTCTATTTGCAGACGATCAGGCACTAATACATGAAACAATAAAAGACCTACAAACACACTTAAACAAACTCAACATCTCAGGCACAAAATACAACATGAAAATCAACATCAGCAAAACAGAAGTCATGAATGCCGCCAAAAATAAACAGATCATCAACATAACTATAGAAGGCAGACAACTAAAACAAGTAGAGGAATTCAAATACCTAGGAAGTCTAATGACAAACGATAATTCTCAAACAGCAGAGATAGAATCAAGATGCAACAAAGCTTGTCAAATCATCAGACAGTTATCACCACTATTGTCCAACAAGGAAATAACTCTAGAGGCAAAACGAGCACTATACAATACAATCTTCATCCCAACGTTGTGCTACCAATGCCAGACCTGGACCCTAGATGCAAGAACAATAAGAAAAATAACCTCTACTGAGATGAAATGTGTTAGACGAATGACAGGAAACAGTCTGAGAGATAAGATCAGAAATGAAGAACTGAGAAAAAAGCTAGGAATAGCCCCCACCATAGAATATATAAGGAAACAACAGATAAAATGGTTTGGCCACGTGACAAGGCAGAAAGAACAAAACACAACACAACGAGCCTTCAACAAACGTTGTGAGAACACCAGACCCAAGGGTCGACCACGAAAAAGATGGGTCGATGGAATATTAGAAGCACTAGGAAACATAACAGCAGCAGAGGCGAACAGAAGAGCAAAAGACCGTAAATTATATCTCCCATCGACGCTGAAAGGCAGATGAGGAAGGAAAGAAGAAGATCTTTAAAAGAATTGAAAACTGCTAGAACAAAAATTCAGATTAGAGAGGGAGTATCTTGGTCTACGCCCTATGGGCCGGCTACGGCTCGAAAGGTCTATAGATAGATAGTAGTAGTAGTAGGACCATATGAGTAGTAGTAATAGAACCATATTAGCAGTAGTAGTAGTAGCAGTACCATATTAGTAGTAGTAGCAGTATCATATTAGTAGTAGTAGAATCATATTAGTAGTAGTAGTATCATATTAGTAGTAGCAGTATCATATTAGTAGTAGCAGTATCATATTAGTAGTAGTAGTATCATATTAGTAGTAGTAGTAGTATCAAATCAAATGTACTATCAACCCTTACGTATGCGTGTGAAAGCTGGAAAACAACAAGAGATATAGAAACAAAGTTGAACGCATTCGAAAATAAATGTCTAAGGAAAATACTTGGTATAGAATGGAACGAATTCAAAACAAACGAGGAAATTAGAGAAATCGCCAATCAACCACTAATATCTTCAGTAATAAAGAAAAGACGATGGTCATACGTTGGACATGTGATGAGAAGAGATAATAATCGAATAGCAAAGCAAGCCCTCATATGGGAAACAACAGGTAAAAGAAAAAGAGGAAGACCCAGGGAGACACTGAGAAGAACATTGATGAGAGAGGCAAGAGCAGCAGGAATCGGCTCCCTCAATGAGATAGAACTGCTTGCACAGAACAGAGACAGATGGCGAGATTTAATAAAATATCTTTAAAAGAAAACTGCTAGAACAAAAATTCATATAGGAGAAGGTGTATCTTGGTCTACGCCCTATGGCCGGTTACGGCTCGAAAGGTCAATAGATAGATAGATAGTAGTATCATATTAGTTGTAGTAGTATCATATTAGTAGTAGCAGCAGTACCATATTAATAATAGTAGCAGTACCATATAGTAGTTATCATCATCATCAAGTACTGTGCCTGCTGACGTAGGTGATCATATCTCTCCACAACTTTCGATCTCGACAGTTCTTTATCATTTCTGTTGTTGACCTTCTGCCAAGCCATTCTCTTAACCTGTCCAGTATCCTTTCTCTTTGCTTCCCTCTATCTCTTTGTCCCTCAATTTTTTCAGTTGTCATAATGTATTCCAACTGTTCCCTTCTCATTACATGGCCAAAAAATGATGACTGTTTCTTCCTAATATTGGAAATTAGCTCTTTTTTTTGCTTTGGCCTCTTTCAGAACGTTTTCATTACTCTTCTTTGCTGCCCATAGTATTCTCAACATTCTTTTCTAAAACCACTTTTCTAAAAACATCTTGTCTGTTGTCCTATTGTCCATGATTCACATCCATATGTTAAAACTGGCTTTACATAAGATTTATGATATATTTTTCTTATTTCTATTGTCAAAAATGGATTGTGCAGTATTTTCCTCATTTTTTGGAAAGCTGCTTTCGCCTGAGCTATTCTGCTTCTTACCTCTGTTGTGGCGATTCATGATTGTACAAAGAAATTACAACAGTGATTTTCTGTTGCCTTCCATTGGTTTGTTTACAGTTGGCGCCGCTAGCCTTTGACTAAAAAAGTCTCGCCCAACAAGGCAGTGGTGTTGTTTTACTTCGGAGTACCCTCCCTTAGTTTTTTACTCTTCCAAGCATAACTGCAAGGCAGGGCAGCTGCAGGTTGTACTGTCTATTGCATATAGTAGCAGATAAAATTATCCGACCTGACCCAAATAGTATAGTAATTAATAGTAAGTAAATAATAATATTAGAAGTAGCAGTACCATATTAATACTAGTCAGGTATTAGACAGGTTGGCTAGCTATGCTTTTTGGGGGGGGGGGGCAGCGGCGCAACCAATGGATCGGGCGGACATCTGAGATGTGGGAAGAGCACAGGACCTCAACAATCACAGATCCACGTTACTTCTTCGGATCTTTGAGATTGGAGTTAAGATTGGCACTGCCAGAAATGAGAAACTTAGTGGACGTATAAGAAGACTTATCAACCAACACAGAAACTGGAGTCATCAGTCGCTGGACACTGCAGGACTTGCTGAGGGGGGATCTGAGCACCTAGGACAAGTTCGGAGTGCTATGATGATACCCGCAAATAACTCAATAACAGTACCATAATCTATCTATCTATTGACCTTTCGAGCCGTAACCGGCCCATAGGGCGTAGACCAAGCAACACCTTCTCCTATATGAATTTTTTGTTCTAGCAGTTTTCTTTTAAAGATATTTTATCAAATCTCGCCATCTGTCTCTGTTCTGTGCAAGCAACTCTATCTCATTGAGGGAGCCGATTCCTGCTGCTCTTGCCTCTCTCATCAATGTTCTTCTCAGTGTCTCCCTGGGTCTTCCTCTTTTTCTTTTACCTGTTGTTTCCCACATGAGGGCTTGCTTTGCTATTCGGTTATTATCTCTTCTCATCACATGTCCAACGTATGACCATCGTCTTTTCTTTATTACTGAAGATATTAGTGGTTGATTGGCGATTTATCTAATTTCCTCGTTTGTTTGAATTCGTTCCATGCTATACCAAGTATTTTCCTTAGACATTTATTTTCGAATGCGTTCAACTTTGTTTCTATATCTCTTGTTGTTTTCCAGCTTTCACACGCATACGTAAGGTTGATAGTACATTTGATTTGAATAGCCTAAGTTTTGTGTTTGTGCTGATAAGTTTTGATTTCCACAACGTTTCAAGGCTTCTGAAAGACATTGCTGCTTTAGCTATTCTGATTCTAACTTCTTTGCTCGTATCCCCTTCTCGATCAATGTGACTTCCAAGATAGATAAAGTGATCGATCTCTTCTACTGGTTTGTTTTCCATGTATATTTTGTCACCTGTTGGAATTAAACTAGTCATGACTTTAGTCTTTTCATGATTGATCTCAAGCCCAATTTTGCTGGCTATTGATGATAGTTCATTTGTGTTTTCCTGCATCGTTTTTATCTGACTGCTGATGAGAACTATGTCATCAGCAAAGTCGAGAGTACCATAATAGTAGTATTAAAATATTAATATTAGTAGTAGTACCATATTAGTAGTCTTCTCTTTCTTTCTTCACTTCCTCTTGTACCTGTTCAGGCGTCGAGGGAGATACAAACCAGAGTTCTGGTTCTTGCCCTTTTTGTGGCTTCACTCATTGTCATCTGATGTTGTAGCACTTCTTTGATGTTGACTGTCCATCTTACTCTTTTCCCTTCTCCTCTTTTAAAATATGCTATGTACGGTAAAAAATCACTGGAGTCTGTAGAAATATGGCTTTACATAAGAATGTTGAGAATACCATGGACAGCTAAGAAGAGTAATGAAGACATTCTGAAAGAGGCCAAAGCAAAAAGAGAGCTAATTTCCAATATAAGGAAGAAACAATCATCATTTATGGACACGTAATGAGAGAGAACAGCTGGAATATATTGTAACAACTGGGAAAATTGAGGGACGAAGAGATAGAGGGAAGCAAAGAGAAAAGATACCAGACAGCTTAAGGAATGGCAGAAAATCAACAACAGAAATGAAAAAATAACTGTTGAGATCGAAAGTTGTCGAGAGACATGATCACCTATGCCAGCAGGCCCGGTACTTGATGATGATGTACAGTAAGGAATCACATGCCATTTTTTCTAGATGGACAAACCTATTTATTTGTTCTGTATGTAGCTTAGGATTGGCTCAATGCCTACTCTTTCTCCTATAATGTGAAGCTATTAAGGCCTGGTGGTCATATTTATTAGAAGTAGTACAATATTAGTAATAGTAGTACCATATTAGTAATAGAAAAACCATATTAGTAGTACAGTCGAACCTGTCTAAGGCGACCATTCACGGGACTTTCAAAAACTGGTCCCATAGGACAGGTGGTCCTGCCTCACAGGTTTCACATAATAAATAGAGCGATAAAAAAAATTTTATCCTAAGCACTATGAAAACTAACCTGCAAATCAGCGTAATCCATGAGTAGAACATAGTGCACATGTCGGTCTACAATAGCCACTGGTTGGACACTTTTCATAAAACACGATAGTTAAACACACAAAAATAAAACACACATACACAGATTCCACTTATACTGTACATGTATCACTTTTGACTTGAAAAAAAATCCAATATGGTAGTCTGTTGTTTGACAGATGAAATAAACGATAAGTTCAATTTTTCTCTCAAGTCCATGATAACGTCTAGTATGTCAGATCTCCCGTTTGTTATTGAATAGGTGCGCAGAAGCTCCAAAGCATTATGTGCATCTGCGATAGTGTATGTTTTCTCAATGTCAGTAGAATCTTGTTCGTTGTCTGATTCACTATTCACATCCTCAGCAGCTAAAATTGCAGTGGCAGGAAGATCCCAGTTTGTTTCTATTGTGTTGCAAGTTTGGAGCCCTGAA
This sequence comes from Megaustenia siamemsis, assembly GCA_032433765.1. Classification (NCBI taxonomy): domain Eukaryota; kingdom Metazoa; phylum Mollusca; class Gastropoda; order Stylommatophora; family Ariophantidae; genus Megaustenia; species Megaustenia siamemsis. Next base: position 54,589,476 of record JAVIAB010000050.1, on the reverse strand, counting down.
TCAATCATGGAGATGTCTGTCAATTGGTATCCAAACAATTCTTTTGAAAGGTTATCCAAAGCAGTAGAAATTGCAGTAGAAACAATTTGCACGTCGGTCTTTGATGCAGATTCCATGTGCGTCAGAGAATATGCGTGTGTTTCAGCAGGACAATGAAAACCTGCTTTACAGAAACACTTAAGGATGGTTGAGTTGTCCACTTCTTTCCATGCTGCAGCAATCCAGTAGACTACATCCAGTAAATTGACCTGTTTCATGAGTTCGGTTCCGGAAGCATCCCTGTTTGATTCCATGACTGTGATAAGATGTAGAAGCTGTTTTTGTCTAAACTTTAATTTAAATGTCTGAATGACACCCTGGTCTAGGGGTTGAACTAATGCAGTTGTGTTGGGTGGCAGAAACTGCAGCTTAACATTCTGTAGTTCGATCTTGGGATGACAGGTAGCGTTGTCAACAAATAAAATAATGTGGCGCTTTTTTTTCTGCATCTTACGGTCAAAACTTTTCAGCCAATCTTCAAATATAGCTGCAGTCATCCATGCCTTTTTGCGTAACCATCAGCGTAACCATAGCATATCTCGGATAATTTAGAAGTCCAGTCAGCCGCAGCACTCATATCTGAATCACCGACTTCGCCACATTGCTTACCAAACACAAGATTGTGTCTTTTAATGAAGGCCTCTAACCAGCCGTTCGATGCTTTAAAGACTGAGTTTTCCAATTCTTTTGCAAACTGTAAAGCTCGTTCTTTGATCATCGGCCCAGATAACGGAATTTTTCGTGCAAGTGCTGATTGACACCATTTCCAACAAAGTGTATTTATGTCTTCATTTCCCGTTTTCCTGCTATTCCTTCTTTTCATACTTGGTGCATTATTTTCAAAGTCATTCATATACTCTGCTTTTCTCTTTAACGTACGTAAAATCTGTGTCTTTCCCACTCCAAACTGTTCTGCTAATAATCGCGAACTTTTACCTTGCTGATTTTGTCGAATCACTGATATTCGTTCTTCCAGCGTTAATGCTTTTGGTTTTTACACTTTTGACACTGGCCATTTCCTATATTGTGTGTAACACTTTTAAAATCCACAAAAATAATTCACTGAGATACTGTACATGTACATGAATACACTCTAAGCGGGCAATGACTAATTCTTTAGTTAATTCCTGTAATTTATACGGGCCACGCAATGGTCTACTCTGGTCTAGACGGAACCGCGAAGTGATGTCACTTCACGAATCATAGATCTGTGTCTGCACCAGTATTGACTGATAAACGTAACACGTCCCACTGTAATCTGGGACTCACTAAATACGGGAAAACATCAACACCTGTAGACACCTGTGTCGATCGTTTATGGCTCCCAGCGAGACGAAGGACTGGCTGGTCGTCGTAAACGGGATAAATAACATTGGCGGCGGTTAATTAGCCTGGTCTCTGGTCGCGTCATACGGTGAGTGCCGTAATCAGTGTTAGCATATAGTAAAAAACTCGGGGAAATTGTAGACCCGGTCCTATAACCAGGGAAACGCTTTAAACAGGTGGTCCTAAGACCAGGTTCGACTGTAGTTCTATATTTGTAGAATATTAGTAGAAGTACCATCTTAGTAGAAGTTCTATATTTGTAGAATATTAGTAGAAGTACCATATTAGTAGAAGTTCTATATTTGTAGAATATTAGTAGAAGTACCATATTAGTAGAAGTACCATATTAATAGTAGTAGAGCAATTAGTAATAGAGCATATTAGTAATAGCAGTGTCACATTAGTAGTTGCAGTACCATATTAGTAATAGCAGTGTCCCATTAGTAGTTGCAGTACCATATTAGTAATAGCAGTGTCACATTAGTAGTTGCAGTACCATATTAGTTTTTGTAGTACCAAATTAATAACAGTAGCATTAATATATTAACAGTGACAATACCACATTATTTTTTGCAGTACCACATTAGCTGTATCAGCAATGCTCTCAAGATACATCACAAATAGAATGAGACAGGCTCAGTAAATCCCAATTTTGTTACACTGTCCTATCACTGAGATGTTTCCCACAAGTTGTGTACAACCTTCACACTTGAGAATGCACTTTAGAAACTCACATGTCAAATCAAAAGACAAGTGGTGAACAAGGCTAAAAGAATTTTAATATAAAAAAAAAAAATACTATTCAACATCATGTTAAAATTGTATTTCAGTCTACGAATTACTGAAAGGGAGAGCTGACAAAATTCTTAAAGCATAAGGGACATATAAAAATGATGAGCCAAGAATTATGTTTACAATTACAAATGTATTAAACAGAGCAAAATGTTTACATTACAGTTTGTGTTAACTTTTTGACCATCACAAAAGAAACAAACATTAAATGTCCCGCTATTACATCATGGACTATTCCATGGACAGACAAAAGAAGAGTAAAGAAAAATATTGCTTGACCAAGAATTCCTTCACAGATATGGCTGTTATGTTATGATGTTGATCAACATTGTACTTAACCAAAGGTGCTCTGATTTAATCCTCTAATTGTTCATCAGTACATACAGACCGCACCAGTTTGGTGTTGATTGACAGTTACTTTCGTTTGTCCAGAACAACACCAATCTTCTTCATCCCTAGTTCTCAGTCTATATTGTCATCTCTCTCAAATTCCTTCATTCTACCCATATCTCAAAAGTTGTTAATATCTGCCCTATCCATTGATTGCCCATTTGATATAATCAAAACTAGCTTTAATTTATCTAGATTCTTCTATCATCTCCACTCTAGATAGAAGATGCAGAAGAACAGATCATGACTATGATTAATGCAGAGGTTAATGCTCTTATCAGTAAAAAGTCAAATAACATTGATGCTCAGATCTACAACAGATGGTTCTGCAGTCCACCATCAATGGAGATCTTAGACATTTACTGTATGTTCCAGTGGCAGAACTATTCATAAAGATAGTGGTGCCTAAGCAATGACCAGTAGTATGGAGATATGGCAGTAACATGATCTCTTATCTCATTAGTCACAAGATGACACTCATATCTGTGTGATGAGTGACTCAATGAGCTTGATCCACACCAGAAACTCCATCTGCAGACAATACCTAGAGTCAATACAGAGCTCAAAGATATGCATTTCTACCTTATTCTTTTTGTTAGGAGTAAAGATGCAAAGCTGCTCTTTTATCCTTGTCTGTCCCAGGCCATGCTGCTGTTAAAAGCAACAAAACAGCAAAAAAACATGAAAATGATGAATTTAAATCTGAGGCAATCTAATGAAGGGTAGTCACTGACCAAGTAAAGTGAAAACTGACTTTCTCACTGCATGACACTGTTGTGGAGTCATAAAAGTCTAAAATGGTCACTCATGCCAAACTGAATGTTTAGCAACTCAATAATCATGAAACAAGAGGTGAAACATTCCTCTTTCATGAAGCAAATGTTACAAATAAATTATTGCTTATTTTTGAAGACTCATCTACTCCAAACTTTACAATAATGGTAGGAAGAAATAAGGAACAATAAATGAATGTAATTTATTAAATGTAAAAGGAACATGAAGTGATAAACCATAAGCTGCGTGTCTACATACATATAACTAGTTACTAGTATAGTATGAGATTAGTAAATTATAGTAATACTATGAAAGATTGTAAGTATTTACTTGAACATAATCATAAAGGTTATAACTTTAATAAACTATAAAGTATTAAACTGATATCATGAAGCTGAGTTCATAGTTCAATTGTCATTTTGTTTTCAATCTAATCACATGATAATGTTTCTTAACTATTAACTAAATTTACAAAGAAAGAGGATATCAATAAATGTTCATAAAATAACAATAAGATACCCTAGTTTGATAGATAAGTCACTTAAAATTAAACAAATATTTACTTTGAGTTTGAGCATTCAATCATTCATTCAAAACAGCAGTAGAAGGGAAAGGTTAAGTCAAGTTATCCTTCTATTATATTAAAAATATTTTTCTTCTTAAATAACCATCCATGTTGTAGCAGTAGCAAAAAAAAAAACAATTTCAAACAAAATGAAACTTGTACTCAAAGTAAAAAAAAACCATTCATTACTGCAAGGGAAGTCAGTGGAGTGATTTAATGACTGATACATATACTATATATAGACTCTACTAAATTGAACAGAATTGTATCCTATCTTTTAATAAATATATTTTATAGAACTGAGTAGCAACAGCGTTACACTGTAGTCAGTAGATCATATGAGAGTACATCAACTATCAACAACTGTTTTAACTTTTGAAAAAAAAAAAAAACTGACATCCAATATAATATTGTATTCATTATTTTATTGCTTTCACTATTATGATATACTCATTTTTTTTAAATTTACTGTTTTATTATACTTCCAGTTTCACTAAAAGTTCAAAACTTACACTTCACTTGACTACACACTCCTCCTAAGAGAGACTATTTCACTACCTATCTTATACAAAATACTGTCACTTGACTATAACTGATCACTATCATCATCCATCAACTATAAAAAAAATAATTAAATATGATCATTTTCACTATCACGACTATCTATCACTTACTTGTCACTACTAAGACTGTTAATGTTTGTTAGATGGTATAGGCTCTATAGGTATAGTAAGTCAGTTAGTTTGTTTAGTAGTTAGTGCTGACTAAAAAATATAAATAAGTTTTATTTAGTTTTATTATTATATATTTACAATACATTGTGATTGTTTGAGTTTGAGTATACACACACTTCACACGGTTGAGTATACATACTGTGCGAAGTGTCACAGTGTGTGTACATACACTGAGTGACTGACTGAGTATGAATTAATTGAATTGACTCAATTGAGCTTTAACTTCCATTCCAACTAACTAAAAGTAAAAGTATCAACAACTTACTTGTTCATGCTTCCCATTTTTTCCGTTAATCCCATTCTTCTTGAATCCATTTACATGTCCTGTCTGTGGACGACTGTAGCTAGTTTCAGGCATGTTTGTATCTGCCTTTAATGTCATTGACTTGTCATCCTCACATTTCGCCGGCGATAGAGAGCCCCTCCTCGTGGCCATCTTGTTTACTTCTGACACAGTGGGCAGGGCAGAAACGATACTCTGCATGACTACGAATACTCGATACTGAGCTACACAAAACAAACCGCCGTTCTACGAGATAGTACAAAAACCTACAAGGCGTGTACGGTGTAGGGAACAGGCAGCGCTACTGGCTGACTCAGTAGCGATCACTGTAGTATATGTTTTTATGGCTGCAACAGAAGTTGTTATGTGACGACAGTTGAGCTTTGAATCTGTAAGCCCTGAAATAGAAATCACGGACAACATAGCTTGAATGTTGCAGCTTTACTGATACAGGACGAAGGTGTTACTTGTCGTAACAACAGACCCTGCGTCAACTCGTCAGCTGTCAAGACCTTGCCTCGACCTCCTAGTTCCCTCCACGTTAGGCTCACCTTGTTGTGGTTTGAGGGCTTGTGCACCTCGGGATCCAAGGAGCTTAGCTCCTGGCAGGGTCACCCAAGCTGGACAGGTCCTTGGTGAGGGGTCAGACAAAAGAACCAGGAGTAGATGGAACCCTTTAAGTGAAGACGCAGAACCCACCGACGAGTGGTACATGCTCTAGTCTGAACTAATCCATCCCCACTTCATGGGGTAAATGTTTCTCTGTCTTTTCTCCTCTTTCTGTCCTCTATCAAACAGGCAGGTGGTGCTTCAGAGCTCCGAAGACCAGACCACCTATGAGAGAGACAACTCTACACAAAGCTCGAGCATATACCGGAGGGCCGACCATCTAAGGGCAGAATCCCTATACAGAAAATACAATATGCTGCTTTGCAAGAAGATTTGGACAATCAAAGGCTAAGGAAAGCAAACCCGTATAAAATGTTGGCAGAAATCGGATGCACTGGGCCACTGGCGCCCAAAAATGATTGCCAAAACTATTCCAAGATATTATTATCCGTATGCTGGCGACAGAAGGCCGCCGCGTTAATCATCTTGCAAAATGACTTCACGTCCCGCTTAAACACTCGGTTGTTGTCCTGTGTTAGTCAGCACTGTGGCACATAAAGTGATTAGCGTGGCGTAAGATGAAGGCAGTCAGATTTTTTTGTTCAACAGAAGAACTGTTTCATTTTCTTTGGTTTGATTTCTCTCGTGGTTGGACATTTTGGTAGCAGGTCAGGGTCCGGTAACTCTCCTTCTGATAATTTACATTATTGCTTTTAGTATAGTTTAGTTCAGCTTAGCTTAGCTTAGTTTAGTTTAGTTTAGTTTAGTTTAGTTTAGTTTAGTTTAGTTTAGTTTAGTTTAGTTTAGTTTTGTTTTGTTTTAGTTTTGTTTTGTTTAGTTTAGTTTTTATTTTGTTTTAGTTTAGTTGTTGTTTTGTTTTAGTTTTGTTTTGTTTTAGTTTAGCTTAGTTTAGTTTTTGTTTTAGTTTAGTTGTGTTTTTGTTTTGTTTTAGTTTAGTTTAGTTTTGTTTTAGTTTAGTTTTGGTTTGGTTTAGTTTTGTTTAGTTTTGTTTTAGTTTAGTTTTTGTTTTGTTTTAGTTTAGATTAGTCGACAGTTTATTCTCATTGCACATCAAACATCTCCTTAAGGGTTCACACAGCCTCCGAAGAATATTCCTCAAACATGAAGCGACTAACGATACCGGTGGTGTGTCGATGTATTGTTGCTTCGTTGATTCTGTATCTCAAAACAACAATTTGTATGGTCGATTATCGGGTAGAGTATGTGTATGAAATCGAATCACTCTTGCTACGAAAACGGAAGTCTACCGTTCCGCAGTGCCCATTACATCTGTATACGCCACTGAGACATGAATAGCACACACCGAACACGTCAAAAGGTCGACTGGAATAAAGTAGCAAGACAAAACACTAGCCGTGGAAATCCTCATGAGAGATCAAATCAGTCAGCGCTTATCGTCAACCAATCAAAGTGTAGTCATAAATAATTAGTCAAACCACACCAATATGTCAAATAATCGAATAGATATCAACACTACTGCCCAACAAAGAAATAACACTAGAGACAAAATGAAACTCTAGAACACGTCTTTATCTTAACGTTGTGCTAGCAATGCCAGACATGAATGATTAAACCCAGGAGCAACAAGCAAATATAACCTCTACCGAAATTAAATGTGTTGGACACTTGATAGAAAACGACATCAGAGTTTAGATGAGAAATGACGAACTGAGGAAAAAGCTATGAACATTAAAGAAACAATAGATACAATGGTTTAGCCACACGATAAACAAAAAGACCAAACAAACAAAAAAAACACACAGAACGAGTCTTCAATAAATACTAAGAAACACTAGAATAGATGGGGAGCCGCGATAGCTCAGTGGTTAGTGAACTGGACTACAAAGGACAAGAGGTAAGGTTCGATCCGAACCGACGGCTCCGGTTCACCCAGCCTTTATTGGGTACCGGATTTTTTCTGGGAAAGTAAAGCGGCACGGGCGTAATACCGACCAGATTACCCAAAAATCATGGTCACTAACACCATATTCCCTATACGCCACTTGGCGTGACGGGGGTACTTTACTTTACTAGAATAGATACAAGGGCCGGCCACGAAAAAGATGGATTGATCGAATGATAAAAACACTAGGAAACATAATAACAGGAGATGCCAAAATAATAGCAAAAGACCGCAAACTATATCTTCCCTCCAAGGAAAGAATAACAATTGCAATACAACATTGAACAAAGAAGAAAAGTAACAGGTAAATGTGGGCTAGGTGAGTGGGCAACCAGCAAGCCAGCCACTAGAGCACCTGCACAGAGTGCTGTGACGTCACCCCTAATGCCAAATAGCAATGAACTCATTTGTCGAAAGGGCTTTTTCTATAATATTTAAAAGTTATGATCACAAAACAGAACCGATAGTAAAAATATGTGTTAAACAGTGTGTCAGCATATTATTTATGCACCACAGCACCATAAATAAATATAATACAATCATTTATTTAGCCGGAACTGTCCGGAACGCGTTCCGGTCAACTTGTAGGACCTAACTGTCACTGAACTTCAGAAGTCACTTATAGCTTATTTTAAAATTGTCATTTGATAAATGTGGAGCTTGCATGAATGAAGAAGATTGACGAAGTATGTCAACAGCCAGCGAGCTCTAGAGTTAAGGGAAGAAGGAGGAGATAACATTCCCTTTTAATAAAGGTGAAGGTTGGGTGAGTGGAGAAGGTTGGATAAGTGCGTCAATGGTACTCCAACGACCCCAGAGTTATGGAATGAAGGAGAATAACAACAACAACAAGAACAATATATATATATATATTATGGTACAATTTAAGTTTATAAGTATAATATGTGTTCGCCATTTGCAAATACACCAGAAGCATATGTGTATAAGGATTTTATGTTTTTATAGAGTTCGAGTAAACGTTTCTTTAAAACTAAGAGCACGCGTGACATGCAACATAAAATATGGTAAGGTACATATTGATTAGGAGCCGCGATAGCTTGGTAGTTAGTGCACTGGACTACAAGAGGTTAGATTCGATCCTGATCGATGGCTTCCAGGTTCACATAGCCTTAAATAGGTAACTGATTTTTTTTCTTGAAAAGTAAATCGGCATGGGCTAAATACCCAACACATTTCCCTAAAAATCGTGTGCCGAAGGTCTGTACAAATTATGGTCACTAACACCATATTCACTATACGCCACGTGGCGTGACGGGGGTATTTTACATTTTTTTACTTACATATTGATTATAATTTTTATGATTATTTTTTTAACGTCTATGGCACATAAAGTGTGACTGGAATGTGTTCTAACATAATTAAAACTATTGGAGTATTGTTTTCCCTATTGCTTTTAGATTCTTCGATTTATACTTGTATGTTTGATTGTACTCGATACCGCCAAGTAACATCGCCTCACTAAACCATCATCCGGTTGCCTGTGATGGAATTCATCGAATGCAGTAGCAAAAGTAGTAGTAAACAAACGAATAGGAATGACAAAAAAAAAGTAATTTTAATGTTATAAAAAATATACTAACATCAAAACAAATAACACCAGGGCTAAACTAAGAATAGCAAAATGTTATATCTTCTCAACATTCCCGTAGGGTGCAGAAACAGGGACATTGTAAAAGAAAACAAAAAAGAAAATTAAAGTTAAAGCCTTAGGAAGAATTGGATGGTAAGAAAAGAAAACAACGACGAAGTTTTAAAACAATTAAAAGTGAAAAGAGAACTACTAAACACAATTGAAACAAGACAAATTAGATTTTTGGGTCATGTTAAAAGACACAGTAGCCTACTAAAAGTAATCTTAGAAGGAAATATGTCAAGGTAAAAGAGGCAGAGACAGACCAAGACTAACATGGACGAGTAACATCAAAAGATGGACAAGTCAGCCTATGATAGGGTGACCATTCGTCCCCGATTTTCGGGGACAGTCCCCGAAGTGTAGAAGTTGTCCCCGAAAGAAATTTGTCCCCGATTTCAATGAATAAATAAATGTTCATACACCGAATGGGCCCTCTTTTAAAATAAGCACTAGGACTCATGACGTTACTGAGTTGTGTTTCTTTATCCCAGACTGAGCGGCATTAGCAGGAAGATAAAAGAGAAGACTTGGACGCGTTGTGTCGGAGATAGCTCTTTGAACTCATGAAGCGCGGTGCTACGTCACTTCTATTCCAACCACTGACTTCTATTGGGATAGGTTTCATTTTAAAAGAAAGCAGACATCCCCCCCCACCCCACCCCTGCCTTTCTGGACATCTCCCGCCAAAGTATCTTTCCCGGCCAATTTTCAAATCAGTCCGAGTGTAATGACAGTACAGTGGAGTCGTGTTTTGAGCAGTGGACGTCTGTTGCATAAAAACAATGCTTTCCAAAAAACTTAAGTGCCATTTTAGTGATTCGCTGAAAGCTGAATTTCCATTTATTATACAAGCAATTTTAGAGGATGGAATGCTAGTGAAATGTAATATATTTAGTTCAAATTTTTCTACATAAAGTGGTGGAAAGACACCAATAACTGATCATCTACATGCAAACAAGCATAAGGATGCGCTGCTTTGTAAGTCTCAGTCTGGGTGTATGACAAATTATTTTTGTAAAACAGAACCCTCAAAGATGAATACACTCTAGCTGTTCATGAAGGAACCTTCGCATATCATACTGTACTTCATAATCATAGTTTCCGCAGTATGGATTGTACAACAATTCTACAAAAGACATTTTCAACGAAACAATTTTCCTGTGCAAGAACAAAGTGTGAATCCATAATTACAATGTTTTTGCTCCTTGGGCTATTGATGAACTAAAAATGACCTCAAATATGTCAGCTTCGTAACATTGTCTTGCGATACATCTAATCATAAACATGTTAAGCTACTTCCTATTTTAGTTCGTTATTTTCAGGCTTATGAGCTGGAAACTCCAGTAAAGACCAAACAGATTGCTTCCATTGATATCCCAGGAGAAACATCCGACATAATATCTGAACAATTGTTGAAAGCAATTGATAATTTTGACTTAAACAAAAAGATTGTTGGACTCAGCAGACAATACAAATACAAACTTTGGAGGCTTGTTGAGGAAAGGGAGAGATAATGTCATAACTAAAATAAAGTCCAAGTTAAACAGACACATAATGGGTCTTGGTTGTAACGCACACATAATTCACAATTGTGCAAAAACAGCGTTTAATTCCATGCCTATGGATATGGAAGTGATTGTAACAAAAATATTTGGATACTTTCACATTTACGCGGTTAGTGTAGAACGCCTAAAAGACCTCTGTGAATTTGCTGGACAGGAATTTAAGCAATTATTAGGTTATTTGAATATAAGGTGGTTGTCATACTTCCAGCCTTGGAAAGAATATTGAAACTGTATCAATCACTGAGATCTTTCTTCTTGTCAGAAACACACTGTCCTACAATATTGAAACAATTCTTTGAAAACAGTGAATCAGAGCTTTGGCTCAGCTTTGCTCATTCTCACACATCACTCTTCCATGAAACAATTAAGGCAATTGAAGGCGACGACAAGAGTGCAACAGAATCAGCACTAGCTGTGAACAATCTCATTATAAAATTAGAAACTCGACACAATGAAAATTTCATCCCACACATGGTAAAGAGTTTGCTAACTGATTTAGTAGAAAGTGGTGACATCCAAATGGAAAGGTATTTCCAAATAAGTAAAGAATTCTATAATACTGCTGTACATTACTTGCAGTCTTGGAACAAACACAATGAGGACTTGTCACAACTGAACTGCCTTCTCTTGGATAATGTGCATGAAAGGAAACATTTTGATAATGCAGTAGAACAGATTTCTTCAAAGTGTCATGAAGTTGTAAACGTCAATCGTGATGAGCTCTTTGATGAATTTACTTCTTTGCGAGGCCATACGTTGCAAAAAAAATGTGAGTGGTTCAGTAACAAGCCCCCATGTAGAAAATGGAATGAAGTACTCAGGTACTTGAAAGAAAATAATGTTCCACATGCTAATGTGAAGAGAATTCTTGAACTTTTTATGTGCTTACCTGGCAGCCATGCATCCGTAGAAAGACTATTTTCTCAAATGAACTACGTCTGGTCCGAAGAGAAATCACGGATTAATGTGAGCACGGTGCAAGTCATGTTAACAGTAAAAACTAACATTAATTTATCGTGTGAAAGCTTCAGTGAAAAACTTGCTTCAAATCATGAGATCTTGAGAAAGATACACTCAAAAAACAAGTACCACGCCGAGGCAAAAACCTCTTCAGTAGAAATAAGGTACTGTAAACATGATTTTAATATTGCAATTAATATCTATATGTTGTTTAACTTTTTTTTTATTTTAAACTTTTTTTTTGTTATTGATAAACAAAACTAGCTATTGTAATTTCATTAAGTGCGTGTATCACATAGGTACTGTGAATATTAACAAAAATAAAATCAAACAGCAAATAAACAGTTATTATGAAATTTAGTTATCTTTTTTTTTTGCATCTACAAAATTTCTTGTACACACACAGTCACACACATATTATAAATATATATAAATAAATAAATAATATATATATATATATATATATATATATATATATATATATATAGGCCTATATGTATACACAAACACACACATACACACACGCACGCACACACACGCACACACACACACATATATATATATATATATATATCGTTCGTCCCCGATTTTGTGGGACAGTCTCAGAAATAAGCAAAAAAATCCCCTAAAATGTAAAAAAATATGACAAATGTCCCCGAAAACAATGGGAAAAAACTGGTCACCCTAGCCTATGACAACCTGCACTATGAAAGCAAGTGACAGAGCGGAATGACGCTTCATGGTAGCCAACCTTTTTATGCGTAGACGGCACTCAGTGATGATGATGATGAGTAGGCAATCAACATGCTGTTTCTAAGAACAATAAGTTGATCATGGATACCATACATCGTGTTGAATTTATTCTATTTTAGAAATAAGTTTACATGTAACTGAACAGCTTTTATCAAATATATCCATGTTTAGTGTGTGCTCAAAAGCGATTTTTTGGTGTGTGCTATATTGTAATTGCGAACTACAACAACAACAACTACTACTACTACTACTACTACTACTACTACTACTACTACTACTAAAATTACTACAACTACTACTACTACTACTACTAAAATTACTACTAATACTACTACTACTACTACTACTACTACTACTACTACTACTAAAATTACTACAACTACAACAACAACAACTACTACTAAAATTACTACAACTACAACAACAACAACAACTACTACTAAAATTACTATAACTACAACAACAACAACAACAACTACTACTACTACTAAAATTACTATAAATACAACAACAACAATAACTACTACTACTACTAAAATTACTACAACTACAACAACAACAACAACTACTACTACTAAAATTACTACAACTACAACAACAACAACAACAACAACAACAACAACAACTACTACTACTAAATTACAACAACAACAACAACAACAACTACTACTAAAATTACTACAACAACAACAACAACAATTACTACTACTAAAATTACTACAACTACAACAACAACAACAACTACTACTACTAAAATTACTACAACTACAACAACAACAACTACTACTACTAAAATTACTACAACTACAACAACAACAACTACTACTACTACTAAAATTACTACAACTACAACAACAACAATTACTACAACTACAACAACAACAACAACTACTAAAATTACTACAACTACAACAACAATTACTACAACTACAACAACAACAATTACTACAACTACAACAACAACAATTACTACAACAACAACAACAACTACTACAACTACTAAAATTACTACAACTACAACAACAATTACTACAACTACAACAACAACAATTACTACAACAACAACAACAACAACAATTACTACAACAACAACAACTACTACTACTACTACTAAAATTACTACTACTACAACAACAATTACTACAACTACAACTACAACAATTACTACAACTACTACTACTAGTAAAATTACTACAACTACAACAACAACAACAACTACTACTACTACTAAAATTACTACAACTACAACAACAAAAACTACTACTACTACAACAACAACTTCTACTACTACAACAACTACTACAGCTATTACAACAACAACAACTACTACAACTACAACAACAACTACTACTACTACAACAACAACAACTACTACAACTACAACAACAACAGCTACTACAACTACAACAACAACTACTACTACAACTACAACAACAACTACTACAACAACTACTACTACTACTACTACTACTACTACAACTACTACAACTACAACAACAACAACTACTACAACTACAACAACAACAACTACTACAACTACTACAACTACAACAACAACAACTACTACTACAACAACAACAACAACAACTACTACTACTACAACAACAACAACTACTACTACTAAAATAACAAAAACTACTACTACTACAACAACAACAATTACTAATACTACAACAACAACAACTACTACTACTAAAATTACTACAACTACAACAACAACTACTACTACTACAACAACAACAATTACTACTACTACAACAACAACAATTACTACTACAACAACAACAACAACTACTACTACTAAAATTACTACAACTACAACAACAACAACAACAACTACTACTACTACAACAACAACAACTACTACTACTACAACAACAACAATTACTACTACTACAACAACAACAACAACTACTACTACTAAAATTACTACTACTACAACAACAACAATTACTACTACTACAACAACTACTACTACTACTACAACAACAAAAACTACTACTACTACAACAACAACTACTACTACTACAACAACAACAACTACTACTACAACAACAACAACTACTACTACTACTAAAATTACTACAACTACAACAACAACAATTACTACTACAACAACAACAACTACTACTACTACTACTACTAAAATTACTACAACTACAACAAGAACAACTACTACTACTACAACAACAACTACTACTACTACAACAACAACAATAACTACTACTACAACAACAACTACTACTACTACTACTACAACAACTACAACTACTACAACAACAACAACAACTACTACTACTACAACAACAACAACAACTACTACTACAACAACAGCAACTACTACTACTACAACAACAACTACTACTACTACAACAACAACAACTACTACTACTACAACAACAACAACTACTACTACTACAACAACAACAACTACTACTACAACAACAACTACTACTACAACAACAACAACAACTACTACTACTACTACAACAACAAAAACTACTACTACTACAACAACAAAAACTACTACTACTACAACAACAACTACTACTACTACTAAAATTACTACAACTACAACAACAAAAACTACTACTACTACAACAACAAAAACTACTACTACTACAACAACAAGAACTACTACTACTACAACAACAAGAACTACTACTACTACAACTTCTACTACTACAACAACAATAACTACTACTACAAGAACAATAACTACTACTACTACTACTACAACAACAATAACTACTACAGCTATTACAACAACAACAACAACAACAACTACTACTACTATAACTACTACAGCTATTACAACAACAATAACTACTACAGCTATTACAACAACAATAACTACTACAGCTATTACAACAACAATAACTACTACAGCTATTACAACAACAATAACTACTACAGCTATTACAACAACAATAACTACTACAGCTATTACAACAACAATAACTACTACAGCTATTACAACAACAATAACTACTACTACTATTACAACAACAATAACTACTACAGCTATTGCAGAAACAATAACTACTACTACTATTACAACAACAATAACTACTACTACAACAACAATAACTACTACTACTATTACAACAACAATAACTACTACTACTATTACAACAACAAGAACTACTACAGCTGTTACAACAACAATAACTTCTACAGCTATTACAACAACAATAACTACTACAGGTACTACAACAACAATAACTACTACTACTATAGTTATTACAACAACAATAACTACTACAGCTATTACAACAACAATAACTACTACTACTACAGTTATTACAACAACAATAACTACTACAGCTATTACAACAACAACAACTACTACTACTATTACAACAACAATAACTACTACAGCTACTACAACAACAATAACTACTACTACTACAGTTATTACAACAACAATAACTACTACAGCTATTACAACAACAATAACTACTACAGCTATTACAGCAACAATAACTACTACTACTATTACAACAACAATAACTACTACAGCTATTACAGCAACAATAACTACTACTACTACTACAACAACAATAACTACTACAGCTATTACAACAACAATAACTACTACAGCTATTACAACAATAATAACTACTACAGCTATTACAACAACAATAACTACTACAGCTATTACAACAACAATAACTACTACAGCTATTACAACAACAATAACTACTACAGCTATTACAACAACAATAACTACTACAGCTATTACAACAACAATAACTACTACAGCTATTACAGCAACAATAACTACTACTACTATTACAACAACAATAACTACTACAGCTATTACAGCAACAATAACTACTACTACTACTACTACAACAATAACTACTACAGCTATTACAACAACAAAAACTACTACAGCTATTACAACAATAATAACTACTACAGCTATTACAACAACAATAACTACTACAGCTATTACAACAACAATAACTACTACAGCTATTACAACAACAATAACTACTACAGCTATTACAACAACAATAACTACTACAGCTATTACAACAACAATAACTACTACAGCTATTACAACAACAATAACTACTACTACTATTACAACAACAATAACTACTACAGCTATTACAACAACAATAACTACTACAGCTATTACAACAACAATAACTACTACAGCTATTACAACAACAATAACTACTACAGCTATTACAACAACAATAACTACTACTACTACTACTATAACTACTACTACATCTCTTATTTTTATTCTTCTTTGACAGAGTTAACTTGACTCTTAGTGTTTCTTCACGATGGAGAGGTAAGAACAGCATCATGACACACGATGAGCTGATCGCATGGTCAGTACTCGTGTGTGTGTGTGTTTCCTGATTTTTCATATTAACCTGCGCTGTAGCTGACACACTCCGTCTCCGGCAGGCTGAATCTTGGTTTGAAGTAAGAGTTTTCCTTCTCGTAGAGTGGATGTCGACCAGATCTGTTGGGCCCACCCTGCCCGAGGTTTCTGTCTGGGTATTCTCCCTTAGCCTTTCCCTGCCCCCGATGGTAAGTGCCAAACAGCGGCAGATGGCTTCCTGTAGTTATCTCCGTGTGGATAGAGCTTTGAATGCGTATCTTACTAACATGACTTAACCCATTGTGAACAAAATCCGCGAATCTCTGCGAGAATGAACTATACGATACAAAGAAACATGGAAAGTGACAGATCATGAAGGCGGTATCACCAACAAACGGAGTTGTATAATCTTATGTGCGTCTTTTACTTCTTCCTGCTTTCATATTACCTTGTAATATGTATGGCGGAAACATTCTAAGAGAGACTGTATTTTGTTATGTCTGTCTGAACTGTTGATTATTTTAAATTAAAAACAGGGAAGTGGGGGGGGGGGGCGGTGGCGGCTGTCAACACCAAGCCTGAAAGTAACCAGCAACTCATACCTGACTACTTGAGTCAGGATCAATAAACGAGAACTATCAAGATCCACTTCACCTTCACATAGTGTGTCGGTTCATCTGACGTCATAAAAGTAAATATAATGTAAAGTTAGAGCACGACCAATATGGTCAATTGATACATTTGTTTTTTTTTTCCCCGCCCACACAACAACACACGGCACATGTTGCACCCATGCAGTGTTGACATAATCATATAATACACATTGGCTATTGATTAGACGAAAGCCAAGTTGCATAAAAACGTTCGTACACGAGCAGCCAATCAGACATTATAACTACCAGAACTGACCAATGAATGTCGAGAATCCAAGCTTAGACTCATCATACAAGAAGGATATCATAGACTTAGAGAGTTTAGATTGGGATAGAAGCTCTTCAACTAACGAGTTTACATAATTTTTAGGAGGAAGATGTGCTGATTACTTAATGCTATTCTAGATTGTAAACTTCTTATGTTGTGTTCGGATCATCATCACTACACACCGGGCTAATCCATAGGTGCTCCGCCTTTCCCCTTTAATTATCGAAGATCTCTGAGGAGAACCCCGATCCTCGTGCACGAACTCTGTGCCACGCGAAGGGATCTATCGATGTGGGTAAATTTTTTGCTGACAATTTTGTCCTGGTCTGCGGCCATTTTTGGCATACTCTTTCCGATTTTTAACTGTCAAGAGCTCTTTAGCGTGCGCGAGTGCACACGGGGCCTCAGGTTTTGTGTCGTTATCCGAAAGGGCTAGACATGGGATCTCATTACCCAGAGACCAGGGGAGAGTAAAACCACGAATAAACCACAGTTATATTATGTTAGGATCATTACACAGCATTCCGGACACGCCCATGGGTGCTTCAATCTACTCCCAGAAAAACTGAGAACCTCCAGGCGAAGAACGCTTACTTATGAGCACGAACCCCGTTGTTCGGCCTGGGATCCAACAATTGTACAGACTGGTCAGATTTAATTTCATGAAACGGAGGGACTGGTTGAGACAGAGAAGTTGTGGGTACAAACCCAGGGTGCACCAGTTTGGATTTTTATTTATGATTTCTCTCTGCGGCAACCACCCGCAGCAGCAAGGTCTGGGATGAATCTTTCAGCAGTGGGTCCGGGATAAATCTCTCAGCAGCTGGTCCGGGATAAATCTCTCAGCAGCGAGGTCCGGGATAAATCTCCCAGCAGCTGGTCGGGGATAATCTCTCAGCAGTGAGGTCCGGGATAAATCTCTCAGCAGCTGGTCCGGGATAAATCTCTCAGCAGCTGGTCCGGGATAAATCTCCCAGCAGCTGGTCCGGGATAAATCTCTCAGCAGCTGGTCCGGGATGAATATCTCAACAGTGAGGTCCAGAATGAATCTCTCAGCAGCATGGTCTGGGATGAATCTCTCAGCAGCGAGGTCCGGGATGAATATCTCAACGGCGAGGTCCGGGATGAATATCTCAGCGGCGAGGTCCGGGATGAATATCTCAGCGGCGAGGTCCGGGATGAATATCTCAGCGACGAGGTCCGGGATGAATCTCTCAGCAGCGAGGTCCGGGATGAATCTCTCAGCAGTGAGGTCCGGGATCAATATCTTAGCGGCGAGGTCCGGGATGAATATCTCAGCGGCGAGGTCCGGGAAAAATATCTCAGAGGCGAGGTCCGGGATGAATCTCTCAGCAGCGAGGTCCGGGATGAATCTCTCAGCGGCGAGGTCCGGAATGAATCTCTCAGCGGCGAGGTCCGGAATGAATCTCTCAGCAGCGAGGTCCGGGATGAATATCTCAGCGGCGGGGTCCGGGATGAATTTCTCAGCAGCGAGGTCCGGGATGAATATCTCAGCGGCGGGGTCCGGGATGAATTTCTCAGCAGTGAGGTCCAGGATGAATATCTCAGCAGTGAGGTCCAGGATGAATATCTCAACAGTGAGGTCCAAGATGAATATCTCAGCAGTGAGGTCCAGGATGAATATCTCAGCAGTGAGGTCCAGAATGAATATCACAGCAGTGAGGTCCGGGATGAATATCTCAGCGGCGAGGTCCGGAATGAATCTCTCAGCGGCGAGGTCCGGAATGAATCTCTCAGCAGCGGGGTCCGGAATGAATCTCTCAGCGGCGGGGTCCGGGATGAATCTCTCAGCGGCGAGGTCCGGGATGAAGATCTCAGCAGCTGGTCCAGGATGAATCTCTCAGCGGCGAGGTCCGGGATGAAGATCTCAGCAGCTGGTCCGGGATGAATCTCTCAGCAGTGATGTCCGGGATGAATCTCTCAGCGGCGGGGTCCGGGATGAATCTCTCAGCGGCGGAGTCCGGGATGAATCTCTCAGCAGTGAGGTCCGGGATGAATCTCTCAGCGGCGGGGTCCGGGATGAATCTCTCAGCGGCGGAGTCCGGGATGAATCTCTCAGCAGTGAGGTCCGGGATGATTCTCTCAGCGGCGGGGTCCGGGATGAATCTCTGCTCAGTGAGGTCCGGGATGAATCTCTTAGCGGCGGGTTCCGGGATGAATCTCTCAGCAGCGAGGTCCGGGATGAATATCTCAGCAGTGAGGTCCGGGAGGAATATCTCAGCAGTGAGGTCCGGGATGAATCTCTCAGCAGCGAGGTCCGGGATGAATATCTCAGCAGTGAGGTCCGGGATGAATGTCTCAGCAGTGAGCCGGGAGGAATCTCTCAGCAGAGAGGTCCTGAATGAATCTCTCAGCGGCGGGTTCCGGGATGAATCTCTCAGCGGCGGGGTCCGGGATGAATCTCTCAGCGGCGGGGTCCGGGATGAATCTCTCAGCATCGGGGTCCGGGATGAATCTCTCAGCGGCGGGGTCCGGGATGAATCTCTCAGCGGCGGGGTCCGGGATGAATCTCTCAGCAGCGAGGTTCGGGATGAATCTCTCAGCAGCGAGGTTCGGCTTGAAACGTTAATTACTCATGGACAGAAAAGATATGAATACCTCTGAAGACGTAGTTATCTGCCTAAGCGGAGATGGACTCTTGTGCACACGAATGCCAGGGAAAAACGGATTAACACGCAAAATTCAGTTCCTAGTCTCTAGGGACTTCGTCAGAGGTAAAAGCTGTCGAATGCATTAAAAAACAAATTCATGAAATCTAACTTAAGAGTATATCGTTCGTTTACGTTCACCCGATGACTAAAGGATACATCTCTTCGTCATTCACCCTAAAAAGGACGTTAGCCAAGTGGGCGTGTCTGTGTCGTGTTGGGTTTTGCAGTAAAACTGTGACACTTGGTACCTTTCGGCCCAACACATCCGACTTTATCACAGCATTTTTGAGTACAAGGTTGTCTTCCCTCCTCGATCCCTACTCACTTGGACAGACTAGACAGGTTAATCTGTTTCTGGAGGCATCAAGGAGAGGGCGAACAGGGCCTGGATTGTTCTGGTTCACCGATCTTGGCGTAACCATCAGCTATGGGTCGCTGACAACTTACAATTCTGCTGCTGTCAAGCTCGTTTGCCTCCAGAATTAATATCATATGTTGAGTTATACTGTTGTATAGTGTCGATCTGACAGACCACGGAAAAGACCGTCAATTGCTCTTGTCAATGAACTTGATATGTTGAATCTGTGGAACGCTATTTCGCAGAGTAAAGCTGAAAACAAGAGAAGACTTGCTTATTTATTTTATTCTAATCGAAATCAAATGCGATTATTTCCGCGATGAGATATTAGTTTGTGTGCATGGGCTTAAGGAAATATTTATCAAGAGAACATACACAGAAGTTATATTTTGTGTATGCAACTTTGACGTCATAGAAATTGTGCCGATTTGTATACAAAACCGGAAGATTTTGCACATACCATCGGCAGTTGCCTAAGACATTATAAAATCAATCACTTATGATACAGAGATTTATAGATTAGTAGATGCATAACGAGCATTTAAGTTTAGTTCACGACTTTTAGATGCAAGCGATAACATTAACAAGATGAGTTTGCAAAGTGTAACTAAACTTAATAAGCTTTCTAGATAGAAGCGATAACATTAACAAGATGAGTTTGCAAAGTGTAACTAAACTTAATAAGCTTTCTAGATAGAAGCGATAACATTAACAAGATGAGTTTGCATAGTGTAACTAAACTTAATAAGCTTTCTAGATAGAAGCGATAACATTAACAAGATGAGTTTGCAAAGTGTAACTAAACTTAATAAGCTTTCTAGATGCAAGCGATAACATTAACAAGATGAGTTTGCAAAGTGTAACTAAACTTAATAAGCTTTCTAGATAGAAGCGATAACATTAACAAGATGAGTTTGCAAAGTGTAACTAAACTTAATAAGCTTTCTAGATGCAAGCGATAACATTAACAAGATGAGTTTGCAAAGTGTAACTAAACTTAATAAGCTTTCTAGATAGAAGCGATAACATTAACAAGATGAGTTTGCATAGTGTAAATAAACTTAATAAGCTTTCTAGATGCAAGCGATAACATTAACAAGATGAGTTTGCATAGTGTAACTAAACTTAATAAGCTTTCGAACAAAATTAAAACTGCGTCTTCTATACATCACTTGAAGCGTCGAGGACAAACGTTACAGTTTACTTTAGTGTTGCAATTTCTTTGTGTAAAAGACGAATCAGCCTGGCCAAGCGAGCACGGATTAAGAGGGAAAGCAATCTTCTATTAAAATGTCATATAGAAGTCGGATATATTAGGTCGAAATGCACAAACATTGAAGTTTTCTGTAAGCAACAGTACAACGGATCTATGACAAACGTAGCGTTCTTTTAAGGAGGGATGATGAGAAAGATTAGCCGTTAGATCAGACAATACAATGGGCTGAAAGAGATTAACGATTCATAAGATAACTCAAGTCGCACTATACAATGGGCTGAAAGAGATTAACGATTCATAAGATAACTCAAGTCGCACTATACAATGGGCTGAAAGAGATTAACGATTCATAAGATAACTCAAGTCGCACTATACAATGGGCTGAAAGAGATTAACGATTCATAAGATAACTCAAGTCGCACTATACAATGGGCTGAAAGAGATTAACGATTCATAAGATAACTCAAGTCGCACTATACAATGGGCTGAAAGAGATTAACGATTCATAAGATAACTCAAGTCGCACTATACAATGGGCTGAAAGAGATTAACGATTCATAAGATAACTCAAGTCGCACTATACAATGGGCTGAAAGAGATTAACGATTCATAAGATAACTCAAGTCGCACTATACAATGGGCTGAAAGAGATTAACGATTCATAAGATAACTCAAGTCGCACTATACAATGGGCTGAAAGAGATTAACGATTCATAAGATAACTCAAGTCGCACTATACAATGAGCTGAAAGACATTAACGATTCATAAGATAACCCGGGTCGCACAACACAATGGGCCGAAAGCGATCAAGAAATAATAAGTTAAAACCTCTTGCGCACGATCAGCGAACTATAGTTGATGAAGATATAACTTCACCTCGCCAGGTAGCTCAAAAAACAGTCTGGCCAAGAGAATTTTTATTAGGAAACACAATATAGTCCTCAAAATGTTGGTTCAAATCGAATGTTTTAGGCCAAAAAGCGTAGATATTGCTATTTGCTTTGATTCACTACAAAACGCAACTACATCAACTCAGCGTTCTTTCAAGGACTTGTTGTATGCGCACATACTTTATTTGTGACTGATTCTGACAAAGCACATACTTTATTTATGACTGATTCTGACAGCGCACATACTTTATTTATGACTGATTCTGACAGCGCACATACTTTATTTATGACTGATTCTGACAGCGCACATACTTTATTTATGACTGATTCTGACAGCGCACATACTTTATTTATGACTGATTCTGACAGCGCACATACTTTATTTGTGACTGATGCTGACAGCGCACATACTTTATTTATGACTGATTCTGACAGCGCACATACTTTATTTGTGACTGATTCTGACAGCGCACATACTTTATTTATGACTGATTCTGACAGCGCACATACTTTATTTATGACTGATTCTGACAGCGCACATACTTTATTTGTGACTGATTCTGACAGCGCACATACCTTATTTGTGACTGATTCTGACAGCGCACATACTTTATTTGTGACTGATTCTGACAGCGCACATACTTTATTTATGACTGATTCTGACAGCGCACATACTTTATTTGTGACTGATTCTGACAGCGCACATACTTTATTTGTGACTGATTCTGACAGCGCACATACTTTATTTGTGACTGATTCTGACAGCGCACATACTTTATTTGTGACTGATTCTGACAGCGCACATACTTTATCTGTGACTGATTCTGACAGCGCACATACTTTATTTGTGACTGATTCTGACAGCGCACATACTTTATTTATGACTGATTCTGACAGCGCACATACTTTATTTGTGACTGATTCTGACAGCGCACATACTTTATTTGTGACTGATGCTGACAAGGCACATACTTTATTTGTGACTGATGCTGACAAGGCACATACTTTATTTGTGACTGATGCTGACAAGGCACATACTTTATTTGTGACTGATGCTGACAAGGCACATACTTTATTTGTGACTGATTCTGACAGCGCACATACTTTATTTGTGACTGATGCTGACAAGGCACATACTTTATTTGTGACTGATGCTGACAAGGCACATACTTTATTTATGACTGATTCTGACAGCGCACATACTTTATTTGTGACTGATGCTGACAAGGCACATACTTTATTTATGACTGATTCTGACAGCGCACATACTTTATTTGTGACTGATGCTGACAGCGCACATACTTTATTTGTGACTGATGCTGACAAGGCACATACTTTATTTGTGACTGATGCTGACAAGGCACATACTTTATTTGTGACTGATGCTGACAAGGCACATACTTTATTTGTGACTGATGCTGACAAGGCACATACTTTATTTGTGACTGATTCTGACAGCGCACATACTTTATTTGTGACTGATGCTGACAAGGCACATACTTTATTTATGACTGATTCTGACAGCGCACATACTTTATTTGTGACTGATGCTGACAAGGCACATACTTTATTTGTGACTGATGCTGACAAGGCACATAAATTATTTGTGACTGATGCTGACAAGGCACATACTTTATTTGTGACTGATGCTGACAAGGCACATACTTTATTTGTGACTGATTCTGACAGCGCACATACTTTATTTGTGACTGATGCTGACAAGGCACATACTTTATTTGTGACTGATGCTGACAAGGCACATACTTTATTTATGACTGATTCTGACAGCGCACATACTTTATTTGTGACTGATGCTGACAAGGCACATACTTTATTTATGACTGATTCTGACAGCGCACATACTTTATTTGTGACTGATGCTGACAGCGCACATACTTTATTTGTGACTGATGCTGACAAGGCACATACTTTATTTGTGACTGATGCTGACAAGGCACATACTTTATTTGTGACTGATGCTGACAAGGCACATACTTTATTTGTGACTGATGCTGACAAGGCACATACTTTATTTGTGACTGATTCTGACAGCGCACATACTTTATTTGTGACTGATGCTGACAAGGCACATACTTTATTTATGACTGATTCTGACAGCGCACATACTTTATTTGTGACTGATGCTGACAAGGCACATACTTTATTTGTGACTGATGCTGACAAGGCACATAAATTATTTGTGACTGATGCTGACAAGGCACATACTTTATTTGTGACTGATGCTGACAAGGCACATACTTTATTTGTGACTGATTCTGACAGCGCACATACTTTATTTGTGACTGATGCTGACAAGGCACATACTTTATTTGTGACTGATGCTGACAAGGCACATACTTTATTTATGACTGATTCTGACAGCGCACATACTTTATTTGTGACTGATGCTGACAAGGCACATACTTTATTTATGACTGATTCTGACAGCGCACATACTTTATTTGTGACTGATGCTGACAGCGCACATACTTTATTTGTGACTGATGCTGACAAGGCACATACTTTATTTGTGACTGATTCTGACAGCGCACATACTTTATTTGTGACTGATGCTGACAAGGCACATACTTTATTTGTGACTGATGCTGACAAGGCACATACTTTATTTATGACATTCTGACAGCGCACATACTTTATTTGTGACTGATGCTGACAAGGCACATACTTTATTTATGACTGATTCTGACAGCGCACATACTTTATTTGTGACTGATGCTGACAGCGCACATACTTTATTTGTGACTGATGCTGACAAGGCACATACTTTATTTGTGACTGATGCTGACAAGGCACATACTTTATTTGTGACTGATGCTGACAAGGCACATACTTTATTTGTGACTGATGCTGACAAGGCACATACTTTATTTGTGACTGATTCTGACAGCGCACATACTTTATTTGTGACTGATGCTGACAAGGCACATACTTTATTTATGACTGATTCTGACAGCGCACATACTTTATTTGTGACTGATGCTGACAAGGCACATACTTTATTTGTGACTGATGCTGACAAGGCACATACTTTATTTGTGACTGATGCTGACAAGGCACATACTTTATTTGTGACTGATGCTGACAAGGCACATACTTTATTTGTGACTGATGCTGACAAGGCACATACTTTATTTGTGACTGATGCTGACAAGGCACATACTTTATTTATGACTGATTCTGACAGCGCACATACTTTATTTGTGACTGATGCTGACAAGGCACATACTTTATTTATGACTGATTCTGACAAGGCACATACTTTATTTGTGACTGATGCTGACAAGGCACATACTTTATTTGTGACTGATGCTGACAAGGCACATACTTTATTTGTGACTGATGCTGACAAGGCACATACTTTATTTGTGACTGATGCTGACAAGGCACATACTTTATTTGTGACTGATGCTGACAAGGCACATACTTTATTTGTGACTGATTCTGACAGCGCACATACTTTATTTGTGACTGATGCTGACAAGGCACATACTTTATTTGTGACTGATGCTGACAAGGCACATACTTTATTTGTGACTGATGCTGACAAGGCACATACTTTATTTGTGACTGATTCTGACAGCGCACATACTTTATTTGTGACTGATGCTGACAGCGCACATACTTTATTTATGACTGATTCTGACCACCCACTTTGCGTTATTGAAATGCGTTTTCGAACGTCATGAAAGAAGTGCCGAGTAAACAGCTCAACTCTGCTGTCATATTTTTCTTACTTTGTTTTCCTAATCCTGTCCAGTCAGCAGAACGTCGCCTACAGCACGTATTATACATAACCATGTTAATGCTCCTCATCCATTGTGGATGGACATGATCGCCTACGCCAACCGGTACGACACATGATGATGATGATACTCATCTAAGTTTAGGCAGATCTAGGACATCAATGATTCCTGGACGGTGTCTCTCCCAATAGCTATCGTTTGTTTTTTTAATTAATTCGACCGATATGGAAGTCGTAATAATAATTCTGCTTTCATTTTTATATGCACCTTTTAAGTTATAATTGTAGGCATCAGAACAGGGCACCATCGACTTCACATTCACATGTATACAACATTAAATATCGGCACCTCAACTACATGTGTATATGGACAGGCACCCCAGATTGCTGAACACATAATTTAAGACTGTACTGAATATAGTAGTAGACAGGAAAATATATTGTCCATAGATAAAACTATATGGGCCACTGCAATAATTATAAAAAATAGTAAAATGTACACAGAGAACGACATTGCAGATATAGACAATACTTCAGACGAACGAAAAATAGATATTCTTCTTCTTTTTCTTTTTCATCATAATCATCATCATCATAATCATAATCATCATAATCATCATAATCATCATAATTTATTTCATCTAATTCCTCGATGCAATCAGAACTCAATTGTTTGATTTCTCTGTTCACTTAATTAAAGTTTAATTATTATTTACAAACTTGATTTATTAATCACGTATGCTTTTTAACTTCAGTTGCTTTGAAGTTCATTTTCCGTTTAAGAATAGTCATCATTTCTTCTCCTACCGCTTCTTACAAGCTTCCCCGCCCCCCCCCCTTTTTTTTTTCTCTATCCATGTTGAATGTCTGAAACGTTGCCTAATCTAAAATTAAATTCGCACAAAAAATAAAGCTCTCCCAAAAGTGTAACTGTATGTACATTAAATTTGAAGCTGTCAAAGCTATCCAGACAGACAGGCAGGCAGGTAGATAGACAGACAGACAGACAGACAGGCAGGCAGGCAGGCAGGCAGGCAGACAGGCTGGCAGGCAGGCAGGCAGGCAGGCAGGCAGATAGACAGACAGACAGACAGACAGACAGATATACAGACAGGCAGGTAGGTAGACAGACAGGCAGACAGGCAGACAGGCAGACAGGCAGGCAGGCAGGCAGACAGACAGACAGACAGACAGATTTCTGGATAATATCTGACAATCCTACTAATTACATTTAATAACAGGCATTAATCTTTGTTCCCAACAGCAGCCGCTTGGAGGGAATATTTTATTAAAACGAGTTCAATATGGTACTCGGACAGTGCCAACCGCATGAGTCTTAAGTTCTTCAAGCTTTATGCGTCAAAGTAGGTCACGGCAAAGTTGAAGAAGTGATTGGTAGTTTAGATCAGCTAGGAGAAAGGAATGACAGAAGAACCATACAATCGAATGGACAAGAACGCACAACATGATGATAAATAAACACGCAGTTTAAGCAACACACAATTTAATGATAGGAAACAGCTGGTTTAAGCAACACACAATTTAATGATAGGAAACAGCTGGTTTAAGCAACGCACAATTTAATGACAGGAAACACCTGGTTTAAGCAACACACAATTTGATGTCAGGAAACACTCGGGTTAAACACAATTTGATGACAGGAAACACCCGGCTTAAGCAACACTCAATTTGATGACAGGAAACACTCGGTTTAAGCAACACACAATTTGATGACAGGAAACACTCGGGTTAAACACAATTTGATGACAGGAAACACCTGGTTTAAGCAACACACAATTTGATGACAGGAAACACTCGGGTTAAACACAATTTAATGACAGGAAACACCTGGTTTAAGCAACACACAATTTGATGACAGGAAACACCTGGTTTAAGCAACACACAATATGATGACAGGAAACACCTGGTTTAAGCAACACACAATTTGATGACAGGAAACACCTGGTTTAAGCAACACACAATTTGATGACAGGAAACACTCGGGTTAAACACAATTTGATGATAGGAAACACCTGGTTAAAGCAACACACAATTTGATGACAGGAAACACTCGGTTTAAGCAACACACAATTTGATGACAGGAAACACTCGGGTTAAACACAATTTGATGACAGGAAACACCTGGTTTAAGCAACACACAAATTGATGACAGGAAACACCTGGTTTAAGCAACACACAATTTGATGAGTTCCGTTGGCGTTTCACTAATTTCTTGTCACAGCCAAACTATAAAGATGGAAGGAAAACAGAAAGGAAAACCATGGAACACCACCTCCCTTTCCCCACATCTAGTTTGACGTTGTCAGCTTTGTGAGCAAGGACAGTTGTGAGTAGATTTACGTCAGCCATGTCTAACTTGTATAGCTGAATGCGTCACACTTGTGGAGGTGTTCCCGTGTTTTCCTTTATTAGTCATCTGGCCTACTATACAAGGTGGTTGTGGTACTGGGAAACAATTTGAGCTGTACCCGCTGACGTCACAAAAGTAGTTCACCTCCACTGGAACACAAATATGGATGCTCAAACTCGAAGTACGTAGATTTGTTTTGTGAGTCATTTGTTCATATCTCGACACATTGCTCTTTTTTTTAATTTCGCTGCAAACTGATGTGTAGTTATTGGCTGACTATGATATTGTTGTGTCTCTAAGAAACCAATATTTGTCTACTTTGCTCTAGTTGTAGTCATCACCACAGTGACATTACACTACAGACTACACACTACAGTGAGTGAGTGCCGCATCTATTTCTATGCTATCACTGTCTATCATCAGTCTGCCTCTCTTTCACCTTCACCACAATTTATTGCATGTCAAGTAAAGGTTCCTTCCATGCCTTGCTAGGCATATGGTGTTAGGGACCATATTTTTCTATTACCGCAGCACATCTCTGGGTGTTGTGGTAGATATCACGCCAGGCCGCCTTTACTAATAATTACTAAATTACTTCCCAGAAAAATTTCTGGTTCCCACTTTTAGAGGCTGGGTGAACCCTGGAGCGTTGTCAGTCCGTTAAAAAATCTGCCACTGCTGGGGATCAAACCTGGACCCTTCATATTGTATGACAGCTTTTGAAATGATTGCTGGATCCATCTTCAGTTATCACTTTCAGTATTTCCTTTTGGCTGTCCCGTTTGAACAGTTTTTCCCCCCCTTTTGAACCATAATATTGAAATTGATAATAATAATCATTTTCTGAGGGAGGATCTATGGAATTTTGACATCCTTGATATTATTTTTCAAAATTTAGATTTATACAACATTGAAAATACTCAGATTTCATATATCTTTGATTTTTATATTATAAAACGCTTAACATGTATCTAGGCTGGTAAAAACATAGTATGTTATTTTGATTGCTTGCTTGCGTTCGTCCGATGACTAAAGAAGTACACCTCTTCGTCATCCGCCCTTAAAAGGACATTATGTGGGAGTGTCTGCGTTGTGTTGTGGTTTGCAGTATAACTGTGATATTTGTGCCATTTGGCCCAACACATCCGACTTCAGCACGAGTATGTTATTTTGATTTTCATATTCTGTCTTTCTCATGTTAACTCGACAACTAATACAGGAATGAATAGTTATCTTTTTCATCCATCGCTAATAGGATGTTAAGTAGTCATAGATGCATTGTGTTGTGGCTTGCAGCAAATGCTATGCTTTTTTTTATGACATCTTTTGGCCCAATACATCTGATTGTTGCATGACATTTTTGAGTACCAGTTTGCCTTTCACCTTTCTTTGAGGCTTCAAGTGCGGATCCATCTGTGAAATTCCATGTCCATATATCTCTGGGTTTCTCTAAGATCAAGAAATTAAACTTCTGATATGGTAACACACAACCTTCATTCTTCATCTCCTGTAGTTAACCCTTCCACTTGCAGGTTCCATGAAATGGCATCAAGTTGTAGAGTTAATTACATGAAATAATTTTTAGCAGGGCCTACCTTTCATGTTTAAGATAGTCTTTTCTACTTTTACAACTTGAGCAGTCCTTCAAAAACCTTGTTTTAAAAACCATTTTATTTTGAACAGTTGCTATTGTTTTATCAACAAACTAATTTTAAAACTCTCATTGATTGTAGTTAAGTAAAGTAAGGGTTCCCTCCATGCCTTGTTAGGTGCATGGGGAATATGATATTAGTGACCATATTTTTCCAGTGACCATATTTTTCCAGTGACCATATTTTTCCATGACTGCAGCACATTTTCGGATGATGTGGTCATTATCAAGCCAGGCTGTCTTTATTTCCCAGGAAAATTTCTGGTACCCATTTTTAGAGGCCGGGTAAACATCAGAACATTTAGGATTAAGCGAAATGCGCTGGCTTGGAACAGGTAGGAGATCTATTGATAATAAAATAGTAGTTTTTTCTGGAAGGGAAGATGGAAAACACCGTGAAGGAGTAGGCATAATGATGACAGACAAAGCTGCAAGAAGTTTATTAGAATGGGAACCGGTAAACAGCCATCTGATACGAACACGATACAAAACAAAACATGGAAGACTTTCAATTATTCAATGTTATGCGCCTACAAACGAAGCTGATGGTGAAGTTAAGGATGATTTTTATAACCAACTGCAACAACTTATAAACAAAATACCAAAACACGATCTTTTAATTGTAATGGGAGACTTCAACGCCAAAGTAGGACAAGATAACGCAGGAGTGGAACATGTGATGGGGAGAGAAGGCTGTAATACAACAAGTCAGAATGGAGAAAGATTAATAGAATTATGTTTAATAGAAAATTTAGTTATAGGTGGGACATTATTTCCACACAAAAATATTCACAAAACAACATGGATATCTCCTGATGATAGAACATCAAATCAAATTGACCACCTATGTATTAAACAACAATTCAGATCATCATTAATAGATGTAAGAGCATACAGAGGTGCTGATGTTAATAGTGACCACAACCTGTGCATTGGGAAAATAAGATTAAAATTTAGAAACCAACAGAAGAGGTCAATTACACATAAAATTGATAGTCATAAACTAAAAGATGAAGCCATAAAGGAAAAGTTTAACATAGAGCTAAGTAATTGTTATTCAGCACTTGGTGAAATAGACTTAGATATCAATGAAATGTGGGACTCACAGAGCAAAATACTAATGACAGCAGCAGAAGCAAGTGCTGGACTGAAGAAAATGGAAAAACGAGCTTGGATCTCAGACACCACGTGGAAATACATCAAAGAAAGAAGAGAAGCAAAGAGAGCCATGACTAATGTAAAGACAGATCTTGGAAAGGTTCTGGCAAAAGCAACATACAAAGAATTAGACAACAAAGTGAAAAGTTCGGCAAGAAGAGATACAAGAGCTTATATAGACAACTTGGCAGAGAAAGCAGAGACAGCTGCAATTACAGGAGACAGCAGAACTCTCCATACTGTACAAAAGATGCTGAAAAACACCTATACATCCAGTGGAACACCAATTCTAGACAAATCTGGATTAATGCTAACAACAAGCGCAGACATAAAAGCCCGTTGGGCGGAACACTTCAAAGAAATTCTTAACCGTCCACTACCTCACAGTTTAATAGATTTTGAAGCTGAAACACCAGCAGCAGAATTAGATGTAAATTTAGATGACTTCACCTTGAGTGAAATAGAAACCACCTTAAAGCTAATGACCAATAACAAGGCTGCTGGAGAGGATAAGTTAACAGCTGAGATCCTCAAGGCAATTGATAGCCATAATTTAATACATCTCCAAAAAATGTTCAACATCATTTGGAAAACAGAGAAGACGCCTCATAAATGGAAAAAGGGAATCATTGTTAAGATCCCAAAAAAGGGCAATCTTAGAGATTGTAACAACTGGAGAGGCGTGACACTTTTGTCAGTTGCCTCAAAGTTATTCTGTAAAATCATCCTAAATAGAATAAAGGATTCAATAGATACAGTAATGCGTGAAGAACAGGCTGGGTTTAGAAAAGGGAGAAGCTGTCTTGACCACATTTTCACTCTACGACTTATATTGGAGGAACACATTGAAAAGCAAAAACCTTTTGTACTTAACTTCATCGACTTCAAAAAAGCATTTGATAGTATTCATAGAGATTCTTTGTGGAAAATTCTGAAGCAATATGGCTTACCATCAAAAATCATAAATATTATCAAAGACATGTATGATGGTTACACATGTGCAGTTCGAACAGAGGAAGGACTGAGCGAATGTTTCCCAATAGAAACAGGGGTTAAACAAGGATGTATTTTATCGCCCTTGTTATTTGGAATTGTTATGGACTTCATAATGAAGAAATGCTGCACTGGTAATAAAGGCATCGAATGGATACAAGGAGACCATTTGGAGGACCTCGACTTTGCTGATGACATAGTTCTCATCAGCAGTCAGATAAAAACGATGCAGGAAAACACAAATGAACTATCATCAATAGCCAGCAAAATTGGGCTTGAGGTCAATCATGAAAAGACTAAAGTCATGAAAAGTTTAATTCCAACAAGTGACAAAATATACATGGAAAACAAACCAGTAGAAGAGATCGATCACTTTATCTATCTTGGAAGTCACATTGATCGAGAAGGGGATACGAGCAAAGAAATTAGAATCAGACTGGCTAAAGCAGCAATGTCTTTCTATCTATCTATTGACCTTTCGAGCCGTAACCGGCCCATAGGGCGTAGACCAAGATACACCTTCTCCTATATGAATTTTTGTTCTAGCAGTTTTCTTTTAAAGATATTTTATCAAATCTCGCCATCTGTCTCTGTTCTGTGCAAGCAGTTCTATCTCATTGAGGGAGCCGATTCCTGCTGCTCTTGCCTCTCTCATCAATGTTCTTCTCAGTGTCTCCCTGGGTCTTCCTCTTTTTCTTTTACCTGTTGTTTCCCATATGAGGGCTTGCTTTGCTATTCGATTATTATCTCTTCTCATCACATGTCCAACGTATGACCATCGTCTTTTCTTTATTACTGAAGATATTAGTGGTTGATTGGCGATTTCTCTAATTTCCTCGTTTGTTTTGAATTCGTTCCATTCTATACCAAGTATTTTCCTTAGACATTTATTTTCGAATGCGTTCAACTTTGTTTCTATATCTCTTGTTGTTTTCCAGCTTTCACACGCATACGTAAGGGTTGATAGTACATTTGATTTGAATAGCCTAAGTTTTGTGTTTGTGCTAATGAGTTTTGATTTCCACAACTTTTCAAGGCTTCTGAAAGACATTGCTGCTTTAGCCAGTCTGATTCTAATTTCTTTGCTCGTATCCCCTTCTCGATCAATGTGACTTCCAAGATAGATAAAGTGATCGATCTCTTCTACTGGTTTGTTTTCCATGTATATTTTGTCACTTGTTGGAATTAAACTTTTCATGACTTTAGTCTTTTCATGATTGACCTCAAGCCAATTTTGCTGGCTATTGATGATAGTTCATTTGTGTTTTCCTGCATTGTTTTTATCTGACTGCTGATGAGAACTATGTCATCAGCAAAGTCGAGGTCCTCCAAATGGTCTCCTTGTATCCATTCGATGCCTTTATTACCAGTGCAGCATTTCTTCATTATGAAGTCCATAACAATTCCAAATAACAAGGGCGATAAAATACATCCTTGTTTAACCCCTGTTTCTATTGGGAAACATTCGCTCAGTCCTTCCTCTGTTCGAACTGCACATGTCTTTCAGAAGCCTTGAAAAGTTGTGGAAATCAAAACTCATTAGCACAAACACAAAACTTAGGCTATTCAAATCAAATGTACTATCAACCCTTACGTATGCGTGTGAAAGCTGGAAAACAACAAGAGATATAGAAACAAAGTTGAACGCATTCGAAAATAAATGTCTAAGGAAAATACTTGGTATAGAATGGAACGAATTCAAAACAAATGAGGAAATTAGAGAAATCGCCAATCAACCACTAATATCTTCAGTAATAAAGAAAAGACGATGGTCATACGTTGGACATGTGATGAGAAGAGATAATAATCGAATAGCAAAGCAAGCCCTCATATGGGAAACAACAGGTAAAAGAAAAAGAGGAAGACCCAGGGAGACACTGAGAAGAACATTGATGAGAGAGGCAAGAGCAGCAGGAGTCGGCTCCCTCAATGAGATAGAACTGCTTGCACAGAACAGAGACAGATGGCGAGATTTGATAAAATATCTTTAAAAGAAAACTGCTAGAACAAAAATTCATATAGGAGAAGGTGTATCTTGGTCTACGCCCTATGGGCCGGTTACGGCTCGAAAGGTCAATAGATAGATAGATAGAAACATCAGAGACTTGTCAGTTTGACAAAAATCTCTTATTCTGTAATCGAGTGTGTAGATTATCTGTACAAGTTCCAAAAAATTATTCCTGTTTTTTTTTGTTTACTATAAAAAAAGGGGTGTTTGTTGTGTTATTCTTTGTATTTGAGCAGTTTATTTAATGTTTTATGATATCTGTACATTGAAAACATTAGTTTATCCAGAGTTGAAACTTTTAGACTAGAGGACATGAAAATCGTTGAATCTTGTCTGTTCTATACATCATATATTATTTAATGAAGGTCACTAAAATTTGTTTCCATTCCTTCATACTTCAGCTACTGGCAAGGTGGGATTGTGCTCTATTATTTTAATGTATTTTGCATAACAACAAGTTTCCTACAGAACCATTCAGTGTGTCTGAAATGATGAGAGGTATTTTATTTTCTACCTTGCAGTTTTAAAGCATTCAGCTTTGGTATTAAATTAATCAGGAAGACAAATGTTTTTATGGATTTCTTGTCTTTCGGTTTATCCTTTCATTTCCATTTTTTCTTCTTTCACTCCTCAACTCACAAAAATTGTGACAGTTTCCAACAGTAAGCCAGCGCACTTCACATTAAAACAAAATGTCACCAAACCCAGCATCTAAGAGCGCAATAAATTCTCAGTGTCTTTCAGCTTTTCATCTTGCTTATTAAATTTACAACATTTGCAACTGTTCTCAGTGTCTTTCATCTTTTTCATCTTGCCTATTAAATTTACAACATTTGTAACTGTTCTCAGTGTCTTTCATCTTTTTCATCTTGCCTATTAAATTTACAACATTTGCAACTGTTCTCAGTGTCTTTCATCTTTTTCATCTTGCCTATTAAATATACAACATTTGCAACTGTTCTCAGTGTCTTTCAGCTTTTTCATCTTGCCTATTAAATTTACAACATTTGCAACTGTTCTCAGTGTCTTTCAGCTTTTTCATCTTGTCTATTAAATTTACAACATTTGCAACTGTTCTCAGTGACACTGATTGATAATTCATATATTTTATTTTTCTTTACAGAATATTTTAATGGATAATGTAATGAATGGACAAGCAATACATTTTTTTTTTAGATGTAGTATTGATCTAGTATTATGGAAAACTGTTACTTTAACTCCATCTGTTGCACTGCCATTTCCTTTATTTAGCTTTTTTTAAAAATAAATTGAAATATTCAAAGTGTTAAATATGTCAGTCTTATGGTGCTGGTTTTTAGTGGACAGTTAAAAAGTTCTTTTGTGAAATTCAAATTCAGAGACTTAGATTTCAGAAACGATTGGCGTCACTGCAGGCAGAGTGTTCCCATATCTGCTCAGCCTCCATCCCAGCATTCGACAAAGTTTTCAATTCTGATTGTTCAGACTGTTCTAGTGAACATGTGTTTTGAAAAAAAAGGTGCACATCTTATGAAGCACACTTCTGGGTTGCTGTAATGGCCTTCATGTGCCGTAGGCAAATTTATGATCAGTGAGTGTATTTCAAGAATCGCTGTCCCAACAAATGAAGTCAGGCCTCCACTTCAGTGAACACCCGATTTGACAGTAGTCCAGCTGGTGACGAATTTGCAGTTGAATACAGATCGCACATCTCATCATGGGGCAAAGCTGGGGCCTGGTGCCATTCCACATCAACCCATGGTCAGCCATCAACAGCACTATATGCACACCAGTGCCACAGCTGATGACTTTGTGGTCAGGTGAACGCAACTGACCCAAAGCTGTCCCTGCAAAAGAAAATCCAGATCAGAAATAATCAACAGAAAACTCCAACAAAAATGCCTTCAGTCCTGAGCCTGAATTGACAAGGCAGCCATCTTGGCCCACCATACCAACAGGAATGTAAAATCAGAGTTTCTTGTTGTGACTGAAATAAGAAGTTAAATGGCTAGAGTGGTGTCTGTGCTCCCTCCTGTCTAGAGTAGTGTAGTAACATTCACATTTGTTCATAATATCATACACAGTTGTTTGTCATTGATACCTTAGTTGATTTGCTCATTTGTATCTATGCATGAAGATATAATACACGTGATTCTTCTTTTACATGCAAAGTGATTAGAAGAAATGAAATCTTCAATGTAAAAGAGAAACTTTTGTGGTTAAAAACTGGATATTGCTTTCCAGAAACTCTCAGATTGATAGTTTTCTTGATCCTATTGTTGAAACAATAACTAAAATATTCAAGCAAAGATAATAACTTTAGCAAAAAATTGTGTCATTTGTTTATGGTGTCACAAATTGAAACCACTGTCGTAAATTATCAATTTTACAAATGAGAGGAATGTACTAGGCTCAGGCTGTCTTCATCCGTATGTGCTTAAATATTTTCAAGGTTGTAACCAAAATGCCACTTTCGTATGAAAACAAATAGCTGTGCATACAGAGCAGGTGAAACTTTGCTTTCCATTTCATTAACTTTTCTACTTTACTGTCTGATGGGACAGGGAAACCAATTCAAATCTTTTAGCCACCTTATATAGTCTCCAAAAGCAGATGCATTTTTCATAGGGCAGTTTATAATTAGCTCACCATCTCTGAAAGATTTTTCCAGCTCTAAAAATGCCTTGTAAGAAGCTGTTAAACCCCCATTCTTTGCTGACTGCTGTAAAATATTTTTTTGTTAGTTTTTTACATTAAAACACTAACACACACGGGAGCAGTGTGAATTGTACTTGTGGTCAGAAAAAAAAAATACCCCCACAGTCGACCCTTTGGTAGAAGTTGGTACCAGGATATTACCCTGGGAAGGTGAGGAATGTCGCTTCGCATCTGAGTTTCGATGCTTGAAGCGACACTATACAGAAATATCCAAACATTTCTGGATAGGCGGACGAGCACATATGGGTGTAAACTCGCGTGCTAAGATGCAGGTTCAAGTCTCGTACTTTACCTTTACCTTTACTAACACACATTGCTCCTTGTAGCTCCTTAACATTTTTCTTTCTTTCTTTGTTTCCTCCTTTGTCTTTCGGCATTGAGGGGAGATATAGTTTGCAATTTCTTGCTCTTCTGCTGTTATACCTCTGAGTGTTCTCTTGCTGTTATACCTCTGAATGTCTAGTATTCTGTTTATCCACCTTTTTCTTGGTCTGGTGTTTTCATATTGATTGTTGGTAACTCATATTAGAACTCGTATTAGATTTAGTTCTTTATGTCTAATACAAGACTGAATTTCTTCATCTATTGTTGCTTTATATATGCAATAACTGGTTCCTGTTTAACAGTAGGAACTGGACAAAGAGAACATTGCCAAGTTTGTTCTTCACTCCTTAAGAGAAGAGGAGGAGAACAGGTGGGACAATGATGTATATATTGAGAGACTGAGGAGTCTAAAGGTGGAAAAGGGATCTGGCCAATCCAGTGTGCTTAGTGGGGAAAAGCAGATGCATCTATAATCAACACCTTACAGGAACAATCAGTCTGCATATGCTTTGAGAAATGCTGGAACAGGCGGTGAAGCGGATATGGGGGTGCCGCAACTGCAGTGAAACTGATTCTATGAATATATTAGAATAGAATAGCTGGTTCCATTTCTAGTCTTTTTAGTAACTCTTCATTTCTGATCTTGTCTCTCGGGTTGTTTCCTGTCATGCACCTGACACACTTAATTTTTGTGATTGTTATTTTTCTAATAGTTCTTGAGTTTAACTGGAACTTAGTATTGGGATAGCAATAGTTTTATAAATAGAATAAGTAGTTTTTGTTTTTTTTCACTTTTTGATTGAAATTATCATTTTTCTTTTGTAATGTGGTATTTCTTTGGTTCCACTATTTTGAACTACTAATAAAGATTAAAAAAAAAAAATGAGTAGAGGGCTGGGTAGTCTAGAGATATGATGTCAGCCTCTGGACAGGAAGAACCCAGGTTCAAAGCTCACCATTTAAAAAAAAAAATAGGAAAAATTAATCTGTAATTCTTCTTCTTCCATTCCTCGTTTGCTTTTCAGTGTCGAGGGGAGATATCATTTCTGGTTTTTTTCTCTTCTGTTCAACTCTGCTGCTGTTATGTTTCCTAATCTGTGGTTACTTCATGTATTTACTCGCTCCTGATCTTTTGGGTAGTGTGAACCGATGCCTAGCCCTCTAGGAAAATGACAATAAACATGAGGTTGTTTGAACACTTCTGCAGGTTCAAGAACCCATGTCAGTTGCAATTGAAAAGAATAGGTCATAAAATTTGGCCACTGCACAGGCAAAATTATGAAAAAAAATCTCCCCACACCGTGGATCCCAGGTTGTGTTACAGAGTTCTTGCATGTAGGTCAAGGTTCTCCTCAGATTTTCTTGAGGGGGATATCAAAACACAGATGGATTCATCCAGTGTGCAGTGATCAATCAGAGGACCACAAGCCCCAAATCAGGATGCCTTTCATAATATGAATAGATGTGAACAAGTTATAATTATATGCCTCAGAACAGGACACAACCGACTCCACAGTCACATGTATACAAAATTCATGATCGGCACTTCAACTACTTCTACATGTAGACAGGCACCCCAGACTGCTGAACACAAACTTCAAGACTGAACTAAATATAGTAGACTGAGGAAAATCCATTGGCTCATAGATACAACACTGCAGACAAAATTAGATGGGCCACTGCAAAAATTCGGTTGGCTTACCACGGCAACAGCCGGGGTTCGTAATCCTGGCGAGGACACCTGGGTTTTACTAATTCCCTAAAAATTAGTAGGAGCCGCGATAGCTCAGTGGTTAGTGAACTGGACTACTACGGACAAGGGGTAGGGTTCGATCCCAACCGACGGCTCCGGGTTCACCCAGCCTTAAATGGGTACCGGATTTTTTCTGGGAAAGTAAAAGCAGCACGGGCGTAATACCGACCACATTACCCCAAAAATCATGTGCTGAAGGTCTGTAAAATATAGGGTCACTAACACCATATTTCCCTATACGCCAGTTGGCGTGACGGGGGGTACTTTACTTTACTTTACTTACTGCAAAAATTACAAAAGACAGTAAAATTTATACAGGAAACGGCATTGCAGTTATAGACAATACTTCAGGCGAACGAAAGATAGATAGATCCAATGTGCAGTGATGATGATTCGAATAACAAAAACAACAAAGATTGTAAAGCATAATCAACTTGATACGACAACCATACTTCATGAAAAATAGTGAGGTAAAAAACAT
This sequence comes from Megaustenia siamemsis, assembly GCA_032433765.1. Lineage (NCBI taxonomy): Eukaryota > Metazoa > Mollusca > Gastropoda > Stylommatophora > Ariophantidae > Megaustenia > Megaustenia siamemsis. The sequence goes on along the minus strand of JAVIAB010000050.1, from coordinate 54,549,503 downwards.
CTTTGGAAGAATGAACAGTTGTGTCAAGTCAGCCATGGTTCAAATGCAAACATAGACCTAAGCTCACAAGGTTCTGTCATCTCCAGGAAGAGAACACCACTATTTCGTACTGCATCTATTAAACATCCAGAAAAGGCTGATTTTTCTACCTAATGCACATCATCATAATGCCATCTCTGCATCGAAGGTTGGCTACCATTCCACTCTCTCTTGCTCTGATAGTGCAGGTTATCCTAGGCTGACTTGTCCATCTTTTTGGTGCTACTCATCCATGTTAGTCTTGGTCTGCCTCTGCCTCTTTTACCTTGTAATTTCCTTCCAAGATTACTTTTAGTAGTCTGCTGTGTCTTTTAACATGTCCAAAACTTCATCCGAAAAATTTCATTTGTCTTGTTTGAATTGTGTTTAGTAGTTTTCTTTTAATTTTTACTTGTTTTAAAACTTTATCATTTGTTTTCTTTTCTTTCCATCTAATTCTTCCTATTCTTCTATAAATGCACATTTTAAAGGCTTCAATTTTCTGTTCTGTTTCCTTGTCTAATGCTCATCTTTCTGCACCATACAGGAATGCCCATGGTCTTAATATTATTCTGTTGATTTATATTATTAAAAAGTAAAACCATAGAAGAGTGCCAGCCAAATAATCTCAAGTGGCCCATTGTCCACAAGCTGGGCCACACTGTTGGCAAGCTGGGCCACACTGTCCACAAGCTGGGCCACACTGTCCACAAGCTGGGCCACACTGTTGACAAGCTGGGCCACACTGTTGACAAGCTGGGCCACACTGTTGACAAGCTGGGCCACACTGTTGACAAGCTGGGCCACACTGTTGACAAGCTGGGCCACACTGTTGGCAAGCTGGGCCACACTGTTGGCAAGCTGGGCCACACTGTTGGCAAGCTGGGCCACACTGTTGGCAAGCTGGGCCACACTGTCCACAAGCTGGGCCACACTGTCCACAAGCTGGGCTACACTGTTGGCAAGCTGGGCCACACTGTTGACAAGCTGGGCCACACTGTTGACAAGCTGGGCCACACTGTTGGCAAGCTGGGCCACACTGTTGACAAGCTGGGCCACACTGTTGACAAGCTGGGCCACACTGTTGGCAAGCTGGGCCACACTGTTGACAAGCTGGGCCACACTGTTGACAAGCTGGGCTACACTGTTGGCAAGCTGGGCCACACTGTCCACAAGCTGGGCCACACTGTTGACAAGCTGGGCTACACTGTTGACAAGCTGGGCCACACTGTTGGCAAGCTGGGCCACACTGTCCACAAGCTGGGCCACACTGTTGGCAAGCTGGGCCACACTGTCCACAAGCTGGGCCACACTGTCCACAAGCTGGGCCACACTGTCCACAAGCTGGGTTACACTGTCCACAAGCTGGGCCACACTGTCCACAAGCTGGGCCACACTGTCCACAAGCTGGGTTACACTGTCCACAAGCTGGGCCACACTGTCCACAAGCTGGGCCACACTGTCCACAAGCTGGGTTACACTGTCCACAAGCTGGGCCACACTGTCCACAAGCTGGGTTACACTGTTGACAAGCTGGGCCACACTGTTGACAAGCTGGGCTACACTGTTGGCAAGCTGGGCCACACTGTCCGCAAGCTGGGCCACACTGTCCGCAAGCTGGGCCACACTGTCCGCAAGCTGGGCCACACTTTTGTAAAATATCTGTTTGATAAAATGTTGGCACTTTGAATTTGTTATCTGATTGATAAAATGTTGGCACTTTGAATTTGTTATCTGATTGATACAATGTTGGCACTTTGAATTTGTTATCTGATTGATACAATGTTGGCACTTTGAATTTGTTTATACTTCACAGTTTTGCAGATTTTAAATTTGTTTTCAAGCTGTTTTCTGGATAAAAGTTTGAACCACTTGATCACAGACACTGATTGATACAATAACAACTATTATGTGATCCTGTTGTTTCCTACCTTCATCAAACATACAATGAATATAATGAATCTTGATTACATTGCATGGTTCTGGCTTATAGTTGGCTCATTTTTTGCCCCAATATTAATTATTGGCCACATAATGTCGATTATCAAGGCCATCCGGTAAGTGTTTTTTTGTGTGCAAATAACTAACATGTACACAAATATATTTATATAAATTGCCACTGAGCTGAATTGTTGGAATTTGCTGCCTTGCTGCATTTAGACCTTACCATAATATTATGCAAAAATGCATGCAGACGGTTCCTACTACATGCTGGTTATATACACTGTTAATCCAACATTTTAGTTTCCATATTCTACTCAAATCTGGATTTACTCCTGATTACAAGTCTCATATCTACACCCTTTTAATCATCAGTCATGCTCCATGTGAGGTCAAGACAGCTGTAAAGTTTAAGATGTACAGAGTCTGTAACTCATAGCTGACTTCTTGCAACAGAGTCAGTGGCAACTAAAACTGATCATGATCATTGTCCATATCTCTGCGGTGCCTCAGGAAACAGACTAACCAGTCTGGCCATGTAAGAAGGGAATGAAGAAGAAAAGCAACCTAGAACTCAAAAATGCAGTGCTGAGGTCGAATGTTTTGGGCCGAAAGATGCAAACACCACAGCTTGCTGTTAACTGCAACACAATGCAGCCACTCTGACCTAATGCCCTTTAATGGTTGTTGAAGCTTTGGTGAATGTAAGAAAGAATGAAGAAAAGATTCTCCAACAGACAGTCAAAGAGTAAAAGTAGTAAAGTACCCCCGTCACGCCAAGTGGCGGCGTATAGGGAATATGGTGTTAGTGACCATAAATTTTACAGACCTTCGGCACATGATTTTTATTGGGTAATGTGGTCAGTAATACGCCCGTGCCGCTTTACTTTCCCAGAAAAAAATCCGGTATCCATTTAAGGCTGGGTGAACCCGGAAGCCGTCAGTTGGGATCGAACCCTACCCCTTGTCCTTTGTAGTCCAGTTCACTAACCACTGAGTTATCGCGGCTCCACAGTCAAAGAGAGCCTTCAATATTTCTCTCTTACCCAGCTAGAACTCACTGATAATGCCCTTGTAGCAAATGAATCAGTCCTTTTATTGATAAGGACTCCTGGGTGTCCAGATCTACACTATCTTTGAAGGTCAAAGACTACCAGGTGTTTAATCTACTTATACAGAAGTGAGACAAAATACAACACATAGCAACAGAGAATGTATATAGTAACATGAAACATACACAAAAACATAAAACATTTACAGCAACCAAAATCATTACAAGCAACAAAAATACAACAGAAAACATAGATATTAATATATCGCATTAAACAGCTAGAACAAAACAAATTGTAATATCACACATCAACAACAAAAAATGTATGTAACACAGCAGCAGGAAACTTACATAGCAACATATCACACCACACATCAACAACAACAAAAAACCACTCCAAAACTGAAAACATGCATAGCAACATATCACAGTTCACAATAACAAAAAACTTCATCATCATCATCATGTGCCATACAGGTTGGCGTATGTGATCATGTCCTTCCACAATCTTCTATCTACAGTGCATCATATCAGTTCTGTTGTTGATTGTTTTCCATGCCATGAAACCAAGCTATCCAGTATTTTCTCTCTTTGTCGTCTGCGATCTCTCTTTCCTTTTATTTTGCCAGTTGTAACCAAGTATTCCAACTTTCCTCTTCTCATGATGTGTCCGAAAAATGTTGATTGTTTCTTCTGATGTTTTTTAGAAGCTTACAAAAAACTTACGGTTCAAAAATTAATGCATCACATCTATTCTCTCAGCTAATAATAAACATAGAAGCATGACATTTTTCACACTTTAAATATGACATGTGTCGATTGTGTGCACCAAATTGCACTGCAATAAGCCAAATAATACAACTGCACTAAACTGTTGAAATGAAGCATGTTAGAAACTTGCATTATAAGCAGCGAATTGCAATAGAATTTCTCATTTCAGAGAAGGAAACTGTTGTGAACATTCACACGTGCCTTTGTGATGTGTATGGAAGTTTTGCGATTGACAGGAGCACAGTAAGTTGAGAGAATAAAAGAATTGGAAAGCGGAGATATGGAGCTTTCTGATCGGCTGCACTGTGGACAGTCTGCCACAGCCACCAATAAAGAGATGTTGATATGCACTGAGGGCATTATTCTTACTGATAGGCGCATCACTCTACTCACTTGTTGGTCTTAAAGTTGTCAGGTCAGCATTGGTAGTGCAAATGCAGTTATAAAAACTCTCGGATTCTCTAAGGTTTGTGCAAGATGGATTCCACGAAATCTCACAAATGAGCACCAATTGCAAAGAAAAGCAATTTCTTCTGAACTGTTGGATCGTTTCAATGTTGATAGAGAGAACTTTTTAGCTAAGATTGTTACAGGGGATGTAACCCGGGCACATCATTTTGAATCTGGGATAAAATGACAGTCAATGGAGTGGCATCATCCGCACTCACCATGAAGAAAGAAATCCAAGACATTTTCTTCAGCTGGAAAAGTCGTGGTCACTATCTTTTGAGACATTAAAGGTGTGATTCTTGTAGATGTTATGCCAAAAGGAGAGACAATAAATTCGCAAGCTTACACTAAGACATTGAAAAAAAAACTCATTCAACATTTTCGCAGATTTCGGCTGCACAAGAATCCAGCAGACCTGCTTCTACTTCACGACAATGCGCATCCTCACACAAGTCTGACAACACGGGAAGCAATCACCAGATTGGGTTGGACTGTACTCCCCTATCCACCATACAGCCCTGATTTGGCACCCTCTAATTTCCATTCCTTTGGTCCACTTAAAAATGCCCTCCATGAAACAAGGTTTGAACATGACGAGGGAGGGATTCATGCAGCGAAGAAATGGCTACACGATCAATACAAAGACTGGTACAAGCTAGGAATACATGCACTTGTTGTGCGCTTGCAAGTGGATGGCTGAATGATACTGATGTTTACATGAATAACCATATGTTCTGTATAAAAATTTCAAACTTTTTGAAATAGAGGTTCCTGAGAAAATCGATACGGTGCATTACTTTCTGAATGCACTAAGTAATATAGCATCATAAAACATATATAGTAACAAAAAATTGTTTTCAATATCAATTGACAATGAGTGAAGCCACCAGAAGGGAAAGACCAACAACACTCATCTATATAAATATATATATATTTACAACACTATATGACCGGCAACACTCAGCTATATATATATACAACACTATATGACCGACAACACTCAGCTATATATACAACACTATATGACCGACAACACTCAACTTTATATACAACACTACATGACCGACAACACTCAAGCTATATATACAACACTACATGACCGACAACACTCAGCTTTGTATACAACACTATATGACTGGCAACACTCAGCTTTATATACAACACTATATGACCGACAACAATCAGCTGTATATGCAACACTATATGACCGACAACACTCAGCTAAAAATACAACACTATATGACCAACAACACTCAGCTATATATACAACACTTTATGACCGACAACACTCAGCTATATATACAACATTATATGACCAACAACACTCAGCTATATATACAACATTATATAACCAACAACACTCAGCTATATATACAACACTATATGACCGACAACACTCAGCTATATATACAACATTATATGACCGACAACACTCAGCAATATATACAACACTAGATGACCAACAACACTCAGCTATATATACAACACTATATTACCAACAACACTCAGCTATATATACAACATTATATGACTGACAACACTCAGCTATATATACAACACTAGATGACCAACAACACTCAACTCAATGCCAGATGAACATCTTGAGACCCCCCACCACCCTTTTCCCCTTTTGGAAATGCATACCTCTCTCTCTTAGACACCTATTTTCTTGGCCAGACTGGTTAGTCTATTTCCATTGCTATCACAAAGATATGTAGTAAAGTCTTGATCTATTATGGTTTACTGATATTAGCATATAGAGTTTATCATGAGTCTTCGACCACTTCCAGCTGAGGTGTTGTACCTTTTAATTTGCTTCCCATAAGAAGATTTTGTCTTTATATTATTACCCCATTAACAATGTGATGGGAATGTTTTATCTTTAATTTAATTTATACTTTGGCATTTCCAGTTAGAAACAAAACATATACAGAAAGTTGAACTGGGTAACATCATTTATTATAGTTCATCATTACAGAAAGTTGAAGTTGATAACATCATTTATTATAGTTCATCATTACAGAAAGTTGAACTGGGTAATATTATTTATTATAGTTCATCATTACAGAAAGTTGAACTTGATAAACATCATTTATTATTGTTCATCATTACAGAAAGTTGAACTTGATAAACATCATTTATTATAGTTCATCATTACAGAAAGTTGAACTGGGTAATACATGTATTATTTATTATACTTCATCATTACAGAAAGATGAACTTGATAAACATCATTTATTACTGTTCATCATTACAGAAAGTTCAAATTGTGAACATCATGTATTATCATCATCAAGTACCGGGCCTGCTGGCGTAGGTGATCATGTCTCTCCACAACTTTCGATCTTGGCAGCTATTTATCATTTCTGTTGTTGACCTTCTGCCAAGCCAATCTCTTAAGCTGTCTGTTATTTTTTCTCTTTGCTTACCTCTCTCTTCGTCCCTCAATTTTTTCAGTTGTTACAATTTACTCCAGTTGTTCTCTTCTCATTACATGGCCAAAAAAATGATGATTGTTTCTTCCTAATATTGGAAATTAGCTCTCTTTTTGCTTTGACCTCTCTCAGAACATCTTCATTACTCTTCTTAGCTGTCCATGGTACTCTCAACATTCTTCTGTAAACCACTTTTCTACAGACTCCAGTGATTTCCTTGTTTGTTGTCCTATTGTCCATAATTCACATCCATATGTTAATACTGGCTCTACGTAACATTTAAGAACTCTTTTTCTTGTTTCTATTGTCAAAAATGGATTGCATAGTATCTTCCTCACTTTTGGAAAGCTGCTTTTGCCTGATCCATTCTGCATCTCACCTCATTTGTACATCTTCCATCTGAGGTTAACAAAGTTTCCAAATATTTAAATTCATTTACCTGTTTTAATATTGTTCCACTTGTCTTTATTTTGCACTGAGGTGATGTCTTTTTCTTTGTTGTTACCATTACCTCTGTCATTTTGCTATTAAGCCTGAGCCTTTATTTTTGCTTTCTTTCACTATAATGTCCAACATTTCTTGTAACTCGTTTTTACCCTTAGTGATTAAGACTGTATCATCAGCATACCTTAGATTATTTATATTATGACCTCCAATTGTTATTCCAGGCATGCCCCTTATGGATCTTAAAATAATCTCACTATAAATATTAAACAACATGTATTCTATCTATCTATTGACCTTTCGAGCCGTAACCGGCCCATAGGGCGTAGACCAAGATACACCTTCTCCTATATGAATTTTTGTTCTAGCAGTTTTCTTTTAAAGATATTTTATCAAATCTCGCCATCTGTCTCTGTTCTGTGCAAGCAGTTCTATCTCATTGAGGGAGCCGACTCCTGCTGCTCTTGCCTCTCTCATCAATGTTCTTCTCAGTGTCTCCCTGGGTCTTCCTCTTTTTCTTTTACCTGTTGTTTCCCATATGAGGGCTTGCTTTGCTATTCGATTATTATCTCTTCTCATCACATGTCCAACGTATGACCATCGTCTTTTCTTTATTACTGAAGATATTAGTGGTTGATTGGCGATTTCTCTAATTTCCTCGTTTGTTTTGAATTCGTTCCATTCTATACCAAGTATTTTCCTTAGACATTTATTTTCGAATGCGTTCAACTTTGTTTCTATATCTCTTGTTGTTTTCCAGCTTTCACACGCATACGTAAGGGTTGATAGTACATTTGATTTGAATAGCCTAAGTTTTGTGTTTGTGCTAATGAGTTTTGATTTCCACAACTTTTCAAGGCTTCTGAAAGACATTGCTGCTTTAGCCAGTCTGATTCTAATTTCTTTGCTCGTATCCCCTTCTCGATCAATGTGACTTCCAAGATAGATAAAGTGATCGATCTCTTCTACTGGTTTGTTTTCCATGTATATTTTGTCACTTGTTGGAATTAAACTTTTCATGACTTTAGTCTTTTCATGATTGACCTCAAGCCCAATTTTGCTGGCTATTGATGATAGTTCATTTGTGTTTTCCTGCATCGTTTTTATCTGACTGCTGATGAGAACTATGTCATCAGCAAAGTCGAGGTCCTCCAAATGGTCTCCTTGTATTCATTCGATGCCTTTATTACCAGTGCAGCATTTCTTCATTATGAAGTCCATAACAATTCCAAATAACAAGGGCGATAAAATACATCCTTGTTTAACCCCAGTTTCTATTGGGAAACATTCGCTCAGTCCTTCCTCTGTTCGAACTGCACATGTGTAACCATCATACATGTCTTTGATAATATTTATGATTTTTGATGGTAAGCCATATTGCTTCAGAATTTTCCACAAAGAATCTCTATGAATACTATCAAATGCTTTTTTGAAGTCGATGAAGTTAAGTACAAAAGGTTTTTGCTTTTCAATGTGTTCCTCCAATATAAGTCGTAGAGTGAAAATGTGGTCAAGACAGCTTCTCCCTTTTCTAAACCCAGCCTGTTCTTCACGCATTACTGTATCTATTGAACCCTTTATTCTATTTAGGATGATTTTACAGAATAACTTTGAGGCAACTGACAAAAGTGTCACGCCTCTCCAGTTGTTACAATCTCTAAGATTGCCCTCAACATGTATTATAGTTCACCATTTCAGAAAGTTGAAATTGTTAACATCATGTATTATAGTTCACCATTTTAAGCCAGCTATTTTGTTCATGCAAATAGGATAACTCCGTCACTAAAGAGCTTATGTATTTTTGAAGTTCTCTTTCTTTGTCACAGTTATTTGTTACTGATACTTTAGCTCATTTGCTCAATTGAGTCTTTCCATAAAGATAAAATACATTAGCTTCTTCTATTATACAGACAAAGTAATTAGAAAAACCTTATCTTAAATTGTAATAATGTATGTCGTTAAAAATTGAATCTTGAGCATTGAGAAACTCTCAGATTTGCTAATCATTGATCAAATTTACTGAGCATTAACTGCTCAAATATCATTTATACTTTAGCTAAAAAATTTTTTATATAATTCATTGTCATTCACCACTAGGATTAGTTTTGTTGTTATGTGCATGCTGTTGATGTTCATTGATCAGTCTCCTGACAGTTTCTGGTCTAGACCAGACAAAGCATGCTGGGAAGGAAAACAGTTTAGGAGTTTTTGAAAGTCAGAATGTTCTCTATTATTGTCTCGCTCTCTACCACGAGCTTGTGAAAGATAGTACACTCTCTCAGAATTCTCTATTATTCTCTCTCTCTCTCTCTCTACCACAAGCTTACGAAAGATAGTATGCACTTTCAGAGTTCTCAATTATTGTCTTTCTCTACCACGAGCTTATGAAAGATAGTACACTCTCTCTCAGAATTCACTATTATTCTCTCTCTCTCTCTCTCTCTCTCTCTCTCTCTCTATCTACCACAAGCTTATGAAAGATAGTACACTCTCTCTCAGAATTCTCTATTATTCTCTCTCTCTCTCTCTCTCTCTCTATCTACCACAAGCTTATGAAAGATAGTACACTCTCTCTCAGAATTCTCTATTATTCTCTCTCTCTCTCTATCTACCACAAGCTTATGAAAGATAGTACACTCTCTCTCAGAATTCTCTATTATTCTCTCTCTCTCTCTATCTACCACAAGCTTATGAAAGATAGTACGCACTTTCAGAATTCTCAATTATTGTCTCTCTCTACCACGAGCTTATGAAAGATAGTACACTCTCTCAGAATTCTCTATGATTCTCTCTCTCTACCACGAGCTTATGAAAGATAGTACACTCTCTCAGAATTCTCTATGATTCTCTCTCTCTACCACGAGCTTATGAAAGATAGTACACTCTCTCAGAATTCTCAATTATTGTCTCTCTCTACCACGAGCTTATGAAAGATAGTACTCTCTCAAAATTCTCTATTATTCTCTCTCTCTATCTCTACAACAAGCTTACGAAAGATAGTACACTCTCTCTCAGAATTCTCAATTATTGTCTTTTTCTACCACGAGCTTATGAAAGAAGATAGTACACTCTCTCAGAATTCTCAATTATTGTCTCTCTCTACCACGAGCTTATGAAAGATAGTACACTCTCTCAGAATTCTCTAATATTCTCTCTCTCTCTACCACGAGCTTATGAAAGATAGTACACTCTCTCTCAGAATTCTCTATTATTCTCTCTCTCTACCACAAGTTTATGAAAGATAGTACACTCTCTCTCAGAATTCTCTATTATTCTCTCTCTCTCTCTCTCTCTCTCTCTCTCTCTCTCTCTTTCTCTATCTACCACAAGCTTATGAAAGATAGTACGCGCTTTCAGAATTCTCAATTATTGTCTCTCTCTACCACGAGCTTATGAAAGATAGTACACTCTCTCAGAATTCTCTATTATTCTCTCTCTCTACCACGAGCTTATGAAAGATAGTACACTCTCTCAAAATTCTCTATTATTCTCTCTCTCTACCACGAGCTTATGAAAGATAGTACACTCTCTCAGAATTCTCTATTATTCTCTCTCTCTACCACGAGCTTATGAAAGATAGTACACTCTCTCTCAAAATTCTCTATTATTCTCTCTCTCTACCACAAGCTTACGAAAGATAGTACACTCTCTCAGAATTCTCTATTATTCTCTCTCTCTACCACGAGCTTATGAAAGATAGTACACTCTCTCTCAAAATTCTCTATTATTCTCTCTCTCTACCACAAGCTTACGAAAGATAGTACACTCTCTCAGAATTCTCAATTATTGTCTCTCTCTACCACGAGCTTATGAAAGATAGTACACTCTCTCTCAAAATTCTCTATTATTCTCTCTCTCTACCACGAGCTTATGAAAGATAGTACACTCTCTCTCAAAATTCTCTATTATTCTCTCTCTCTACCACGAGCTTATGAAAGATAGTACTCTCTCTCAGAATTCTCAATTATTGTCTCTCTCTACCACGAGCTTGTGAAAGATAGTACACTCTCTCAGAATTCTCTATGATTCTCTCTCTCTACCACGAGCTTATGAAAGATAGTACACTCTCTCTCAAAATTCTCTATTATTCTCTCTCTCTACCACGAGCTTATGAAAGATAGTACACTCTCTCTCAAAATTCTCTATGATTCTCTCTCTCTACCACGAGCTTATGAAAGATAGTACTCTCTCTCAGAATTCTCAATTATTGTCTCTCTCTACCACGAGCTTATGAAAGATAGTACACTCTCTCTCAAAATTCTCTATTATTCTCTCTCTCTACCACGAGCTTATGAAAGATAGTACACTCTCTCTCAAAATTCTCTATTATTCTCTCTCTCTACCACGAGCTTATGAAAGATAGTACTCTCTCTCAAAATTCTCTATTATTCTCTCTCTCTACCACGAGCTTGTGAAAGATAGTACACTCTCTCAGAATTCTCAATTATTGTCTCTCTCTACCACGAGCTTGTGAAAGATAGTACACTCTCTCAGAATTCTCAATTATTGTCTCTCTCTACCACGAGCTTGTGAAAGATAGTACACTCTCTCAGAGTTCTCTATTATTCTCTCTCTCTCTCTCTCTACCACGAGCTTATGAAAGATAGTACACTCTCTCTCAGAGGGTGTCCGGTTAGCGCAATCGATAGGCGGTTGGCTTACCACGGCAACAGCCGGGGTTCGTACCCTGGCGAGGACACCTGGGTTTTACTAATTCCCTAAAAATTAGTACCTCTGAAGTCGGAGTAAATCTGCCTGCATGGCGAGGGGCATCCTGTAATGGGATAAAACAGACTTTACACGCAAAATTCAGTCCCACAAAATTGAGTGGGTGGGACTTCGTCAGAGGTCAAAGCTGACGAAAGCGAACGAACGAACGAACTCTCTCTCAGAATTCTCTATTATTGTCTCTCTCTACCACGAGCTTATGAAAGATAGTACGCGCTTTCAGAATTCTCTATTATTGTCTCTCTCTAACACGAGCTTATGAAAGATAGTACACTCTCTCTCAGAATTCTCTATTATTCTCTCTCTCTCTCTCTCTACCACAAGCTTATGAAAGATAGTACACTCTCAGAATTCTCTATTATTCTCTCTCTCTACCACAAGCTTATAGTACACTCTCAGAATTCTCTATTATTCTCTCTCTCTCTACCATGAGCTTATGAAAGATAGTACACTCACAGAATTCTCTATTATTATCTCTCTCTCTCTACCATGAGCTTATGAAAGATAGTACACTCACAGAATTCTCTATTATTCTCTCTCTCTCTACCATGAGCTTATGAAAGATAGTACACTCACAGAATTCTCCATTATTCTCTCTCTCTATCTACTATGAGCTTATGAAAGATAGTACACTCTCAGAATTCTCTATTATTCTCTCTCTCTCTACCATGAGCTTATGAAAGATAGTACACTCTCAGAATTCTCTATTATTCTCTCTCTCTACCATGAGCTTATGAAAGATAGTACACTCACAGAATTCTCTATTATTCTCTCTCTCTCTCTCTACCATGAGCTTATGAAAGATAGTACACTCACAGAATTCTCCATTATTCTCTCTCTCTATCTACTATGAGCTTATGAAAGATAGTACACTCTCAGAATTCTCTATTATTCTCTCTCTCTCTACCATGAGCTTATGAAAGATAGTACACTCTCAGAATTCTCTATTATTCTCTCTCTCTACCATGAGCTTATGAAAGATAGTACACTCACAGAATTCTCTATTATTCTCTCTCTCTACCATGAGCTTATGAAAGATAGTACACTCACAGAATTCTCTATTATTCTCTCTCTCTCTCTACCATGAGCTTATGAAAGATAGTACACTCACAGAATTCTCCATTATTCTCTCTCTCTATCTACTATGAGCTTATGAAAGATAGTACACTCTCAGAATTCTCTATTATTCTCTCTCTCTCTACCATGAGCTTATGAAAGATAGTACACTCTCAGAATTCTCTATTATTCTCTCTCTCTACCACGAGCTTATGAAAGATAGTACACTCACAGAATTCTCTATGATTCTCTCTCTCTACCACGAGCTTATGAAAGATAGTACACTCTCTCAGAATTCTCAATTATTGTCTCTCTCTACCACGAGCTTATGAAAGATAGTACTCTCTCAGAATTTCCTGTCATTATCTCTCTGTTTTGAGTTTAAGGAATGTAGTACTGTCAGAATGTTCTGTTATTGTCGTTCTTCCATGAATTTATGAAAGAATGTTCTGTTATAGGCCCTCTTCCGTTATGAGTTTATGAAAGATCAAAATTTGTCGAATTGTTCTAATATTGTCTCTCTTCTATGAATTTATGAAAGATTGTAATCTGTTAGACTGTAATATAATTGTCTCTCCTCCATGAATTTATGAAAGATCTATAAGACTGTATTATAATTGTCTCTCTTCTATGAATTTATGAAAGATTGTAATCTGTTAGACTGTAATATAATTGTCTCTCCTCCATGAATTTATGAAAGATCTATAAGACTTTATTATAATTGTCTCTCCTCCATGAATTTATGAAAGATCTATAAGACTGTATTATAATTGTCTCTCTTCTATGAATTTATGAAAGATTGTAATCTGTTAGACTGTAATATAATTGTCTCTCCTCCATGAATTTATGAAAGATCTATAAGACTGTATTATAATTGTCTCTCCTCCATGAATTTATGAAAGATCTATAAGACTATTATAATTGTCTCTCCTCCATGAATTTATGATAGATCTGTAACACTTTACTATAAATGTCTCTCCTCCATGAATTTATGAAAGATCTATAAGACTATTATAATTGTCTCTCCTCCATGAATTTATGATAGATCTGTAACACTTTACTATAAATGTCTCTCCTTCATGAATTTATGAAAGATCTGTTAGACTGTATTATAAATGTCTCTCCTCCAAGAATTTATGAAAGATCAGTTAGACTGTATTATAAATGTCTCTCCTTCATGAATTTATGAAAGATCAGTTAGACTGTATTATAAATGTCTCTCCTTCATGAATTTATGAAAGATCAGTTAGACTGTATTATAAATGTCTCGCCTCCATGAATTTATGAAACATCTGTTAGACTGTATTATCAATGTCTCTCCTCCATGAATTACATTGTTCTGAAGTTTTTACATACGACCCCTGTGTCGTGAAGATGCAGGTGACAATAATTATTTAAGTTAATGTCTTGTTCGTGACCAGTGCTGGCCTAACTGTGTGACGCATTGCAAAAGCTGATTGCTGAAGAAGAAGATTTACTGGTTCCGGGCACTTATATGACGCATGCACGTTACCTTCACAAAATGTTTTACCCACATTCATGTATTCACAGTGAGAAGAGCACTCTTAGGACAGTTCTTGGTCATCCAATTGGTAAGATTCCCATCATCCCCTGCCACAACTAATACAGAAATATTTCTTTTTCTTGTTTCATATTCTCACCATGGATACAAGTGATCGTCGTGAGATCCAGTGCAAACAAGAAAAGAAACTCAAGCAAGAGAAACTTAAGCAAGAAAAATCTGCAATAAGTACATTTCAAAAAGAGAATCAAGAAAAAAAAGAAACTCAGTAATGAGGAACTTCAAAATGAAAAATAGGAGAAAATGTAAGATGTTTAGAAAAAAACATGTTTGTAGCCAAAGTTAGAATCTTATATAAAAGACAACCTAGAAAATCCAAGTGATATAGTTCCCAGGTAGTCTAGTGGCAAAACACAATTTATTCTACTGTAGTTATTCAAATGATCACCTTACACTACAGCATACAGTAGCAACACTAGTTTCTTCTTTTTTCTTCCATTAAGTGTAAATCCTTGTATCAACAGTCAATGATCAAAGTCAGTTTTTTTTTCTTCCATTAAGTGTAAATCCTTGTATCAACAGTCAATGATCAAAGTCAGTTTTTTTTTCTTCCATTAATTGTAAATCCTTGTATCAACAGTCAATGATCAAAGTCAGTTTTTTTATCTTCCATTAATTGTAAATCCTTGTATCAACAATCAATGATCAAAGTCAGTTTGTTTTAACGAGTGTTGCACGTATTGTTTAGTTGTACTGACATCGGCAATACAAGTGTTTTTTTTTTCTTGAGATCCTTCAACACTGACGTGTTGAAGACATTGAGGCAGCTCGTCATGAGGAGGCGGCTTTGATGTTGCAATAACGTCGAATACAGCATCCAGCAGATAGAAGCAATAACATGTAGAGTAGAGTTTCACGTATATTTCCTTCCTTCCTTCCTTCCTTCCTTCCTTCCTTCCTTCCTTCCTTCCTTCCTTCCTTCCTTCCTTCCTTCCTTCCTTCCTTCCTTCCTTCCTTCCTTCCTTCCTTCCTTCCTTCCTTCCTTCCTTCCTTCCTTCCTTCCTTCCCCTCCCTCCCTCCCTCCCTCCCTCCCTCCCTCCCTCCCATCCTCCCTCCCATCCTCCCTTCCTTGCAGATTCCAGTTGTGTTGCTGTCAGGCGCCTTGCCTCTGCTTCATGTACACAACCAGAGAACTATTCAAACAATGTGCGCACTATTCATCATCTATTGGAAACATACCTATAGACTTTTGCCCGATTGTTGTGAAGCCAAATCCTCAACAATCTACACCAAAGATTTGAGAGTTAATCTCACAAAATCAAGAATTTCGTGTCAGAAAATCTTCACAGAGAACTTACACGAGCCAAGGTTTTCAAGAGAGAACTAGAAGACACAGGTATAGCTAAATGGTGCAGCATTAACTCTCCGTAAAGCCAAAATAGCATTATCATAAGAAATAGCAGTGATTATTGGAATATGAAACTATAGCTAAAAAGTGTTTCACCATCAAGTGCCATCTCCGCAACGAAGGTTGGCTACCATGGAGCGTCATTCTGCTCTGTCTCTCGCTTAGATGGTGCAGGTTGTCATAGGCTGACTTGTCCATCTTTTGATGTTACTCGTCCATGTTAGTCTTGGTCTGCCTCTGCCTCTTTTACCTTGTATTTTCCCCTCCAGGATTACTTTTAGTAGGCTGGTGTGTCGTTTAACATGGCCCAAAAATCGCATTTGTCTTGTTTGAATTGTGTTTAGTAGTTCTCTTTTCATTTTTAATTGTTTTAAGACTTCATCATTTATTTTCTTTTCCTTCCATCCAATTCTATCTATTCTTCTATATATCCACATCTCAAAGGCTTCAATTTTCTGCTATGTTTTCTTGTCTAATGTCCATGTTTCTGCACCATATAGGAATATTGAAAAGATGTAATATTTTGCTATTCTTAGTTTTAGCCCTGGTGTTATTTGTTTTGATGTTAGTATGTTCTTCATGACATTGAAATTACTTTTTGCCATTCCTATTCTTTTGTTTATTTCAGTTGTACATTTTCCATCACTGGTTATAGTATGTCCAAGGTAGTTGTAGTTCTGAACTGTCTCCAGGTCTATTCCTTCAATTTTGATATCCACTTGTGGGTTTTGAGTATTTTCTTTGTTTATGATCATAGTTTTAGTCTTTTTGATATTCATATCTAGTCCATATTTTTGCTTATCATGTTTAAAAAATGGCGAATGAGAAGAATTAAAAAAGTGTTTAGAAATGTAAAAGCAATCTTTCTCCCACCACCTCTGATTTCACACAACAACTGCTCCTCTACATCGTCCATCCAAATGGTATTGAGTGGGTAGCTGCTTACAACTAGCTTTTGCACCTTTCGGTCCAACATATTCGATTCAGCAAGGCATTTTTAGATACGGAGTTGCCCTTTTGTCTTTGATTACTTCTCATTGTCCCATATTGGGTAATTAATCTTGCACATTATGTCTTTGAATTCTTCTTATTGGCCCAGATTGGGTAATTAATCTGTCCAGCTTTTGTCATTTAATTCTTCTCATTGGCCCAGATTTGGTAATTAATCTTTCCTATTTTGTCTATGAATTCTTCTCATTGGCCCAGATTAGATAATTAATCTTTCACCTTTTGTCTTTTAATTCTTCTCTTTCGCCTAAATTGGGTAGTTAATCTTTCCTGGTCCACCATAGGAAGATGAAGTAAGATGTTGATCCCTTTGGTACACTGGTCCTAACTAGCAACCAGCTGTAAGTCACTGAACACCTTCAGCCCAGGTGCTCCTGGTTGTCCACATTTGCAATCAAAATCATAGGGAGAGGGGGATCTGAGTGGTCTAGAGGTAAGACATGATTCCCACTACGAGCAGTGGACATTTTTTATTTTTCATTATTATAATTTTTTTTTTTTTAAAATCATCAAATCTGTGATTTCTTCGTGGCTTTACCTTCCTGTGGTCTCTGGGTAGTGAGATCTGATGTCTGGCTCTAGAGGTTAACGACAACAACAAAAAAATGACCAAAAATAACGACAATAAAAAAAAAAAACAGGTCCTTATATACAGCACACGTTAAAGAATCCTTGGGATTTTGAAATAAAAAAGAGTTAGCCAAAAATGGTCGCAGCCCGGACAAAATTTATAGGAGGAAAAATCTACCCAAAGCGATAAAACTCTCGACGATAAAAATGAGAGTACCTCTGAAATAGAAGGATGTCTGCCTGTATGGCAAGGAACACCTGAGCACACGTCTGCCGGTGTGAAAAATAGGAACAAGTGATATTCACGCAAAATTCAGTCCCATCGAGACTACGATAGAGATAGAACGCTGGCAAACACAAACATATAAACCAAAATATAATAATTCATCACTGTTTAAAATATGTCAGATTTATTTCTCCCTTACTGGCAATTATAGGTTACTGGTCACATGATCAAATCTAATCTTCTCACCCAATTTGTTGATGATGGGACCAAAAATGAACAAGGTTTTCCTGAACATGTGTCCAGACTATCATACTCTACACTCCATAGAATTAAAGTGAAATTTGTTCATTCAAATTATTACATTCTTTAAAATTAAAATGATTAAAAAAATACTCTTATATTTGCCTGCGAATGTATTCAGATTATTGCTTTTCACTAAATTAAAATGATATATTCTACCCAAGGAAATGTATTTAGAATGTGGTTTTGTATTGTTTATATTGAGTTTGAAACATGTTCCAGCTATCCTGTGTGAACTCACATATACTGTACACTAGCACACACGAACAACAACCGTATTATGTATACACCTCAGACCTTCACCCAAATGACAGAGATCAGGCAAAGAGGCTCGTCAGGCAGGCGTGTTACAACAATTAAGCGCCACACACACACACACACACTGCAGAATTCTTTTAATTCCACACAAAATGAACATGCCCCTTTTCAAATTTCGTTGCAATATCTTCATTTGTGTTAGAATTATTGAGGACATGACGAGTTCACTAGCGAGTGAGGCACCCTGTATAAAACCATTGGTGGCACTTTTTGTTTGTTTGTAGCGTGGTCACTATTGCATCCTTGTTTTTAATCTTCTTCATCTTCCCTTCCTCGTCTGCCTTTCAGTGTCGGGAGATATAATTTGCGGTCTTTTGCTATTCTGTTCGCTTCTGCTGCTGTTATGTTCCCTAGTGCTTCTAATATTCCATCGATCCATCTTTTTCGTGGTCGACCCTTGGGTCTGTTGTTCTCACAACGTTTGTTGAAGGCTCGTTGTGTTGTGTTTTGTTCTTTCTACCTTGTCATGTGGCCAATCCATTTTATCTGTTGTTTCCTTATATATTCTACGGCGGGGGCTATTCCTAGCTTTTTTTCTCAGTTCTTCATTTCTGATCTTATCTCTCAGACTGTTTCCTGTCATTCGTCTAACACATTTCATCTCTGTAGAGGTTATTTTTCTTATTGTTCTTGCATCTAGGGTCCAGGTCTGGCATTGGTAGCACAACGTTGGGATGAAGATTGTATTGTATAGTGCTCGTTTTGCCTCCAGAGTTATTTCCTTGTTGGACAATAGTGGTTGTTTTTAATGATTCATAAAAATACAAAGTAAATAAATGAAATATAAAACAGTTACACAATTAAGTCTCGATGAATCTAGTAGAGAAGACTGGGATCAAACCCAGCCTCTAACAGGCATACTGGAGGCCGTCGCCTCAGAGTTTCCTCCAATAGAAAATATTTGTTATTCTCTAGACCTTCAACAAATCATTTTTTTTTTCTATTTCTTTTCCAATTCTCCCTCACATTTAGCTTTACTGCAGCTTCGCATTTTTATGCATTCATTTGCTTTTCTTTGCCGGAACCTCTTACTTTCAACACACCAGTTCATCAGCCTTTTGTTATAATAATAAGGGAAATAATAACTTCATTTTGTCGAGTTATAAATGCAACTGTTATCTCTCTTTCATTATAAAATAACAGCCGAGAGACACATCACAAGCAGACAAAATCATCATCATGTGCTGTACCGGTTGGCGTTGGCGATCATGTCCTTCCACAATATTTTATCCACAATGCATTGTTTGAGTTCTGTTGTTGACTGTTTTCCATGCCATGACACCAAGCTATCCAGTATTTTCTCTCTTTGTCGTCCGCGATCTCTCATTTCTTTTATTTTGCCAGTTGTAACCAAGTATTGGACTCTAGATGCAAGAACAATAAGAAAAATAACCTCTACAGAGATGAAATGTGTTAGACGAATGACAGGAAACAGTCTGAGAGATAAGATCAGAAATGTAGAACTGAGAAAAAAGCTAGGAATAGCCCCAGCCATAGAATATATAAGGAAACAACAAATAAAATGGTTCGGCCACGTGACAAGGCAGAAAGAACAAAACACAACACAACGAGCCTTCAACAAACGTTGTGAGAACAACAGACCCAAGGGTCGACCACGAAAAAGATGGATCGATGGAATATTAGAAGCACTAGGAAACATAACAGCAGCAGAGGCGAACAGAAGAGCAAAAGACCGCAAATTATATCTCCCCTCGACGCTGAAAGGCAGATGAGGAAGGAAAGAAGAAGAAGAAGAAGAAGAACCAAGTATTCCAACTTTCCTCTTCTCATGATGTGCCCAAAAAATGTTGATTACTTCTTTCTGATGTTTTTTAAGAGCTCCCTTTTTGTGTTGGCCTCTTTGAGAACTTTCTCATTGGTCTTTTTATCTGTCCAGGGAACTTTCAACAATCTTCTGAGAAATCCCATCTCTGTGGCCTCTAATCGTCTTTTCATTTGTTTGTCTATTGTCCATGATTCGTTTCCATAGGTCAGAATTGGTTCTATATAGCATCGATGAACTCTCTTTCTCATTTCTATTGACATAGATTTGTTGCATAAGATATTTTTCATTTTCTGAAATGCTATTTTGGCCTGAGCTATTCTGCTTTTTATTGCTGTGGTGCATCTTCCATCTGATGTTATCACTGTGCCCAAGTATTTCAAACGTTGCACTTGTTTCAGATTTGTCTTGTTTATTTTTATGCTGCATAATGGTGATGATTGTTTCTTCGATATATACTTCTGTTTTCTTACTGTTCAGACTGAGACCTTTCTTGTTGCTTTCTTTTACTATTATATCTATCATTTCTTGTAGCTCATTCTCTGTCTCTGCTATTAAGACTGTGTCATCCGCATATCGTTTATTATTTTTGTTGTGACCGTTGACTTCAATTCCTTTATTGTCTACTATTGATCTCATAATATATTCGCTGTAAAGTGAAAACAAATCCATCATCCAGGCGAAAGCCATCACCTATGGGTCGCTGGCAACTTCCAGCTCTGGTGCTGTCTCGAGATAATAATGATGATAAAAGTAACATTCGTATAACATTTGGGTAATTAATGTTGGCCGAGTAAAATGTAGTGACAGGAAGGTATGTCGAAGGCAGTATGTATGTCACATTTGACAGCGCTGGTTTGAGACAGTTTGCAGACATACGTCAGGAGCAACAAGAAATCCAGTTTTACTGTCAACCTTTTTATTTCCAGCTCACCAACTTTCAATTGTTTTCATTTAATTTCTGTTCAGTTGTAGAAGTGTAAGGGCATGGAGGATAGTCGGTACTTGTGTGCTGACTTCCAGACAATTAAAGACAATGGTTAGTGTAAGCTTCAATGTGGAATGTAAACGTTCCCTCCACGTCTTCATAGGCTTTTGGCAATATGGTGTTGGTGATTATTATTTTTTTTTTTTTTCGCAAGCCCGGCACATTGTTGGGTGATATGGTCCGTATCACGCCAGGCCACGTTTACTCAAAAAAAAAAATAAATAAATAAATAAAAAAAATAAACCAATCTCGGGTACCAATCTTTAGAGATTTGGTAAACCCCAAAGCCGTGACGTTCTGAAAAAAAAATCTGCCAATTCTGGGAATCGAACCCTAACCCTTCAGATCAGTAAGCGAGCACACTAACCACTCAGCCACAAAAACTTAAATGTAAGTGAATGGCACATAAGAGAGACACATCTCAAGTCCTCTTATTTCAAAATACGAGGAAGAAGGCACATGTCAGAACCAGGGCTAAAAGCTGTTGTCGACACATAGCTGACTGCTTCCACCAGGGCAGGTGAACAAGGATCATCTAGATTCTGTTCCACCAGGTTTAGGTGAACAAAGGATTATCTAGATTCTTTTCCACCAGGGTAGGTAACAAGGATTATCTAAATTCTACTGAACCAGAATATGTGAACAAGAATTATCTAGATTCTGCTCCACCAGGTTAGGTGAGCAATGATTATCTAGGATAGGTAAACAGTGACTATCTAAATTCTACTCCACCAGAGTAGTGAACACTGGATATCTAGATTCTGCTCCACCAGATTAGGTGAACAATGATTATCTAAATTCTACTTCACCAGAACACGTGAACAAGGATTATCTAGATTATGTTCTACCAGGATAGATGAACAGTGACTATCTAAATTCTATTACACTTGCATAGATGAACAACGTTTATCTAGAATCTACTCCACCAGGATAGGTAAACAAGGATAATTTAGATTCTACTCCACCTCTTCGTGGTGTCTCCTATAATAAACTAATCATTCAAGCTAAAAGATACAATATAAAAGGTTAGTGGGTCCTTGAAAATACAGTTTAACACTAAATAATAAAAAAAAAAATCAATACATAAAAGAGGTCTTTAATTAAAAAAAAAAAGCAAAGTACACATTTTGAACGTCCCAGAATAAGAAAATATAAACAATTAAAAGCCAGTCCTATCTGTGCTTTTTTATGCTTTATTTTTGTTTTGTTATCTTTGTTTCCTTTGAATTCAAACCAAGTATGGGATCAAGGCGCCGAAGTGATAAGAAGATATAATAGGTATTGTCTCACAGGAGGAACGGGCAAAACAGAATGAGGCAGAAATTCACAGAAGAGCGTTGATAAGGGAGGCAAAGGCAGTAGGCATCTACTTTTTTCTGATATCGAGAAACTCGACCAGAACAGTGGTTTGTGTCGAGCCACACTGCGATTCGTAGGTCTGATGACACCAGGTTCTACCAGAACAGTGGCTTGTGTCGAGCCACACTGCGATTCGTAGGTCTGATGACACCAGGTTCTACCAGAACAGTGGCTTGTGTCGAGCCACACTGCGATTCGTAGGTCTGATGACACCAGGTTCTACCAGAACAGTGGCTTGTGTCGAGCCACACTGCGATTCGTAGGTCTGATGACACCAGGTTCTACCAGAACAGTGGCTTGTGTCGAGCCACACTGCGATTCGTAGGTCTGATGACACCAGGTTCTACCAGAACAGTGGCTTGTGTCGAGCCACACTGCGATTCGTAGGTCTGATGACACCAGGTTCTACCAGAACATCGAAACGGTTGACTTTTGTTAGAAGGAAGACTCCACGTTGTGAGTTATATGTTAAACTTCTCTTTCCTCCTTCTTTACTTCTTTTTTTGCCTTTAAGCGTCTAGGGGAGATATAGTTCGTGGTCTTTTGCTCTTCTGTTGCTTCTGTTAAGTTTTCTAGTGTTTTTAATATTTCACCAATCCAGCGTTTTCGTGGTCAACCTTTGAGTCTAGTGTTCTTGCAACGTTTACTGAATGCTCGCTGTGCTGTATATTCTTTCTGTTTTTCACCCGATGGCCACTAAAGGAATTGATAGTCCTCTACGTCATCCGTCCTTAGAAAGACGTTTAATGGGTGTAAATGCGTTGTGTCGAAGTTTACTAGCTTTAGGTACCGCGGTGCCGTTGTTCTTCGATCGCTACTTGTTTGACCAGACTAGACATTTTAGACTGTCTAGAGGAACCGCGGAGAGGTGGAGTAGGATGTTGATGGTTTAAGGTACACCGAACCAAGCGCAAGGCATCAGCTTTGTGTCGCCTTGAGCTTCAAGTTCTGTTGCAGTGAGGCTTCTTGTCTACATGATGTATTTTGATTTTTCTGTGTAAATACGTTAAAAAAAAAAAAGGTAAAGTACCCCCGTCACGCCAAGTGGCGTATAGGGAAATATGGTGTTAGTGACCCTATATTTTACAGACCTTCAGCACATGATTTTTGGGGTAATGTGGTCGGTATTACGCCCGTGCTGCTTTACTTTCCCAGAAAAAAATCCGGTACCCATTTAAGGCTGGGTAAACCCGGAAGCCGTCGGTTGGAATCGAACCCTACCCCTTGTCCTTTGTAGTCCAATTCACTAACCACTGAGCTATCGCGGCTCCATGTAAATACGTGGCCGAACCATTTTGTCTGTTGTTGCTTTATTTATCCAGTGGTGGAAATTACTCCTAGTCTTTTTCTCCATTCTTCATTTCTGATCTCATTTCTCAAGCTGTATCCTGCCATTCGTCTAACACATTTAATTCACTACAGTAATACAGGTCCTGTATGTAGCAGAAACATGGACCTTAGACAAGAAAACAGAACAGAGAATTAAAGCCTTTGAAATGTGGATCTATAGAAGAATAGTTAGAATTGGATGGAAAGAAAATAAAACAAACAATGAAGTTTTAAAACAACTAAAAATGAAAAGAGAACTACTAAATACAATTCAAACAAGACAAATGCGATTTTTGGGTCATGTTAAAAGACACCGCAGCCTGCTAAAATTAATCTTTGAAGGGAAATGCAAGGTAAAAGAGGCATGGAGCAGACCAAGACTAACATGGACGAGTAACATCAAAAGATGGACAAACCAGCCTTTGACAACCTGCACCATCAAAGCAAGAGACAGAGTGGAATGGCGCTTCATGGCAGCCAACCTTTGATGCGAAGACGACACTCAATGATGATGAATACAGGTCCAGGACTGGCCATTGGTAGCAAAACGTCGGGGAATTTTGTGTTGTAGAGTGCCCGATTTGCCTCAAGAGTTGAGCAACAGTTGAGATAGTTTATTTTGACTATCTTTGTTGCATCTTGAGTCTATTTCTGCTGCTTGTGAATTGTCGTTTGTAACTAGACTTCCGGAGTATTTAAATACCTCCACTTGTTTTAATTGGCTGCCGTCTATTTTGATGTTGATGTTCTGTTTTACTTTTGTGATATTCATAACTTCTGTTTTGTTGATATTGATTTTCATGTTGTATCGAGTTCTAGTGCTGTTAAATCTAAGTCTTCTTGTAGGTCTTTTATTTCCCCATGTTTGTGACTATTGAACAATGCACCAAAATATAGAGATTACACGATTTATAAAATACAAGAAATATACTTTATTTTTAAATAGGAGACACCATCTACAAATGATCAGCGCCAGTAATAACTTATACATACAGAGATACAATTTATTCCCGTGTTGTGTTCGGAACCCTATACTATAGTCATGAATACACACATGCGTGAAAAGGCATCGATAATAATTGCAATTTTATTTTTCAAGTTGCTTAGTTAGCTGTGGGCTCTAGCGTTTATTTCATGTGACAAGACGCCATGTCCAGGAGTACGAGTTCCATCTCGCTTCAGGCTGTCTTGTGTGTGTGTGTTTTTTTTTTTTTTTTTTTTTTTTGGCTGTTGTTGATCGTTTGTGAACTTTTTTCCCCGAGTGCTGTAAACATAGCTCTTCCCCTGAAATGATTCGATGATCTATCGCCTCGAAAGTTGCCCTTCTTAATTATATTCATTTATTGTTATTTGTTTCCTGATAGCTTATACCAGTTGGTTTTGTTTTTTTAACGACTATATTTTTCCTCCTGCTGTCTTTCTGTCACGCTCACGAAATGCCCGAAGTTTTCTTTCTGTTACAATCCTCTTGCCACTGAAAAAGGGAGCTCTTAAAAAACATCAGAAAGAAACAATCAACATTTTTCAGGCAAAATACAAGGAAAGAGAGATCACGGACGACAAAGAGAGAAAATACCGGATAGCTTGGTGTCATGGCATGGATTACAAGTCAACAACAGAATTGATACGATGCACTGTAGATAGAAGATTGTGGAAGGACATGATCGCCTACGCCAACCGTACATGATGATGATGATGACAATCTTCTTTTCTTACCGTTTTTCATTTCCTGTATTTCACATTCATTCAGTTTTATATATATATATTTTTTTCTTTACTATTTCTTTATGTCCCTCCCCTTTCGTTCATACTCTTTATGTTTATTTCTCTTTGTCTCTGTTGTTGCTTCACTCTTAGTTTTCCTGGCATGTATTTATTCTTTCATTGACTCGCTTTCTATTTTACAATCTGTATCTTATGTTGCTCTTTGATCCTTTTTTTAAAAATTCATTCTCTCTTTCTTTCTCTCTCTCTCTCTCTCTCTCTCTCTCTCTCTCTCTCTCTCTCTCTCTCTCTCTCTCTCTCTCTGCGATCAGGACTCAATCAGAGTAGGATTCCAGACTCTCACATGAAGTCAGCTGTCAGGGTAAGTATTTTGGTCGCCCCCACAGACAGAACATCACATTTAGAGTCTGCCAGATTCACTCTGATTGAACACCCGTTAAAACGTTGCACTGTGTTCTGCGCCAGTGGCCCAGTGCATCCGATTTCAGCCAGCATTTATTCAGGTTTGTTTTCCTTAGCCTTTGATTGTCCCCAATCTTCCTGCAAGGCAGCAGATTGTCTTTTCTGTAGGGGGATTCTGCCTTAGATGGTCGGCCCTCCCAGGTTTACGAGCACCATCTGCCCGAGTCACTAGAGGTGACTAACACAGACATGCACACACAAAGATATGAGATGTGACTAACACAGACATGCACACAGCGATACGAAGCATGACTAACACTGACACACATCAAGATACATGACACATGACTAACATAAACATGCATATAAAGGTATGAGATATGACTGACATAGACATGCACACACAAAGATATTAGATGTGACTAACACAGACATGCACACAGCGATACGTGGCATGACTAACACTGACACACATCAAGATATGAGATATGACTAACACAGACACACATCAAGATATGAGATATGACTAACACAGACATGCACACAGCGATACGAGGCATGACTAACACTGACACACATCAAGATATGAGATATGACTAACACAGACATGCACACAGCGATACGAGGCATGACTAACACTGACACACATCAAGATATGAGATATGACTAACACAGACATACACGCAAAGATATGATACATGACTAACATAGACATGCACACACAAAGATATGACACATGACTAACATAGACATGCACACACAGATATGAGATATGACTAACATAGACATGCACACACAAAGATATGAGATGTGACAAACACAGACATGCACACACAAAGATATGAGATATGACTAACATAAACATGCACACAAAGATATGAGATATCACTAACACAGATACACACTATTCATTCTATTTTCCACAGTGCACTTTTTATTTCTCTTGTACTCATTCCACCCTTCCCTCGCTACCTCTTTTTCTATTTATTTTTATTTCTCTCTTTCTTTCACCATTACTCTTTCGTCTATTTTTCTTTCGTTCACGTTCTTTCTAGTTCTTCTTCCTTCTCCTCCCCCACACTCCCGCCAGGTTCCTCTTTATTTATTATATTTAGTTCTCTCTCTCTATCTCTCTCTCTCTCTCCATTATCCTTTCGTCAATTTTCTTTCCCTCACTTTCTTTCTAGTTCATCTTTCTTCTCTCCTCTCCCTCTACCTCTTGTTTCAATTTATTTTTATATGACTCTCTCTCTCTCTCTCTCTCTCTCTCTTTCTCTCTTTCCATTACTCTTTCATCTATTTTTTTTCGCTCACTCTCTGTTTGACTCTCTTTCTCTCTGCCTCAACAAACAATACATAATGTAGGCACGGCGGTAATGGAATGGACCAATCACTCACGCATACTGCATGCCGCACCAGTACATCAGTGGAGCAAGAACCACGGACTACAGAACGTCCTTCAGAAGGCGGTCGTGCGGGACACAATCTGCGGCTCGGAAACTAGATCCGAGTGGAGCAAATAGTGGCCAGACAAGGAGAGTGGTCTCCCTTGGTCTGAGTGAAACTTGGTCAAACACGCTGCACGTACCGGGTAATTTTAGATCTGTTTCTTTGTATTCTGGCACTAGGCCTTGGTTTGTTGGGGAGGTGGGGAAGTGAGGTTTCGGGACCATAGTTAGCTCGGAAAGATGTTGCAAGAGTGACAGAGTGGCAGAGTGGCAGAGAGAAAGAGGTATGTCGGCAGGAGGAAGCATGGTAACAGATTGGTCTTTAGTTTGAAATACAAAATACCCTCTACCGAAACGTTAAAGACACTAACACATCCACCTAAATTGCAGCTGTTTGTAAAGTACCCTTTCTATCTTCTTCTTTGCCTCGTTTACGACATCCTTCAGGTATCATCATCATCATGTGCCATACCGGTTGGCGTAGGTGATCATGTCCCTCCACAATCTTCTATCTACAGTGTATCAGTTCTGTTGTTGACTGTTTTCCATGCCATGACACCAAGCTATCCAGTATTTTCTCTCTTTGTCGCCAGCTCTCTTTCCTTTTATTTTGCCAGTTGTAACCAAGTATTCCAACTTTCCTCTTCTCATGATGTGCCCGAAAAATGTTGATTGCTTCTTTTCGATGTTTTTTAAGAGCTCCCTTTTTGTGTTGGCCCCTTTGAGAACTTCCTCATTGGTCTTTTTATCTGTCCAGGGAACTTTCAACATTCTTCTGAGAAATCCCATCTCTGTAGCCTCTAATAGTCTTTTCATTTGTTTGTCTATTATCCATGATTCGCTTCCATAGGTCAGAATTGGTTCTATATAGCACCGATGAACTCTCTTTCTCATTTCTATTGACATAGATTTGTTGCATAAGATATTTTTCATTTTCTGAAATGTTATTTTGGCCTGAACTATTCTGCCTTTTATTTCTGTGGTGCTTCTCCCATCTGATGTTATTATTGTGCCCAAGTATTTAACGCGTTGCACTTGCTTCAGATTAGTCTCGTTTATTTGTATGCTGCATGGCGGTGATGATTGTTTCTTCGATATAACCATTACTTCTGTTTTCTTACTATTCAGACTGAGACCTTTTTTGTTGCTTTCTTCTATTATTATGTCTATCATTTCTTGTAGTTCGTTCTCTGTCTCTGCTATTAAGACTGTGTCATCCGCATATCGCAAATTATTTATGTTGTGACCGTTGACTTCAATTACTTTTTTGTCTACTATTGATCTCATAATATGTTCGCTGTAAAGTGAAAACAAGTCCGGTGACAGAACACAGCCTTGTCTGACTCCTTGTTTTATATATTGGAATTGTCCTGTTTGGTTGTTAATTCGTATAGCTGCTGTTTGTTGCCAGTACATGTTTTTTATGATTCGCAGATCCTTGCCATCAATGTTTAATTTCTCCAGCATATTGATTATTTCCACATGCTTTACTTTGTCAAATGCTTTCGTGTAGTCTATAAAGCACATATATAGATCTTTCTTTACCTCTATAGATCTTTCTATAAATGTCCTTAAGATGTATATTGCGTTATTGGCGCCCTTTCCTTTAACAAATCCACATTGTTCCTCACTTATTTCTGGTTTTATTTTGTTACTTACACGTCTCATGATTATTCTTAGTAATATTTTAGTCATATGGCTCATGAGACTAATAGTGCGATGGTCTTCACAATCAGTGGCGCCTGACTTCTTCGGTATGGCTACAAAGATAGATTTTAGTAGATCTTCGGGTATGTGTCCAGTATTATATATGTCATTGAGTAGTTTTGTTATGACTTGTACTCCCAACTCTCCTAATGCATTTATCTCTTCGATTGTTATATTGTCGGGACCTGGAGCGTTGCCTCTTTTCATGTGTTGAATTGCGTCCTCAACTTCACTCTGCATTATTGGTGGTCCTGTGTCTTCATTTGAGTTGTTTAATTCTGGTCTTTCATCATCATAGAGTTGACTGATATATTCTGGCCATCTTTCCATTGTCTTCTCCTGTCCCATTATTATATTTCCTTCCTTTGATTTCCCACATCCTGAAACTTTGACTTCCTTTCTTCCTGTTAATTCATTTAACTGATTGTGCATAAATTTTGGGTCTTTCTTTTGTTGTTTTTCCATTTCTTCACATTTCTGTTTTAACCATCCTTCCTTTGCTTCTCTGCACTTGTTTTGGATCTCTTTGTGCAATTAAATAGAAGGTTGTGACTTGTCATGATTATTCCAGGCAATTTAAGAAGGTAGTTTGTCATTCCTTTCCTTCTTGACATTGACTGCACTAGTCGGAGATGGCAGCCATTGTCTCTATACATGAGATCCTCTGCCTGCCATCGCGGTGTGGGGACCACAACCGGCAGTACTTGTCGGCTGCTCCCACAACACCATCCACCACCTGCTCCAATGGCTTCACATAACCCTGATATGGGGGGCTAAACGGGAGCTCCACCTTGCCCAGGGGTGTCCCGAAGACTAGCGGAGGAAAGAAGACGTCTTACTCATCCTTTGGTAGGGCAGAACCCTACCCCAATAACCTACCTTCAGGTATAGAGGTAGCTAAAAAAGCTATAGTACGCGTTCTTCTGGGAAGCTAAATCATTGTTGTAACATTATGATGATCTTGCTGCTGGATTTCCTTGACCTTCACCCTCCATCGTGTGTTGGATTTGCCTCGAGCTCTGCGCCATTTCGCTCTTCATACCCGTCAACAAATATGTCCCATAATTTGTTTCTTTTTTATTTTATTTATTTATTTTTTTAAACAGGACGGAAATAGCAAGCTCCTCAACGAGCCTACCATAGCGATCTCTTACAGCGAGGGTTACCACGTGTCCTCATTTTCCCGGACATCATGTCCTCAATTTCAAATGTTAAATTACCGCCTGGAAGGAATTGTCAAAATCAAAGCAAATGTCCAGAATCTTGATCTGTAAATTATCCTTCTTCCCCCTTCCTCTCCCCTCGTTTCAAGTGGATGGTACTTGAAACCATCTGATGGATCCGTTGAAAACCCATCCATTCTTCTGTCATCTTCTGATATGTGTTCTTTACTTGTATTGTATAAGTATCTTTAACATCTTTTTTTTTATTTAAAGGTGTTCAAGGCGATCATGTCCTTCCATAATCTTATATCTACAGTGCATCGTATCAGTTCTGTTGTTGACTGTTTTCCATGCCATGACACCAAGCTATCCAGTATTTTCTCTCTTTGTCGTCTGCGATCTCTCTTTCCTTTTATTTTGCCAGTTGTAACCAAGTATTCCAACTTTCCTCTTCTCATGATGTGCCCGAAAAATGTTGATTGTTTCTTTCTGATGTTTTTTAAGAGCTCCCTTTTTGTGTTGGCCCCTTTGAGAACTTCCTCATTGGTCTTTTTAGCTGTCCAGGGAAATTTCAACATTCTTTTGAGAAATTCCATCTCTGTGGCCTCTAATCGTCTTTTCATTTGTTTGGTGAACTTGTAGCACTCGGTTTAAAAAAAAAAATAAATTAAATAATCAACAGAAAACAGGGAAAAAAAATATAGACGACACCAGAGGGAAAAGAAAAAGAGGCCAACCTGGAGAAGCGATACAAAACAGAGGTAAAAGCTGGCGAACGTAACGTGTCTTTTTAGTTCAAATGCAGTGGTCAGCTCAGGTTTAGCGAGCCTGAGAATAACCTGAGTACAACCCTAGCGCAGCTGTGCCATAATTTCCAGGAGTAGTGATACAGTAGTTCGTAAATGTTATGTAAAGCCAGTTTTAACATATGGATGTGAATCAGGGACAATAGGACAACAGACAAGAAAATCACTGGAGTCTGTAGAAATGTGGTTTTACAGAAGAATATTGAGAATACCTTGGGCAGCTAAGAAGAGTAATTAAAACGTTCTGAAAAAGGCCAAAGCAAAAAAGAGAGCTAATTTCCAATATTAGGAAGAAACAATCATCATTTTTTGGGCCATGTAATGAGAAGAGAACAACTGGAATATATTGTAACAACTGGGAAAATTGAGGGACGAAGAGATGGAGGGAAGCAAAGAGAAAAAATACTAGACAGCTTAAGAGAATGGCTTGGCAGAAGGTCAACAACAGAAATAATAAATAACTGTCGCATTCGAAAGTTGTGGAAGGACATGGTCACCTACGCCAGCAGGCCCTGTACTTGGTGATGATGAGTGATACAGTATAATGGAAGTCATGGTTCCTGGACGACGCGTCAGGGACAGACAGACCAAAAGAAGGTGGTTTCAGGTTATCAAAGAGACGTTGAACATGACAACAGAAGAAGTGGGAGATTTGGCTGGAGACAGAGATTCTTTCACACAGGCTGTGGTGAATGCAACATTCAGCAAAGGATACACATAAGGAGGATTGGTTGGTCTCTGAGGCAAGACGCCGGCTTCGAGACAGAGAGGTTGTGGGTTCAAATCCCGGTTACACCAAGATTTTTATTTATGAGTCTCTCTCTGCGGCAACCACCCCTGGTCCTGGCTTGAAGCGTCAATTACTCATCGGCGGAAAAAATATGAGTACCTCCTAAGTCGGAGTTATCTTTTTTTTTTTTTTTTTGTTATGAAGCAAGTGAAATCTTCGAACATCTTGATTGTAATGGGTGATGTGAACGCTAAAGTAGGAAAAGGTAGATATAAGACCATCATAGGAAATCATGGTTTAGGAAAAATAAATGAAAGAGTAAAAAGAATAATACAATTTTGAGAAGAAAACCGGCTGATAATATGTAACACCTACTTTGAGTAAGAGAAAAGGAAACTATACACATGGAAAAGCCCCGGAGATAAGAAGCGGAATCAAATAGATTACTTAAAGATGAAAGACAGATTCCGGAACAGCGTCAAGAAAGCCAAAATCTATCCAGGAGCAGATATTAACTCAGATCACAATCCTGAAATGATTAAAATGAAAGTCAAACTAAAGAGAAACAAACAAAAGACTAATTCATCAACAATACCACTAGACATAACAACTTTAAATTTTTTTAAAATATGTTAAAGATACTTATACAATACAAGTAAAGAACACATATCAGAAGCTGCTAGAAGAAGGGGTTGTTCGGTACAGAGAGAAAATCCTGATGAAAAAAGTTACAAGCAAAATGGCAATGGAAAAGCATTCTAGAAACTTGCGACATCTTAATGGCGACGAAATGGACAAGAAACCAATTATAAAATATACATCAGGCTATACAATCTTAAAATCGGAAGTGAAAAAGTCATACAAACAATGAAAAAGGGAAAAGATGCAGGACCTGACAACATACAATTAGAAACGATAAAAGGCGCTAGAAGATTTTTGCATTGAAGTGTTCACAGACATATGCAACGACATATACCACACAGGACACATATAAAATGAACTAAAAACATGAACTTTCATTGCATTGCCTAAATAGAATAGCGCCGTTGTATACATCGATTTTAGAACAAAAAGCCTAATGAGCCATGTAACACAAATCTTGCTAAAAGTTTTACAAGGAAGTTTTCAGAATGCAATCACTATGGAATCAAAAGAACAACAATTTGGATTTAACAATTTGGCAAAACAGCGTGACATAAGAAGCCATATTCTGCATAAGGACATTAATGGGAAAGAACACAAGTAAACAAACCAATATATGTCTTCTTCATAGACTACACCAACGCTTTTGATGTAATACACCACAAACAACTTATAGACAACATATGGACTACCTAAAAGATATATATTTAGATAACACAGACAAACGACTAATATGTAATTTATACTGGGAGCAAACAGCAATAATAAAATATAACAAGGAGAACTCTACACCTGTTTGTATAAAAAAAGGAAGAGTAAGACCGCTCGGATGCATCCTATCTCCAAGATTGTTCAATCTATTCACTGAGCAAATCTTTAAATACATGACAGAGATATACCAGGCCTAAACATTGGTGGAAAGATAATCAATAACTTAAGATATGCTGATGATACTGCATTACTAGCAGAAAATCCAAAATATCTACAACACTTGTTTAATGATATAAACATGAAACATAAACATATGGATTAGATTTGAGTATCAAAGAGAGTAAAACCAGCAAATCATAAACAAAGACAATACTCAAAACCTGCAAGTGGATATCAAAGTTGAAGAAACAGACATGGTGACTGGAGCTACAACTACCTTGGACATACTATAACCAGTGATGGAAAATGTAAAACCGAAATAAACAAAAGAATAGGAATGGCAAAAAGTAATGTTATGCCATGAAACATACTGACATCAAAACAAAACCAGAACTACTACTAAGAAAAGTAAAATGTTATATCTTCTCAACATTCCTGTATGGTGCGCAAACATGGACATTAGACAGAAAACAGAACAGAAAATTGTAACCTTTGACATGTGG
The DNA here is from genome assembly GCA_032433765.1 of Megaustenia siamemsis. Classification (NCBI taxonomy): domain Eukaryota; kingdom Metazoa; phylum Mollusca; class Gastropoda; order Stylommatophora; family Ariophantidae; genus Megaustenia; species Megaustenia siamemsis. Next base: position 54,515,802 of record JAVIAB010000050.1, on the reverse strand, counting down.
ATTTATAGAAGAATAGGAAGAATTGGTTGGAAAGAAAAGAAAACAAACGATGAAGTCTTAAAACAACTAAAAATAAAAAGAGATATACTAAACACAATTCAAACAAGACAAATGAGATTTTCGGGTCAGGTCATGTTAAAAGACACAGCAGCCTGCTAAAATTAATCTTTGAAAGGAAAATACAAGGTAAATGAGGCATGGAGCAGACCAAGACTAACATGGACGAGTAACATAAAAAAGATGGACATGTCAGCCTATGACAACCTGCACCATTAAAGCAAGAGACAGAGCGGAATGGCGCTCCTTGGTAGCCAACCTTCGATGCGGAGACGACACGCAATGATGACGATGATTTTTTTTTTTTCCACTGCGCCTGCGCACTCTCAATTCGAATGTAAAAGTATCTGTTAAACTTTGTCTCAAACTCTCTTCAATTTAGCGTTCGAACTCTGAAACATCCGAAGTACGAGTCTTCATTGCGTGTATGTATATTCACGCGAGAGCTCGTGTCCCTAACGAATATATTTCTTTTTGAATTTCTTGTAACGAACGCTTCTGTTCTTCTCATCAATATTTGCTGCAACTTACCGCAGACATCAATCGCGTCAGACCCACAAGGCGTGGCTCATGACCAGCAACATATCCTGACAGCCGGCTGTTCTGACAGGTTAACCTGAACAAAAAGTGAAAGATTTAAGCTGATAATTTATGTCGGCGTTGTCAACTTGTAATCGCGTGGCCCTACAGTCCTGTACGTTACGGTTGATTCATCATGTACCATGCTATCTCCAGCAAGAATGAAAAGGAAAAAAAAAGTTTTACAAAATAGCACGGTGGAAGCTTTACGTAGGTGAATGACAACAGAAAAACAAAATGACGTTGCGGTTCAGTAGGCCTTCAGCTGGGAGAATGTACACAACACAAATATATATATATATATATATATATATATATATATATATATATATATATATATATATATATACGAATAACAAATAAAACTTGTTACTTAGCGATAACATGCTAGACTATCTGGAAAGTACAAAAATATCCCAGTGGATTCCCTGTGAGTAGTCCGAAGCATGGTCGGCTACCAAATGGACTAAAATCTCAAAAGGCGAACACCAAGGGCGAACATCCAACTGAAGTCTTACTGGTTCGCAACGTCGCTTTCTTTTTTTTTATGTTTTCCTCTCACCTACGTAAAGCTGTAACCATACTCTTTCTCACCTTTTTGTTCTTTTAATTCTTATCATCAGCTTTAAAGCAGCTTCTCATCTTTATGCCTTTACCCCACGGACAGAAACACTTTGCATTTCTGCACGTCTTAGTGACTAATGCAGATCCTGTAGATGGTCTTGTTTGTTGATTTTGTCTTCACCATCTTTTAACTGTTGGCAAAGCTTCTGCCAATGAAATGAGTCTGTGGACTTTTCCAGGGACTGAGTTTTGCTTGAATACGTTTGTTCCCTGCACACACTCCGCATTCCTCTGAGAGTACCAATACAGGCAGATGTCCTTTGCCGTCAGAGGTCATCATCATCATCATCGAGTGCCGTCTCCGCAACGAAGGTTGGCTACCATGGAGCGCCATTCTGCTCTGTCTCTAGCTTTGATGGTGCAGGTTGTCATAGGCTGATTTGTCCACCTTTTGATGTTACTCGTCCATGTTAGTCTTCGTCTGCCTCTGCCTCTTTTACCTTGTATTTTCCCCTCCAGGATTACTTTTAGTAGGCTGTTGTGTCTTTTAACATGGACCAAAAATCGCATTTATCTTGTTTGAATTGTGTTTAGTAGTTCTCTTTTCATTGTTAGTTTTTTTAAGACTTCATCGTTTGTTTTCTTTTCTTTCCATCCAATTCTACCTATTCTTCTATATATCCACATTTCAAAGGCTTCAATTCTCTGTCCTGTTTTCTTGTCTAATGTCCATGTTTCTGCACCATATAGGTATATTGAGAAGATGTAACATTTTGCTATTCTTAGTTTTAGCCCTGGTGTTATTTGTTTTGATGTTAGTATGTTCTTCATGGCATTAAAATTACTTTTTGCCATTCCTATTCTTTTGTTTATTTCAGTTGTACATTTTCCATCACTGGTTATAGTATGTCCAAGGTAGTTGTAGTTCTGAACTGCCTGTCTCCAGGTCTATTCCTTCAATTTTGATATCCATTTATCCATACCGTCAGAGGTAACTGTTAACATTCAGGAAAAAATAACACAATCTTTCTCTACTCGTTATGTGCCATATATTTTCTGGAATGTAAGGAAAACAAATAACCATTTTTTTATGTTTTAAATAGACTTCCGGTTTCAAGATGGCGTTGTCATGTTTGCGTCAACGTTCACTGTTACGTTTTTTGCCGGAAAGATGGCCAATTCTATCTTTCCCATGCAGATAAGTGTATACATAGGAAGTTCCGCTGTTGGGATCTTCGCCGGTGAAGCGGATTACTTGCATGTGATCTGAAATCCTCTACAGTGTGCGGAAAGTGTGTTCTGTGTTGACTGCAATATACTTCATCATTGGAACACCGGTCAATATGGTGGATAGGCGGCAAGAACCATTGAGGCATAGTCTGAAAAGTGTTCCTTGTTGCAGTTTCCTCATATTCTAAGTCCAACTTGTTGCCGGAGCTACTGAGTTTAGTGCTCTGTGCACACAGTGAGCTGTGTTTTTCATCCATATCGTGTTTGGATATTCCGATTGCTTACGATGAATGATGATATCGTATGAAGAAGGACAATTCAGCTGCGTTCACTTTCGGTGCCGCTTGGCCTTAAGCCTTTTGGTGTGTTCTGTAGCTGCTATGATGGGGACTGCATGAAACTGCTTTCTTTGTTTGGATCCTTCAAAGAGATGAGAAGTTGATTCGGATGATTCTACTGGCACGGGCGGTTGAGCAATTATGGATTTTAATTACTTTGCAGTGATACCGGGGCCTTTGACTAACCATAACCATGTTTTAAATGTTAACAGTGTTCTACTTCTTCCTGACTGCAGTGAGTTTCTGAGCTCAACATACATTTACTAAAAGCACATATCAGTGGGAACTTGTGGTTCGCTTTATATTTTTGCACTTACAGGGAAGTACTATATCCGTCCACACCCTAGTTTTCATATGTAATTACGTAATTACTGCCTTTGTCTCCTGTTGAAGATTTTATGGATACAAACGTTGTTGTATAGTTCTCTCACTTGTCCATAGCAAACAATCTGTATGTGAATTTTCCCCCTTTCTTTTATTTTGCTAACAAATTGTTCACAAATCGCCTTCCCGGCCCAGTATAGATTTGAAGAACTTTCTGTCTCGTGCTCATCGAGTGATGATTATGTAGCTGAAGTATTTTAATTTTATAGGGCACATGTTTTAGGTTTTTTTTTTTCTATGATGTTAATGTGTTTATTGGCTACACCTACTCCAGGATTCTATTCTACCATGGTATCAGTTTCATTTCAGTCGGGACAATTCCAAATGCGTGAATAACTTTCTGTACAACCAACCATGTTATCGCCGCCGTTGCTGCTTCTATCTCCATTCTCATAGTGGACACCGTAATTCTACACTTGCCTGATTCCCTAGCCATTTCTCCACCATGTTGACATGCTACTGTATTAGCAGTATATAGATTAGGTTAGAACAGATTATATAAAGGGAGATAGAGATATAACTTATGTTGGATATCTTTGTAGTTATCCAAACTCAGTAAGTAATAGCAGTAATAGAATTATAACACAGAGAAGAACAATATCAAGTTTTGGGAATGGAAATTGTTAGTTGTTATTGGAAAGGTGGGGGAATAGAATTAAACTTAACTTGACCTTGTCACGTGTCTATAAATTAGGTTGATAAACAAACTCGAGGGGGGGGGGGAAGGGCCAGGGTAACTTTATGAGAGTGATGTAACTCTTAGAGTTCATGGTAGCATTATTTTTAATAAATCTCAGAGGTTAACAAAAATGTCAAGACGGAATGTTGTTTTGCAAAATGTGACACAAAAGTCATCTAGAGTTGAACTTCGCATTGAGTCATTAGCTGAGAGATCACTAGTCTGCGACTAAGTCAAACAATTATGCAAATGAGACAGAGGTATTTAACGTCAATAAATTAGCAGAATTAGACAACGCTTAGAGAGAAGCTCGAGATAGAGAAACACCCATAAAATGTAAAATAGACGAACTTAGTTCGGCTTCTGCCGAAACTGTTTGAAGGCAGACATGCGTTTTTATAATTATGGACCCTCACACAATTAGTTAATGTTTTATCAAGTAGAGATGTAGAAAGAAGATCCAGCTATTGGTAAGTCAGGAAGACATAGTTTAGTTGAGAAGTGTTTCAAATTAGATTAATAAATTTAATGTTCTAGAGAACAATAGTAAGTAGATTACGAGTAGCATTGAATACGTTAAAACATAGCTAAAGAAGTGTCAAGCAAGTCGAGCTGTAATATTTTAAGAGAATAAAAGATAGAGTTAGAAATGCCACAGACTATATGTATCAAGAGATGTCCCAATATCCACAGGTTATTGGGACATCTCTTGATACATATAGTCTGTGGCATTTCATGATAACACCACCTCTTGATCGCATCCAGATCAAGAACATTAATATCCCACTATTACCTTCACTAGGGAGCTGCTATAGCTCAGTGGTTAGTGAACTGGACCACAAAGTAAAAGAGGTAGGGTTCGATCCCAACCGACGGCTTCCGCTTCACCCAGCCTTTAATGGGTACCGGATTTATTTCTGGGAAAGTAAAGCGACACGGGCGTAATACCGACCACATTACCCCAAAAATCATGTGCCGAAAGTTTGTAAAATGTATGGTCACTAACACCATATTCCCTATACGCCACTTGGCGTGACGGGGATACTTTACTTTACTCTTATTACCTTCACTTGTACAACCGACGATCAAATAAACTTGTATAAACAAAATTGCATAGTCTGTGGTGATTGACTACATGAATCCATGTCAGTACATTGTTAGTACGTCGTATTGCATTCTATGTATAATAATTATGAAAATATATAAATTGTATCATAAAATAGTTTAGTAGCAGTTCTCAGTCTAAAGATATGAATCTAGAGAAAGCTAAGACGATACTATCACACCATAAACTCCAACCGCTTCGCTGCCCGCGGGATACAGAACCATCCGTGTTGATAACGGGGTCCGGAGGTGACGACACATTTTCCATGACTTCCCATATTATGACCTCAGTGGCTCATTAAGCCCAGTGACGACACTCCCTGCCAAGCTGAGTGACTACTTTGGTGAGCCTTTTTTTCTCTGCTAATACTTCTGCCCAATCCTTGCCAGTCCTGATGTCATTCACATCACGTACCATCATTATGGATTCTTGCGCCTCGGCCATCCAGGACTTTCTACGTCCGCGGCGCTTGCCGTGGGTCGCACCCGATTCTGAATGCAAGGGATGAGTTGTGTCCCTTACCATGTTCAAATAAGCTAAACCCAGACCTGAGCAGATCTATATCGCACTCTAATGCTCGGCAAGTCACAAGTAAGTACCTCATTGAACGGATAGGTTTATCTCTGGTGCACTCGATAACTGCCCGTAGTCCCTAATTCTGAATGAACCCTTTCCAACCTAGCGATCTGAGTTGACGAGAAAGTGAGCATACCCAAAAAAGTAGAACCAAACATAAAAGTTGGATCGAACCTGCTCGACTCAGAGCCTTGTCATGAGAGACCTGCATTTCAGTACGCTGCCAGCCAAGTAACCTATAAAAAGTTGTTATTACTTGCAATGTCTTTCAGTGATGTGTCAAGACAGGATTAGTGTGATGTTGCCAAACATCAAAATGGAAATACTAAACTAGTAAGTCAATTAGTCGTCGGATTAATTTAGTCGCACATTGAACAACTATTTGCAATCGCTCAGATCTACTCCTCACCAAACCACCAGCCTGAAACGACAGAGAAATAATATTTTCTGGTTCAAAGGTCCTCCACCGTTCTCCTTGTGACACTCTTAAATGTAGGCAACATCCATCTTATCTTGAAGTCTGGAAGTCACACCACGACTGTAGATTGACGAACAGCATCGACACATTTATCTCGCCTATTTTTAGAGCGAAATACTAAATACATGCATTTAATGGCGTATCATTGTGCTCCGACAAATGACAAAACAAATGCAAACAATTGAGAAATAAGCTAACTAGTTTTGCTTGACCGATATACAAGTTTGGAGATGGCTGTAGCGCGTGGAAGGGGCTAGCCGTACGTTTAAATTTAACTGCTTCTCATCCGAGGTGGGTGGAGTTCTCCGAGGCGACAGATTAAGGAATAAGTATGAGGAATATCTGGGAGCCGCGATAGCTCAGTGGTTAGTGAAATGGACTACAATGGACAAGAGATCGGGTTCGATCCTAAGCGACGGCTTGCGGATTCACCCAGCCTTAAATGGGTACCGGATTTTTTTCTGGGAAAGTAAAACGGTACGGGCGTAATATCGAGCACATTACCCCAAAAATCATGTGCCGAAGGTCTGTAAAATTTATAGTCACTAACACCCTATTCCCTATATACCACTTTGCGTGACGGGGGTTCTTTACTTACTAGCAGGAACATTGCTGTGCTTTCAGCACGCGGGAAAAAAATCTACAAATAAACAACAGAAAACTCAGAGAACGGTAGATAGCCCAAAGTAGGATCGAATCAGTACTCATCGACACAACGCCTTGTCACGAGAGACATGCATTTCAGTAAACTGCCAGCATAATCATCATCATCATCATAATCATCATCATAATCATCATCATTATTATCATCATCATCATCATCGAGTGCCATCTCCGCAACGAAGGTTGCCTACCATGGAGCGCTATTCTGCTCTATCTCTTGCTTTGATGGTGCAGGTTGTCATAGGCTGATTTGTCCGCCTTTTGATGTTACTCGTCCATGTTAGTCTTGGTCTGCCTGTGTCTCTTTTAACTTGTATTTTCCCCTCCAAGATTACTTTTAGTAGGCTGTTGTGTCTTTTAACATGGCTCAAATATCGCATTTGTCTTGTTTGAATTGCATTTAGTAGTTCTCTTTTCATTTTGAGTTGTTTTAAGGCTTCATCGTTCTGTTTTCTTGTCTAATGTCCATGTTCTGTACCATATAAGAATTTTAAGAAGATAAAACATTTTGCTTTACTTAGTTTGGCCCTGGTGTTATTTGTTTTGATGTTAATATATTTTTCATGACATTAAAATTAATTTTTGTCATTCCTATTCCTTTGTTTATTTCAGTTGTACATTTTCACTGGTTATAGTATGGCCAAGGTAGTTGTAGCTCTGAACTGTCTCCAGGTCTATTCCTTCAACTTTGATATCCATTTGTAAGTTTTGAGTATTTTCTTTGGTTATGATCATAGTTTTAGTCTTTTTGATATTCATATCTAATCCATATGTTTTGCTTGTCATGTCTATTAAGTAATTGTTGTAGATCGGTAGGATAATAACTTATAAAAAGTTGCTATCATTTGCGATGTCTTTCATGCAAATTTCAACTCGTGACTAGTGCTTTAAGATGCAACATGGTAATATTGTTGATCTTATATCCAAATATCAAAAGTATATATAAGAACAGAATGTGGCGTGAAATGCCTGAGTTGTGATTACACAACAACCGCACATATAGTAGTTTCCAGTGGTCTAGACTAAAAACACATTTTTTGTTTGCGTTCGCCGTCTGACGAAGTCCCTAGAGACTAGGAACTGAATTTTTCGTGTTATTCAGTTTTTTTATACCAATGTCCCCCAAAGTTATTTATTCTTCTTCAATGACCGCCCACCTGTAGGTTGATGCCTCGTTTTTCACGTGAAAAGCAAGTGTCAATATAACTGTTATTTCATCAGTTGTATTTTGATCGGTATTTTGATCGCTTCCCAACCACCCTCTTTTGTGGTTGGAAAATGAAGTAACAGAAAACTAGAGACGAGTTAGTGGTACTCAGTAGAAGTATACTCATTTGTACATTTGTTTCCCTCTCCCTGTCTCCCCCTCTCTCTTTTCCCCCTCTCTCCTCATCTTTCAATGTCTCTCTTTCAACTCACTTCAACCTTTCTCAAATCACGACTTTCATGATTTAACTCCTGTTACCCAGATCCAGTTACACGCAGCTGAAATCCAAACCGACTTTTTGGGGAGAACTTGTGTTGTTTATGTAAATACATGCTTTCCTTCTCCTAGAGGCTAGTTCTTATGTTTGTCGAAGTATCTAGAGGAGGAATATGTTGCAAACGTTGATCTTTTTTTTTTAAGACTAGTAATCTACAGACGGATAAAAATGTTTGACATAAGTGGCAGATTTAATTTTTCATCTTCCAGTTAAAAAGCGTATTCGTTTTTCTTCTTTCATTTTCAAAATTTATTACTTTATTTTCAACGTATACAGTTCGTCTCAGAGCTACTAGTACAGATGGGAGCTAGTAGTACAAGTGGGAGCTAGTAGTACAAGTGGGAGCTAGTAGTACAAGTGGGAGCTAGTAGTACAAGTGGAAGCTAGTAGTACACGTGGAAGCTAGTAGTACAAGTGGGAGCTAGTAGTACAAGTGGGAGCTAGTAGTACAAGTGGGAGCTAGTAGTACACGTGGGAGCTAGTAGTACAAGTGGGAGCTAGTAGTACAAGTGGGAGCTAGTAGTACAAGTGGGAGCTAGTAGTACACGTGGAAGCTAGTAGTACAAGTGGGAGCTAGTAGTACACGTGGAAGCTAGTAGTACAAGTGGAAGCTAGTAGTACAAGTGGGAGCTAGTAGTACACGTGGGAGCTAGTAGTACAAGTGGGAGCTAGTAGTACAAGTGGGAGCTAGTAGTACAAGTGGGAGCTAGTAGTACAAGTGGGAGCTATATAGTAGTACACGTTGGAGCTACTAATACAAATGGGAGCTAGTAGTACACGTGGGAGCTAGTAGTACAAGTGGGAGCTACTAGTACAAATGGGAGCTACTGGTACAAATGGGAGCTAGTAGTACAAATGGGAGCTAGTAGTACAAGTGGAAGCTAGTAGTACAAGTGGGAGCTAGTAGTACAAGTGGGAGCTAGTAGTACAAGTGGGAGCTAGTAATACACGTGGACGCTAGTAGTACAAGTGGGAGCTAGTAGTACAAGTGGGAGCTAGTAGTACACGTGGGAGCTAGTAGTACACGTGGGAGCTAGTAGTACAAGTGGGAGCTAGTAGTACAAGTGGGAGCTAGTAGTACACGTGGAAGCTAGTAGTACAAGTGGGAGCTAGTGTTACACGTGGGAGCTAGTAGTACAAGTGGGAGCTAGTGTTACACGTGGGAGCTAGTAGTACAAGTAGGAGCTAGTAGTACAAGTGGGAGCTAGTTTTGCACGTGGGAGCTAGTAGTACAAGTGGGAGCTAGTGTTACACGTGGGAGCTAGTAGTACAAGTGGGAGCTAGTAGTACAAGTGGGAGCTAGTAGTACACGTGGGAGCTAGTAGTACAAGTGGGAGCTATATAGTAGTATACGTTGGAGCTACTAATACAAATGGGAGCTAGTAGTACACGTGGGAGCTAGTAGTACAAGCGGGAGCTACTAGTACAAATGGGAGCTAGTAGCACAAGTGGGAGCTAGTGTTACACGTGGGAGCTAGTAGTACAAGTGGGAGCTACTAGTACAAATGGGATCTAGTAGTACAAATGGGAGCTAGTAGTACAAGTGGGAGCTACTGGTACAAATGGGAGCTAGTAGTACAAATGGGAGCTAGTAGTACAAGTGGGAGCTACTAGTACAAATGGGAGCTACTAGTACAAATGGGAGCTAGTAGTACAAATGGGAGCTAGTAGTACAAGTGGGAGCTACTAGTACAAGTGGGAGCTACTAGTGCAAATGGGAGCTAGTAGTACACGTGGGAGCTAGTAGTACACGTGGGAGCTACTAGTATAAGTGGGATCTACTAGTACAAATGGGAGCTAGTAGTACAAGTGGGAGCTAGTAGTACAAGTGGGAGCTAGTAGTACAAGTGGGTGCTAGTAGTAAACGTGGGAGCTACTAGTACAAATGGGAGCTAGTAGTACAAGTGGGAGCTAGTAGTACACGTGGGAGCTAGTAGTACAAATGGGAGCTAGTAGTACAAGTGGGAGCTAGTAGTACAAGTGGGAGCTAGTAGTACACGTGGGAGCTACTAGTACAAATGGGAGCTAGTAGTACAAGTGGGAGCTAGTAGTACAAGGGGGAGCTAGTAGTACACGTGGGAGCTACTAAAACAAATGGGAGCTAGTAGTACACGTGGGAGCTAGTAGTACAAATGGGAGCTAATAGTACAAGTGGGAGCTAGTGTTACACGTGGGAGCTAGTAGTACAAGTGGGAGCTACTAATACAAATGGGAGCTAGTAGTACAAGTGGGAGCCAGTAGTACAAGTGGGAGTCGGTAGTACAAATGGGAGCTAGTAGTACAAGTGGGAGCCAGTAGTACAAGTGGGAGCTAGTAGTACAAGTGGGAGCTAGTAGTACAAGTGGGAGCCAGTAGTGCAAGTGGGAGCTAGTAGTACAAGAGGGAGCTAGTAGTACAAGTGGGAGCTAGTAGTACAAGTGGGTGCCAGTAGTACAAGTGGGAGCCAGTAGTACAAGTGGGAGCTAGTAGTACAGGGGGGAGCCAGTAGTACAAGTGGGAGCTAGTAGTACAAGTGGGAGCTAGTAGTACAAGTGGGAGCCAGTAGTACAATTGGAAGCTAGTAGTACAAGTGGGAGCCAGTAGTACAAGTGGGAGCTAGTAGTACAAGTTGGAGCTAGTAGTACAAGTGGGAGCCATTAGTACAAGTGGGAGCTAGTAGTACAAGTGGGAGCTAGTAGTACACGTGGGGGCTAGTAGTACACGTGGGGGCTAATAGTACAAGTGGGAGCTAGTAGTACACGTGGGGGCTAAAAGTATAAGAGGGATCTAGTAGTACAAGTGGGAGCTAGCAGTACAAGTGGGAGTCACAAATGAATATAGCTGCCCAAGTGTAGAGACGAGGAAGGCCATATTGTCAGGTCAACCATGGTATCATTGTTTCCTGATAAAATAAAAAGGAAATCATCAGTGCTGACGAAACAATTCTATTTTTAAACAGTGTTAAAAGGATTCATTATCATGTGCCACACAGGTTATCTTCGGAGCTCATGTTCTTCCACAATTTTCTATCCACAGGTTCACGACACCAAGCTATATAGTATCTTCTCTCTTTGTCGTCCGCGATCTCTCTTTCCCTCTATTTTAGAAGTTATAACCAAATATTCCAACTTTCCTCTTCTCATAATGTGCCTGAAAAATGTCGATTGCTTCTTTCTGATGTTCTTTATGAGCTTTTTTTGTATTGGTCTCCTTGATAATTTCCTCGTTTGCCTTCTTAGCTGTCCAGTTGTCAACCTGAAGGTTCGGGTTCAAATGCCTGCTAGGATTCTTGTTTTCCGGCCTAAAATGCTCTCGGTGTCCATCCAGCTTTGTTAATGTAGGTACCGGAGGTACATGCTTGCGTTCACCCGATGACTAAAGGAAAACACCTTCTCATCATCCGCCCTCAAGATGACGTTATGTGGGCGTGTCTGCGTTGTGTTGTGGTTTGCAGTAAAACTGATATTTGTGCCTTTCGGCCCAACACATCCGACTTCAGCAAGTTAATCTTCAGGACCGGGTTGTCTTCGATCCCTACTCGCTTGGCCAGGCTAGACAGGTTAGTCTGTTGCTAGAGGCACCGCGGAGAGGTGGAGTAGGGTCTCGATGGTTCTGGTTCACTGATCCTGTCGCAAGCCATCAGCCGTGGGTCGCTGACAACTTCCAGCTCTGCTGCTGGTAGGCGACTTTTGCTTCCGGTAGCGGAGATATAGTCTGGGAAGTAAAGGCGGCAAGGAAGGGAACTGCCCTACCCCCTTCTTTTATCCCATGAAACTGAGGTATAGTACAAACACTGATACGTCATTATTCAATGGCATTTGCTATTAGGCTATCTTTACCTTTCAGCTAAATGACCTGTCAATATGGCAAATGAGTGACACGAAACAGTTGAGGCACTGCTCGAATAGTGTTCATTGTTGCAGTTTCCTTATATCCCAAGTCTGGCTTGCTGCGGGAGCTACAGAGTTTAGTGCTCTGTGCATACCGTGAGCCGTGTATTTCATCCTGATCGTGTTTGGATATTTCGATTGTTTACGGTGAATGATGATATCCTATGGCGAAGGACAGTTCAGCTGTGTTCACTTTCGGTGCGGTTACCCTTATGTATTTTGACGTGTACTGTAACAGCTATAATGGGGATTGCGGCTGCTTTTCTTTGTTTGGATCATTCAATGCGATGAGATGTTAATTCGGATGATTCCACTGGCACGGGTGGTTGAGCAATTATGGATTTTAATTAGTTTGCAGTGATACCGGGGCCTTCGACTAACTACAACTACATGCTAAATGAAGAAATTCTGCCTTGCCTTGACGTTGTTTACCCGCTGAGTGGGCATGGGTGCGGAGTGTCGTTAGTTTACGTCAAAGTAAAGTAAAGTAAAGAGCCGCGATAGCTCAGTGGTTAGTGAACTGGACTACACGGACAAGGGGCAGGGTTCGATCCCAACCGACGGCTTCCAGGTTCACCCAGCCTTAAATGGGTACCGGATTTTTTTTCTGGGAAAGTAAAGCAGCACGGGCGTAATACCGACCACATTACCCCAAAAATCATGTGCTGAAGGTCTGTAAAATATAGGGTCACTAACACCATATTTCCCTATACGCCACTTGGCGTGACGGGGTACTTTACTTTACTTTAAAGTAAAAACTATATATATATATATATATATAAGGATGTATATCCCTTTCGGTCCGATACATATTTCCGTCTTCGGCGTGAAATGAAGATCAGACAAAATGTGTTTTTAAAATTATATTCTTTTGTGACTGTGGTCAAATTTTGTCATTGCGAATTGATTATTTCGGATTTGTTATATTGCGGATTTCTTTATCATAACTTTATCCACAGGGTTTTTAGTTGCATGTCCAGAATTTATCTAAGTAATTCAGTCGAAGAACGGGACTTCACTAAATGTCTCCTTAACGTCGTTTCAATCAAAGTACTATTGTGATAGAGGTAAGCAGAAATATAAAATGTTTATTTTTTATTGTTTTGTGATAACTTCGTTAACAAAAGTGGATATTATTATACACATTTTGTGGTTGTTATTGTTCAGTTATAGATCCGAATCATGGACAGCAAACAGCGAGATACAACGCCGGATAAAAAAAAAATTAGTTTTGATGTAGTTCATTTATTTATTTATTTTTTACAAGGATTCTTAAGGTACAGTGAGTAGTCAACAAATTCAGTAATGGGGTACTAAAAGAGGAGGCAACAGAAAACAGAATGACGCTAAAACAGATTAAGAAAATGGAATCCAAATTGGGGGGGGGGGGCGCACGCGCGGAAAAAAGGCGAATTGGAACACTTAAGTCTTCTTTTTTCTTTTCACTTTCTTTTCTTTTCTTTTCTTTTCTAGAACATCAAAGGGGGGTAGGAATACTGATAAAAAGAGAGCTACAAAAATATATAAGTACCCACTGGACATACAGTGATAGGATTATACTACTCAAGTTGAAAGCAAAACCATTCGACATAGCAATAATACAGACAAATGCACCTACTCAAGACTACACAGATGAACAAATAGAGGCATACTATGAAGACCTAAATAAAGTTATGAAAGATCTACAACAATTACTTAATGAAATAAACACGACAAGCAAAAAATATGGACTAGATATGAATATCAAAAAGACTAAAACTATGATCATAAACAAAGAAAATACTCAAAACCCACAAGTGGATATCAAAATTGAAGGAATAGACCTTGAGACAGTTCAGAACTACAACTACCTTAGACATACTATAACCAGTGATGGAAAATGTACAATTGAAATAAACAAAAGAATAGGAATGGCAAAAAGTAATTTTAATGTCATGAAGGACATACTAACATCAAAACAAATAACACCAGAGCTAAAACTAAGAATAGCAAAATGTTACATCTTCTCAATATTCCTATATGGTGCTGAAACATGGACATTAGACAAGAAAACAGAACAGAGAATTGAAGCCTTTGAAATGTGGATATATAGAAGAATAGGTAGAATTGGATAGAAGGAAAAGAAAACAAACGACGAAGTCTTAAAACAACTAAAAATGAAAAGAGAACTACTAAACACAATTAGAACAAGACAAATGCGATTCTTAGGCCATGTTAAAAGACACAACAGCCTACTGAAAGTGATCCTGGAGGGGAAAATACAAGGTAAAAGAGGCAGAGGCAGACCAAGATTAACATGGACGAGTAACATCAAAAGATGGACAAATCAACCGATGACAACCTGCACCATCAAAGCAAGAGATAGAGCAAAATGGCGCTCCATGGTAGCCAACCTTCGTTGCGGAGACGGCACTCAATGATGATGATGATGAAGTCTTCTTTTCTTTTCACTGATACCTAAAAGGTGTCGTGGTTTATATCATTTGTCGTTCTTGAGCTGCTCGAACTGTCTGAATTAGTGATTTTCTTTTGTTGTTACATGTCTCTATCACTGCATCTATCCATCTTCTTTTCTCTTTTCACTGATACCTAAAAGGTGTCGTGGTTTATATCATTTGTCGTTCTTGAGCTGCTCGAACTGTCTGAATTAGTGATTTTCTTTTGTTGTTACATGTCTCTATCACTGCATCTATCCATCTTCTTTTCTCTTTCACTGATACCTAAAAGGTGTCGTTGTTATATCATTTGTCGTTCTTGAGCTGCACGAACTGTCTGAATTAGTGATTTTCTTTTGTTGTTGCATGTCTCTATCACTGCATCTATCCATCTTCTTCTAGGTCTTCCTCTTGGTCATTTTCCATGCATTCTCGAGAAGAACGCCCATGATAGTGATGGAACATTTAGTAACAACAGAAAAAAATAGAAGTGATTGTGGTAGACAACCAGGAAGAGTCAAGGATGATTTGACAGTGTGGGTGTGGCACTGGGAAAGATCACCAGAAGAACTTACATGGTGCAAAACATCGGTAGGAACATGATATCCGATGTCTGTCTGTATGGACTACGAATGAATTATTCAATGGTTAGTTGGCTATCTTAAACCTTTCATGTAGAAAATATTGAAATTGTTTTTTATTTTATTTTTTAGCGCAAGAACATTGAGCACAAAACGTGAAGTATGAGGTATTCTGTTCTCAGTTACAGAAATATGAGAAAAGTGTTACACTAGAAGTTAGTTGTGCTAAAGAGTGTTAAACTAGAAGTAATTTAGATGTGTTAAAGAGTGTTAAGCTAGAAGTAATTTAGATGTGTTAAAGAGTGTTCTGCTAGAAGTTAATTATTTGTGTTAAAGATTGTTCTGCTAGAAGTTAATTAGTTGTGTTAAAGAGTGTTCTGCTAGGAGTTCATTAGTTGTGTTAAAGAGTGTTCTGCTAGAAGTTAATTAGTTGTGTTAAAGAGTGTTCTGCTAGAAGTTAATTATTTGTGTTAAAGAGTATTCTGCTAGAAGTTAATTAATTGTGTTAAAGAGTGTTGTGCTAGAAGTTAATTAGATGTGTTAAAGAGTGTTCTGCTAGAAGTTAATTAGTTGTGTTAAAGAGTATTCTGCTAGAAGTTAATTAATTGTGTTAAAGAGTGTTGTGCTAGAAGTTAATTAGATGTGTTAAAGAGTGTTCTGCTAGAAGTTAATTAGTTGTGTTAAAGAGTGTTCTGCTAGAAGTTAATTAGTTGTGTTAAAGAGTGTTGTGCTAGAAGTTAATTAGTTGTGTTAAAGAGTGTTCTGCTAGAAGTTAATTAGTTGTGTTAAAAACAATGTTATGCTAGAAGTAATTTAGATGTGTTAAAGAGTGTTCTGCTAGAAGTTAATTAGTTGTGTTAAAAACAATGTTATGCTAGAAGTAATTTAGATGTGTTAAAGAGTGTTAAATTAGAAGTAATTTAGATGTGCAAAAGAGTGTTACGCTATCCCGACGCTTTTCTGCATGAACTACGAGTGAATATTATTCAGTGGTTAGTTGGCTCTCTGAAACCTTTCATTTAGAATATAGAAAATAATAGTAGATATATTAAAGGGCGTTACACTAAAAGTTAACTACATGTGTTAATACAAGGATGTTACGTTAGAAATTAATTAGATGTGTTATAGAGTGTTACACCAGAAGTTAATTTGATGTGTTACAGAGTGTTGAGGACAACACACAAAAAAATCACTGGAGGCTGCAGAAATGTGGTTTTGCAGAAGAATGTTGAGAATACCATGGACAGCTAAGATAAGTAATGAAAAAGTTCTGAAAGAGGCCAAAGCAAAAAGATAGCTAATTTCCAATATTAGGAAGAGACAATCATCATTTTTTTGGCAATGTAATGAGAAGAGAGCAGGTGGAATATATTGTAACAACTGGAAAAATTGAGGGACGAAGAGATTGAGGGAAGCAAAGAGAAAAGATACCAGATAACTTAAGAAAATGCGCTTGGCAGAAGGTCAACAACAGAAATGATAAATAACTGTCGAGATCGAAAGTTGTGGAGAGACATGATCACCTACGGCGGCAGGCTTGGTACTTGATGATGGCAGAGTGTTCCACTGGAAGTTAATTATATGTGTTATTTAATGTTACACCAGAAGTTAATTAGATGTGCTACAGAGTGTTGCACCAGAAGTTAATTAGATGTGCTACAGAGTGTTGCACCAGAAGTTAATTAGATGTTTTATAGAGTGTTACACTATAAGTTAATTAGATGTGTTGAAACATATTTACAGGACAGCGAGCTTTGAACATATCCGTCTACATTTGTACCAACAATAATTGGAAATGCAGGCACGATAAAATTATGTGTTTAAAAATTATGGCAAGATTGTTAAAATGTGGAACTAGGTACAACTTAGGCCTGCCGACTGCTTCTGGGTTCACTCAATCTTAAATTGGTACTGGATTTTTTCTGAGAAATAAAGACATCACTGGTGTAATACTGACAACATTGTACAATCATGAGCCAATTGTGAATAGAGATATGAACATTAACAATATATTCTGTAAACATCACGTTGAGTGACGTAGCTCTTCCTTCTTTCTTTATGTTAATATTAATGCACTTTCTTTATGGTGAGATTATTCACTTTTTTATGGTAAGATTAATTCACTTTCTTTATGGTAAGATTAATTCACTTTCTTTATGGTAAGATTAATTCACTTTCTTTATGGTAAGATTAATTCACTTTCTTTATGGTAAGATTAATTCGCTTTCTTTATGGTAAGATTAATTCACTTTCTTTATGGTAAGATTAATTCACTTTCTTTATGGTAAGATTAATTCACTTTCTTTATGGTGAGATTAATTCACTTTCTTTATGGTGAGATTAATTCACTTTCTTTATGGTAAGATTAATTCACTTTCTTTATGGTAAGATTAATTCATTTTCTTTATGGTGAGATTAATTCACTTTCTTTATGGTGAGATTAATTCACTTTCTTTATGGTGATATTGGGAGCCGCGATAGCTAAGTGGTTAGTGAACTTGACTACAAAGGACAAGAGGTAGGGTTCGATCTCAATCGACGGCTTCCGGGTTCACCCACCCTCTAATGGGTAGTGGATTTTTTTCTGGGAAAGTAAAGCGGCACGGGCGTAATAGCGACCACATTACCCAAAAAATCATGTGCTGAAGGTCTGTAAAATTTATGGTCACTAACACCATATTTCCTATACGCCACTTGGCGTGAAAGGGGCTCTTTACTTTACTATTTTAAAATGGTAATATTAATTCACTTATCGCTGTTTCAGTTAAAGAGGGAATTGAAAAAAAAAAAGAAACAATGTTATGGTAAAAGCTTTACGTGATTGGTAGACGACACAGATTTGAACGACGTTTCGGCTCAATAGGCCTTCAGCAGGAACAAACAAACAACACGCACACACAGATATGTAAGTAAATAAAACTATTCCTACATAGCTAACTAGTAATGAAACATCCAAAACAAAATAATCGAAACTGGTTAAAGAAAAGAAGAATGACTTCGCTGTGTCGTGGACCGTGGTCAGAATGGGAAAGAGATAGTCACATGGGTGTAGCTGTAATTATACCCTGCTGGTCAGGACCGTGTGAAGGGTTCTAAAAATACGCGAGTAGGGGGAACGCTGTCTAGGTTACCTCGACTGCAAAGACATTGACAATGTCTAAAAGTATCTAAGGGCCCACAAATATTACAAACAAATATGCACATACCTACACACACACACACACACACACATATATATATATATATATATATATATATATATATATATATATATATGTATGTAAATACATACATACACGCATATACATGCATATATGTATACCAATATATACAATTTTCAGTTAAAGCTGTGGTGTAAATGAAACTAAATTCCTTTCTTCATTTGTCTTCAAACGTTGTGGGGAGATATTGATATTAGCTATCGGTATTTTGTATATCTATTATCTTCTCCTGCCCTTCTGTTTCTAGTGTTTTTTATATACATTAATCCATCATTTTTCGTGGTCAGCCCTTTGGTATGGTGTTCTCGCAGAGTGTATTGAGGGTTAGCTCTGTTGTGTTTTGATATTTCTGTCTTATCATGTGGCTAAGCCATTTTATCTGTTGTTTCTTTGTGCACCAGTGCTATAGCCTTGTTAAATGTATTTATTCTGCTACATCAACATTGTTTACAATCTAAGATGGCTGCCGTTTCTATGGCAATCCTATAATTAATTAATGTAATGAGCTTTAATTTTATACCACCTACTAACTACTCGGGAGCCGGTTCATCCAGCCTTTAATGGGTACCAGACTTTTTTCTGGGAGAGTAAAGCGGCACGGGCGTAATACCGACCACATTACTCCAAAAATCATGTGCCGAAGGTCAGTAAAATTGATGGCCACTAAACACCATATTTCCTATACGCCACTTGGCGTGACCGGTGTACTTTACTTTTTACTTACTAACTACTCTTTACCGTCAGGAATTTCAATACCTAAAAAAAGCAGGCAGTAAATTACTTCTGTTGTGTTTGCCTATTTCAAGTGTTTAAATGATCATTAAACTATTATGTTCTCTTTTTGTGAACTTTTTTATGTGAAACAAATACAATATAACTGTCTTGCATATGTCTATGTCGAAGACTTTTAACTGCTCGTGTAGTTTCTGTCTCATCTAATACTTTCATTGTCAAAGTTAACTTTGTACTTGGTTGTTTGTTTATTTGTTTGTTTACACGTTCCCTGGGCTACGAACTTTCATGCATTTTGTTTTCTATTTCACCATCTTCTCCACCGTTCGCTCTCATATAAACACACAACTCTGTCTAACTGCTTCCCTCACAACAATACAACTTTGCTCTCAGCTACGTCAAGTAAACAAACATCTTGTTTATTTCTGGGTCTACGTCTAGAAGAGTATGTGCAATCATTTATTTGTTCTTTCCACAACAACAAAAACACCAGAACGTATATTTTTTTTGGTTCCTCCTCTTTATCTCTGATGACTAATAAAGAAATGTATAGTTCTCTTTGTCATTCGTCATTGGATGGACGGTAAGTGGGGTTAGATACGGTGTGTTCTATTGTGACTTGTTTACGCCATTGATTCAAACATCCGACTTCAGCAAGACATTTTTGAGTCTCAAGCTGCCTTCCTTCTTCGATCTTTACTTCCTTCTACGATCTTTAATTCCTTCTTCGATCTTTACTTCCTTCTTCGATCTTTACTTCCTTCTACGATCTTTACTTCCTTCTTCGATCTTTACTTCCTTCTTCGATCTTTACTTCCTTCTTCGATCTTTACTTCCTTCTTCGATCTTTACTTCCATCTTCGATCTTTACTTCCTACTTCGATCTTTACTTCCTTCTTCGATCTTTACTTCCTTCTTTGATCTTTACTTCCTTCTTCGATCTTTACTTCCTTCTTCGATCTTTACTTCCTTCTTCGATCTTTACTTCCTTCTTTGATCTTTACTTCCTTCATTGATCTTTACTTCCTTCTTCGATCTTTACTTCCTTCTTCGATCTTTACTTCCATCTTCGATCTTTACTTCCATCTTCGATCTTTACTCCCATCTTCGATCTTTACTCCCATCTTCGATCTTTACTCCCATCTTCGATCTTTACTTCCATCTTCGATCTTTACTCCCATCTTCGATCTTTACTCCCATCTTCGATCTTTACTTCCTTCTTCGATCTTTACTCCCGTCTTCGAACTTTACTCCCATCTTCGATCTTTACTCCCTTCTTCGATCTTTACTTCCTTCTTCGATCTTTACTCCCGTCTTCGATCTTTACTCCCATCTTCGATCTTTACTTCCTTCTTCGATCTTTACTCCCGTCTTCGATCTTTACTCCCATCTTCGATCTTTACTCCCATCTTCGATCTTTACTTCCATCTTCGATCTTTACTCCCATCTTCGATCTTTACTTCCATCTTCGATCTTTACTCCCATCTTCGATCTTTACTCCCATCTTCGATCTTTACTCCCTTCTTCGATCTTTACTTCCATCTTCGATCTTTACTTCCATCTTCGATCTTTACTCCCTTCTTCGATCTTTACTTCCTTCTTCGATCTTTACTTCCATCTTCGATCTTTACTCCCGTCTTCGATCTTTACTTCCTTCTTCGATCTTTACTCCCGTCTTCGATCTTTACTTCCTTCTTCGATCTTTACTCCCTTCTTCGATCTTTACTTCCATCTTCGATCTTTACTTCCTTCTTCGATCTTTACTCCCATCTTCGATCTTTACTCCCATCTTCGATCTTTACTTCCATCTTCGATCTTTACTCCCATCTTCGACCTTTACTCCCATCTTCGATCTTTACTTCCATCTTCGATCTTTACTCCCTTCTTCGATCTTTACTCCCATCTTCGATCTTTACTTCCTTCTTCGATCTTTACTCCCATCTTCGATCTTTACTCCCATCTTCGATCTTTACTTCCTTCTTCGATCTTTACTCCCATCTTCGATCTTTACTCCCATCTTCGATCTTTACTTCCTTCTTCGATCTTTACTCCCATCTTCGATCTTTACTTCCATCTTCGATCTTTACTCCCTTCTTCGATCTTTACTCCCATCTTCGATCTTTACTTCCATCTTCGATCTTTACTCCCTTCTTCGATCTTTACTCCCATCTTCGATCTTTACTCCCTTCTTCGATCTTTACTCCCGTCTTCGATCTTTACTTCCTTCTTCGATCTTTACTCCCTTCTTCGATCTTTACTTCCTTCTTCGATCTTTACTCCCATCTTCGATCTTTACTTCCATCTTCGATCTTTACTTCCATCTTCGATATTTACTCCCTTCTTCGATCTTTACTCCCATCTTCGATCTTTACTTCCATCTTCGATCTTTACTCCCTTCTTCGATCTTTACTCTCTTCTTCGATCTTTACTTCCTTCTTCGATCTTTACTCCCTTATTCGATCTTTACTTCATTCTTCGATGTTTACTCCCGTCTTCGATCTTTACTTCCTTCTTCGATATTTACTCCCGTCTTCGATCTTTACTTCCTTCTTTGATCTTTACTTCCTTCTTCGATCTTTACTCCCGTCTTCGATCTTTACTTCCTTCTTCGATCTTTACTCCCTTCTTCGATCTTTACTTCCATCTTCGATCTTTACTTCCTTCTTCGATCTTTACTCCCATCTTCGATCTTTACTCCCATCTTCGATCTTTACTTCCATCTTCGATCTTTACTCCCATCTTCGATCTTTACTCCCATCTTCGATCTTTACTTCCATCTTCGATCTTTACTCCCTTCTTCGATCTTTACTTCCTTCTTCGATCTTTACTCCCTTCTTCGATCTTTACTTCCTTCTTCGATCTTTACTCCCATCTTCGATCTTTACTTCCATCTTCGATCTTTACTTCCATCTTCGATCTTTACTCCCTTCTTCGATCTTTACTCCCATCTTCGAACTTTACTTCCATCTTCGATCTTTACTCCCTTCTTCGATCTTTACTTCCTTCTTCGATCTTTACTTCCATCTTCGATCTTTACTCCCTTCTTCGATCTTTACTTCCTTCTTCGATCTTTACTCCCATCTTCGATCTTTACTTCCATCTTCGATCTTTACTTCCATCTTCGATCTTTACTCCCTTCTTCGATCTTTACTCCCATCTTCGATCTTTACTCCCATCTTCGATCTTTACTTCCATCTTCGATCTTTACTCCCTTCATCGATCTTTACTCCCTTCTTCGATCTTTACTTCCTTCTTCGATCTTTACTCCCTTCTTCGATCTTTACTTCCTTCTTCGATCTTTACTTCCATCTTCGATCTTTACTCCCTTCTTCGATCTTTACTTCCTTCTTCGATCTTTACTCCCTTCTTCGATCTTTACTTCCTTCTTCGATCTTTACTCCCATCTTCGATCTTTACTTCCATCTTCGATCTTTACTTCCATCTTCGATCTTTACTCCCTTCTTCGATCTTTACTCCCATCTTCGATCTTTACTTCCATCTTCGATCTTTACTCCCTTCTTCGATCTTTACTCCCTTCTTCGATCTTTACTTCCTTCTTCGATCTTTACTCCCTTCTTCGATCTTTACTTCCTTCTTCGATCTTTACTCCCGTCTTCGATCTTTACTTCCTTCTTCGATATTTACTCCCGTCTTCGATCTTTACTTCCTTCTTCGATCTTTACTTCCTTCTTCGATCTTTACTCCCGTCTTCGATCTTTACTTCCTTCTTCGATCTTTACTCCCTTCTTCGATCTTTACTTCCATCTTCGATCTTTACTTCCTTCTTCGATCTTTACTCCCATCTTCGATCTTTACTCCCATCTTCGATCTTTACTTCCATCTTCGATCTTTACTCCCATCTTCGATCTTTACTCCCATCTTCGATCTTTACTTCCATCTT
The DNA here is from genome assembly GCA_032433765.1 of Megaustenia siamemsis. Lineage (NCBI taxonomy): Eukaryota > Metazoa > Mollusca > Gastropoda > Stylommatophora > Ariophantidae > Megaustenia > Megaustenia siamemsis. Next base: position 54,492,926 of record JAVIAB010000050.1, on the reverse strand, counting down.
CGATCTTTACTCCCTTCTTCGATCTTTACTCCCATCTTCGATCTTTACTTCCTTCTTCGATCTTTACTCCCATCTTCGATCTTTACTCCCATCTTCGATCTTTACTTCCTTCTTCGATCTTTACTCCCATCTTCGATCTTTACTTCCATCTTCGATCTTTACTTCCTTCTTCGATCTTTACTCCCATCTTCGATCTTTACTTCCATCTTCGATCTTTACTCCCTTCTTCGATCTTTACTCCCATCTTCGATCTTTACTTCCATCTTCGATCTTTACTCCCTTCTTCGATCTTTACTCCCATCTTCGATCTTTACTCCCTTCTTCGATCTTTACTCCCGTCTTCGATCTTTACTTCCTTCTTCGATCTTTACTCCCTTCTTCGATCTTTACTTCCATCTTCGATCTTTACTTCCTTCTTCGATCTTTACTCCCATCTTCGATCTTTACTTCCATCTTCGATCTTTACTTCCATCTTCGATCTTTACTCCCATCTTCGATCTTTACTCCCATCTTCGATCTTTACTTCCTTCTTCGATATTTACTCCCTTCTTCGATCTTTACTCCCTTCTTCGATCTTTACTTCCTTCTTCGATCTTTACTCCCTTCTTCGATCTTTACTTCCTTCTTCGATCTTTACTCCCGTCTTCGATCTTTACTTCCTTCTTCGATCTTTACTCCCGTCTTCGATCTTTACTTCCTTCTTCGATCTTTACTTCCTTCTTCGATCTTTACTTCCATCTTCGATCTTTACTCCCGTCTTCGATCTTTACTTCCTTCTTCGATCTTTACTTCCATCTTCGATCTTTACTTCCATCTTCGATCTTTACTCCCATCTTCGATCTTTACTCCCATCTTCGATCTTTACTTCCTTCTTCGATCTTTACTCCCATCTTCGATCTTTACTTCCATCTTCGATCTTTACTTCCATCTTCGATCTTTACTCCCTTCTTCGATCTTTACTCCCATCTTCGATCTTTACTTCCATCTTCGATCTTTACTCCCTTCTTCGATCTTTACTCCCTTCTTCGATCTTTACTTCCTTCTTCGATCTTTACTCCCTTCTTCGATCTTTACTTCCTTCTTCGATCTTTACTCCCGTCTTCGATCTTTACTTCCTTCTTCGATATTTACTCCCGTCTTCGATCTTTACTTCCTTCTTCGATCTTTACTTCCTTCTTCGATCTTTACTCCCGTCTTCGATCTTTACTTCCTTCTTCGATCTTTACTCCCTTCTTCGATCTTTACTTCCATCTTCGATCTTTACTTCCTTCTTCGATCTTTACTCCCATCTTCGATCTTTACTCCCATCTTCGATCTTTACTTCCATCTTCGATCTTTACTCCCATCTTCGATCTTTACTCCCATCTTCGATCTTTACTTCCATCTTCGATCTTTACTCCCTTCTTCGATCTTTACTCCCATCTTCGATCTTTACTTCCTTCTTCGATCTTTACTCCCATCTTCGATCTTTACTCCCATCTTCGATCTTTACTTCCTTCTTCGATCTTTACTCCCATCTTCGATCTTTACTTCCATCTTCGATCTTTACTTCCTTCTTCGATCTTTACTCCCATCTTCGATCTTTACTTCCATCTTCGATCTTTACTCCCTTCTTCGATCTTTACTCCCATCTTCGATCTTTACTTCCATCTTCGATCTTTACTCCCTTCTTCGATCTTTACTCCCATCTTCGATCTTTACTCCCTTCTTCGATCTTTACTCCCGTCTTCGATCTTTACTTCCTTCTTCGATCTTTACTCCCTTCTTCGATCTTTACTTCCATCTTCGATCTTTACTTCCTTCTTCGATCTTTACTCCCATCTTCGATCTTTACTTCCATCTTCGATCTTTACTTCCATCTTCGATCTTTACTCCCATCTTCGATCTTTACTCCCATCTTCGATCTTTACTTCCATCTTCGATCTTTACTCCCTTCGATCTTTACTCCCATCTTCGATCTTTACTCCCATCTTCGATCTTTACTTCCATCTTCGATCTTTACTCCCATCTTCGATCTTTACTCCCATCTTCGATCTTTACTTCCATCTTCGATCTTTACTCCCTTCTTCGATCTTTACTTCCATCTTTGATCTTTACTTCCTTCTTCGATCTTTACTTCCTTCTTTGATCTTTACTTCCTTCTTCGATCTTTACTTCCATCTTCGATCTTTACTCCCTTCTTCGATCTTTACTCCCATCTTCGATCTTTACTCCCATCTTCGATCTTTACTTCCATCTTCGATCTTTACTCCCATCTTCGATCTTTACTTCCATCTTCGATCTTTACTCCCATCTTCGATCTTTACTTCCTTCTTCGATCTTTACTTCCATCTTCGATCTTTACTTCCTTCTTTGATCTTTATTTCCATCTTCGATCTTTACTCCCATATTCGATCTTTACTTCCTTCTACGATCTTTACTCCCATCTTCGATCTTTACTTCCTTCTTCGATCTTTACTTCCATCTTCGATCTTTACTTCCATCTTCGAACTTTACTTCCATCTTCGATCTTTACTCCCATCTTCGATCTTTACTCCCATCTTCGATCTTTACTTCCATCTTCGATCTTTACTCCCTTCTTCGATCTTTACTCCCATCTTCGATCTTTACTTCCATCTTCGATCTTTACTCCCTTCTTCGATCTTTACTCCATCTTCGATCTTTACTCCCTTCTTCGATCTTTTTAATCCCGTCTTCGATCTTTACTTCCTTCTTCGATCTTTACTCCCTTCTTCGATCTTTACTTCCATCTTCGATCTTTACTTCCTTCTTCGATCTTTACTCCCATCTTCGATCTTTACTTCCATCTTCGATCTTTACTTCCATCTTCGATCTTTACTCCCATCTTCGATCTTTACTCCCATCTTCGATCTTTACTTCCATCTTCGATCTTTACTCCCTTCTTCGATCTTTACTCCCTTCTTCGATCTTTACTTCCTTCTTCGATCTTTACTCCCTTCTTCGATCTTTACTTCCTTCTTCGATCTTTACTTCCTTCTTTGATCTTTACTTCCATCTTCGATCTTTACTCCCATCTTCGATCTTTACTCCCATCTTCGATCTTTACTTCCTTCTTCGATCTTTACTTCCATCTTCGATCTTTACTTCCTTCTTCGATCTTTACTTCCATCTTCGATCTTTACTCCCTTCTTCGATCTTTACTCCCTTCTTCGATCTTTACTCCCATCTTTGATCTTTACTTCCTTCTTCGATCTTTACTTCCTTCTTCGATCTTTACTCCCATCTTCGATCTTTACTTCCTTCTTTAATCTTTACTTCCATCTTCGATCTTTACTTCCTTTTTGATCTTTACTTCCATCATCGATCTTTACTTCTTTCTTTGATCTTTACTCCCATCTTCGATCTTTACTTCCTTCTTCGATCTTTACTCCCATCTTCGATCTTTACTTCCTTCTTTGATCTTTACTTCCATCTTCGATCTTTACTTCCTTCTTCGATCTTTACTTCCATCTTCGATCTTTACTTCCTTCTTTGATCTTTACTTCCATCTTCGATCTTTACTTCTTTCTTTGATCTTTACTTCCATCTTCGATCTTTACTTCCTTCTTCGATCTTTACTTCCATCTTCGATCTTTACTTCCATCTTCGATCTTTACTCCCATCTTCGATCTTTACTTCCATCTTCGATCTTTACTCCCATCTTCGATCTTTACTTCCTTCTTCGATCTTTACTTCCATCTTCGATCTTTACTTCCTTCTTTGATCTTTACTTCCATCTTCGATCTTTACTCCCATCTTCGATCTTTACTTCCTTCTTCGATCTTTACTCCCATCTTCGATCTTTACTTCCTTCTTCGATCTTTACTTCCATCTTCGATCTTTACTTCCATCTTCGATCTTTACTTCCATCTTCGATCTTTACTCCCATCTTCGATCTTTACTTCCATCTTCGATCTTTACTCCCATCTTCGATCTTTACTTCCTTCTTTGATCTTTACTTCCATCTTCGATCTTTACTTCCATCTACGATCTTTACTTCCTTCTTCGATCTTTACTTCCATCTACGATCTTTACTTCCTTCTTCGATCTTTACTTCCATCTTCGATCTTTACTCCCATCTTCGATCTTTACTTCCTTCTTCGATCTTTACTTCCATCTTCGATCTTTACTTCCTTCTTTGATCTTTACTTCCATCTTCGATCTTTACTTCTTTCTTTGATCTTTACTTCCATCTTCGATCTTTACTTCCTTCTTCGATCTTTACTTCCATCTTCGATCTTTACTTCCTTCTTCGATCTTTACTTCCATCTACGATCTTTACTTCCTTCTTCGATCTTTACTTCCATCTTCGATCTTTACTCCGATCTTCGATCTTTACTTCCTTCTTCGATCTTTACTCCCATCTTCGATCTTTACTTCCTTCTTCGATCTTTACTTGCATGGCCAGACTACACTGGTTAATATGTTACTAGAAGCACCGCGAAGAGGTGGAGTAAAGTCTGGATAGTTCTGGTTCACCGATTCTGGCGCAAACCATCAGCAATGAATCGCTGACAGCTTCCAGCTCTGTTTCTGTTATACTCCTTTACAAGCAGTACGTATTTTTGTTCGATTTTTTTAGTTGATTGAACATTTAACAGTCGAACTTCAAGCTATTGTTTCAGTGAACAAATCCCCTGACGACCATTCCTCGATAAAAAGAGTATCCGCAACGGAAGAGGTTTGTGGAAGTAGCTGTGTCCTTAGATGTCCCAGTATTAAACAATGGGACACTCCCCACTCCCTCCCCTTCACCCCACCAGCCATAGTGTCCATCCAATGGTTCTAATGGTTACCGTTCTGTACGTTGTGGAATTAAGACAGAGAGAACGGGAACGAGTTAGTGAACAAACATAAACATTAAAGAAGGTTCTTGTGGGCATCACCGGTACTATACGGGGACTACCTGTCAGGAGATGTGAAAAGCCTTGAGCTGACAAACGCTTTCTTTGAACTCATTAACTCTTTCCGTACGTTTCGCCGCACTGTTCGCCACACTCAATCTGATTAGTATGAATGCCATCAAACCGTATTCTTTTTACATGTCTTGTATCATTTTGGTATTGATGAAATCTAATACCTGGTTCAGTTACCTAAGAATCCATGTATAATATGTTATATGTTAGATAAATATAAATATGTAGATTTATTCTTAAAACCATGAACAATTTTGTCTCTGAAATCTCTTCCGTTGGGTCGATGAAAAGCTTCGGTACGGAAAGAGTTAATGTTGATGTCTGAAGGTGTTTGCCTACATGAGTTTAAATATCTGGGAACATTGTTAACCTCAGATGGTAGATGTACAACAGAAGTGAGATGCAGAATAACTCAGGCATTAGTAGCTTTCCAAAAATGAGACTGATACTGTGCAATCCATTTTTGACAATAGGAACAAGAAAAAGACTTCTTAAATGTTATGTAGAGCCAGTCTTAACATGTGGAAGTGAATCATGGACAATAGGACAACAGACAAGAAAATCACTGGAGGCTGTAGAAATGTGGTTTTACAAAAGAATGTAAAGAATACCATGGACAGCTAAGTAGAGTAATGAAACCGTTCTGACAGAGGCCAAAACAAAAAGAGAGCTGATATTCAATATTAGGAAGAAACAATCGTCAACTTTTGGCCATGCAATGAAAAGGGAAAAGCTGTAATATATTGTAACAACTGGAAAAATCGAGGGACGAAGAGATAGAGGGGAAACAAAGAGAAAAGATGCCAGACAACTTAAGAGAATGGCTTGGCAGAAGGTCAACAACAAAAACGATAAATAACTGTCGAGATCGAAATTTGTGGAGGGACATGACCACCTACGCCAGCAAGCAGGGCAGTTGATGAAAATGATGATGATGATAATGATGCCGACGAAAGGTGTATGCAGAAGAAGAAACCAGTTGATAAGACAATGTTTTCACGAAACTTAAATTGAAGTAATGATTCTTGGCCGCCTTTCTTTGCTGTCACCTATTATTGAAAGGACATTTTTTTACTGCTGTCTATTTCTGACATATTTCCACGACAATTGTAGTTCGAACAGTTAAATCCTCGTTATCCCTAACATTTTATGACTGGACGTGTCTTCCTGTACCTAGTCATGCTGAGTAGTCAGTCACTTTCCAAGACCACCATGAGTATGTAGAGCAACATCTAAGGCGCCGAACAAGAGGTGACTGCAACCAGCGGTCAACTAAAATGTACTCTCTCATCAGATCACTTTTTTGTCGTCTGTTATTAAATCAACTAAAATGTACTCTCTCATCAGATCACTTTTTTGTCGTCTGTTATTAAATCAACTAAAATGTACTCTCTCATCAGATCACTTTTTTGTCGTCTGTTATTAAATCAACTAAAATGTACTCTCTCATCAGATCACTTTTTTGTCGTCTGTTATTAAATCAACTAAAATGTACTCTCTCATCAGATCACTTTTTTGTTGTCTGTTATTAAATCAACTAAAATGTACTCTCTCATCAGATCACTTTTTTGTCGTCTGTTATTAACTCATTTATTATCTTCTGCTATCAGCTCATCTATAACCGTCAGTTCCTCAATTCAGTTATTGCTGTCAGTTATCAGCTCATTTATTGCCGCTTGTTGTAAGCTTCTGTAGACTTCTGATCCCAAGCTCTACTTTTTTTTTTAAAACTAAAATAAAATGCATTTATTTCGTGTTACGAACTGCGCCTATAAAGTAACGCTGAGGGGGTTGTTTCCCTTTGTCGTTGTTTATAGCGTGCTGCGATATCTGCGCATTTATGGTCAACATATCCGACTTCAACATAACCGTTTGTGCACCGGGCTTGCCTTGATTCTTCGATACCTAATCGCTTGGTCAGAAAGAATAAATTTGTTTCCAAGATCGAAACTCGGAGACGGTGAATGATTTTGATTAAATCATTTACATTAATTCTAACAAGTCAGATATGAGTTTCCATCCACTTTCAACCTTGCGCTGTCTGGCGTCTTAAAGTTATCTACAAGCCTAAAAGACTAACTTTGGCTCAAGACAAGTGATAATAAATAAATATTATTACGAACGTGCAGGTTTCTCGAGGCAAGGCGCTGTTTCAATGAGTACGGGTTTCATCATACTTCGAGCTGTCTATTGTTTTCTGTGGTTTCTGTTGTTGTTGATTTGTGGATTTTTCCTAGTTTTGTAAACAACCTGTCCCCCTGAATTAGTCGTAATTCTGACTCGGTTGAGCACAAGATGAGACATTGTATTTTCAGTGAAACAATTTGTACACAGTGCGACATCAAATTTGACAATCATGAAGATACAGGTTTCCATTAATGGATGCTTACGCAGAATAAAAGGATGCAAATGGCAGGACAAAATCACTAACATAGAATTATGGAAATGTACCAGTCAAATACCAGTGGATAAAGAGATACAGCGAAGACGATGGCGCTGGATATGACACACATTGCTGAAGCCAACTTAGAGTATTACACAACAGGCTTTTTTTGGAATCCCCATGAGAAAAGACATAGAGGAAGACCAAGGAATTCTTGGAGAAGACAGACAGAAGCAGAGATGAAGATGATCGGGAAGACATGGAATGATCTTAAAAGAATGGCAAAAAACAGAACGACTTGGAAAGTGTTTGTTGAAGACATATGCTCTACAGGGAGCTAAAAATATTGAAGAAGAAGAAGCGACATCAAGTTTAACACTTCGCGATCTTTTAGGCCACAACTTTTTCCGTCTTCGATGAATTATTTTTATTTTCCGGAAGTGATCCTAATTGTTGAATAAGCCAATAAATATTCCTTTTGCTAGTTTGTCCATTGATAAGAGTATGATCTTTTATGTTGTTAAAATACCTGCGAAGGTTAATACTTGAGATTCAAATGTTAAATTACATATTATTCTTACTGCCACGAGCCAGTTCCGATGACCTCTGCCATGACTGATCAGATCTGACACCATGCAACATTATAACTCAATAGCTGTTCTACTATAAAACGAGGTTTTATGCATTAAAATCTTACCAGTAGAGTATTTACAAATTAGCTACTCGGACGTGTCTCCACCACAAAGTGGTAGAGGATCATGTACATCTATATAACCTAGAGCTATTTTAATAGCAGCAATGTTATATATTTTTTCAGGTTAGTAAAATATTATATGGGTTTAATTTGCAGAACTTGTGAGAGCATCGTAACACCGACGGTAGCCTAAACAAATATACAGAATTGTAACTGACGTTATATTTTGATAGATGTTTACACGACCACATATATTATTCTGTATATTGATAAACTTATATGCAAGTAAGATATTTATCTAGCTAAGTTATGAAGTGTAACTGAAGAACGGTGTGTGAATAACCTGTTGTACGAGATCAAAACGACATCTCGAGTCATCATAACTGTAAAACACGACTGTTGCTCAGACCATCTGAATTTTTGTGTTGTGAATTAATCACATTGTACTGTGCACTGGTACACATGAACATTCTCTGTCAACGAAGGTATAGCTATTTATGACTTCTCTGTTGTCCATACAGCATGAATGCGAGAAACTTATCAAATAATGTCGTATCCTTTAATAGTTAATAGACAACCTTGACTCATCGAGTGTTGTTTGCTTGCTTGCGTTTGTCGATGGCTAAAGGAATACACCCTCTCAATATCCGCCCTTAGGAGGACGTTAAGTTGGCGTGTCTGCGCTGTGTTGTGGTTTGCAGGGAAACTATGATATTTGCGCCTTTCGGCCCAACACATATGACTTCAGTATGTTATTTTTGAATACCGGGTTATCTTCCCTTTTCGATCCCTACTCGCTTTGCCATTCTAGACAGTTTAGTCTTGTAGATGAGGCAGCACGAAGAGGTGGAGTGGGGTCTGGATGGTGCTGGTTCACCGATCCTGTCGCAAGCCATCAGCTGTGGGTCGCTGACCTGGGAGAGGCGTCTTTGCCTCCGACTTATCGAGTGAACAACTGTAATATGAGGCCGCCTCAAGATGTAACTTATCAGTTGATAGCATTCAGAGACTCATTGTTGACTGGAAGTTGTACCTCTGTTGCTGTTCTTGATTGTCTATATTTCTCAATGAGGTGCATGTTATCACTGGCCTCTGTTAACATAGGTTTGGAGATGACTCATGGCAAACACCACGAGCTCTGACGTGTTTGCTACAATGAATCCATGGAGACAAATAAAAATAAATGAATATTATTATAGAGGGAAACTTCCGAGGCGATAATCAGCGAATCAATTCAGAGGAAGAGGTATGTTTACAGCACTCGGAAAAAATGACAAATAATCAAAAACAGAAAGAAAAAAACAAAGAACAATATATGTTCCGGAGCAGGATCGAACCTGTACTCAGTGACACAGCACCTTGCCACGAAAAGCCAAACGCTAGGGAACATTGCCAACTCGGCTATTTTTTTTCTGTTGTTGATTATTTGTCATTTTTTCCGAGTCCTGTAAACATACCCCTTCCTCTGAATTGATTCAATGAATCCATAGGCGTGTTGGGTGTAGATTTGTCGACGTGGATAATGTATTAAAGTTTGGCTGTGGAGGTGAGCGCTTAATGATGACGTCAGTTATTAAAGTGTTCCTTGTTATAGGTTTTCATGTACTGAACAATCTATGATCGCCATCTTCAGCAATTTCCAGCCATGTTCTCACAATCATTAGGATCAATTCTAAGACTGAGGAAAATCCATTGGCTCATAGATACAACAGACAAAACTATATGAACCACTGCAAGAATTACAAACAACAGTAAAATTTATACAGCACACGACTTTGCAGATATAGACAACACTTCGGGCGAACGAAAGATAGATAGGATCGATTTTACTGTCAAAAGTTTGTGTAGACTGAAGCAAAACTATCTAGCTTTCTTTCTTTCTTTCTTTCTTTCTTTTTCTTTCTTTCTTTCTTTCTTTCTTTCTTGTCTTCACTTCCGCTTGTATCCTTGCGGGTGTCGAGGGAAATACAACGTTGTGGATCTCCCTTTCGGCCGATTCAGTCGTTCTCAATTGATGTTGTTGTAGCGTTTCTTTGATGTTGTTGTAGCGTTTCTTTGATGTTGTTGTAGCGTTTCTTTGATGTTGTTGTAGCGTTTCTTTGATGTTGTTGTAGCGTTTCTTTGATGTTGTTGTAGCGTTTCTTTGATGTTGTTGTAGCGTTTCTTTGATGTTGTTGTAGCGTTTCTTTGATGTTGTAGCGTTTCTTTGATGTTGTTGTTGCGTTTCTTTGATGTTGTAGCGTTTCTTTGATGTTGTAGCGTTTCTTTGATGTTGTAGCGTTTCTTTGATGTTGTAGCGTTTCTTTGATGTTGTTGCGTTTCTTTGATGTTGTAGCGTTTCTTTGATGTTGTAGCGTTTCTTTGATGTTGTAGCGTTTCTTTGATGTTGTAGCGTTTCTTTGATGTTGTAGCGTTTCTTTGATGTTGTAGCGTTTCTTTGATGTTGTAGCGTTTCTTTGATGTTGTAGCGTTTCTTTGATGTTGTAGCGTTTCTTTGATGTTGACGGTTCTGACTCTGGGCCTACCTCTTGCTATTCTCCCTTCTCCTCTTTTAATATGTGCTTTGTATGGTAAGGAATCACACGTCATTCTTTCTAGATAGGCGAACCAGTTTATTTTATGTGTGTGTATTTAACTTAGGATTGGTTCAATGCCTACTGTTTCCCCTATAATATCATTTCTGATTTGGTCTTTTCTGGTCACTCAAAGCACTTTTCTCAGAAATCTCAGCTCTGTGGTAGCATGTTTACTTTTATGCTTAGTTATAATTGTGTATATATAATATGATGCATGTGATGAGAAGAGATAATAATCGAATAGCAAAGCAAGCCCTCATATGGGAAACAACAGGTAAAAGAAAAAGAGGAAGACCCAGGGAGACACTGAGAAGAACATTGATGAGAGAGGCAAGAGCAGCAGGAATCGGCTCCCTCAATGAGATAGAACTGCTTGCACAGAACAGAGACAGATGGCGAGATTTGATAAAATATCTTTAAAAGAAAACTGCTAGAACAAAAATTCATATAGGAGAAGGTGTATCTTGGTCTACGCCCTATGGGCCGGTTACGGCTCGAAAGGTCAATAGATAGATAGATAGATAGATATATAATATAGACATGTTTGACATTGGTAGTACAAAGTGAGAATGGACATACTCTGTATTAAATGTTTTTTTTTTTTGGTGGTAATAGATATTGCTTTGTGTTTAAGTATAGGGAATAGCAAGATTTAGCATTTGTTCCATATTCCATGTTTATTTCACCATTTACGCTCGAGGCACACTAATATAATACTTAAGATCTGTAAAGGGAGGTTACCCATTCTTTCCCTCTTGACTTGTTTTGGTTGGATTTTTTCTAAAGTCATTTGCTTGCTTGCTTGCGTTCGCCCGCCCGATGACCAAAGGAGTCTACCTCTTCATCATCCGCCCTTAAAAGGACGTTAAGTGGGTATGTCTGAGTTGTGTTGTGGTTTGCAGTTTAACTGTGATATTTGTGCCTTTCGACCCAACACATCCGATTTCAGCATGACATTTGAATACCGGGTTGTCTTTCCTCTTCGATCCCTACTCTCTTGGCCAGACTGGACAGGTTAGTTTGTTACTAGAGGCACCACGGAGAGGTGGAGCAGGGTCTGGATGGTTCTGGTTCACCGATCCTGGCGCAAGCCATCAGCTGTGAGGCGCGCCTTCACCTCCCTAAAGTCATTTAATTATATGTCATTGATACATTACTGGAGACTATCGACATCGCATACATTGAATTAACAGTAAGAGGTACGGTGTTTTATTTCCAAGAATCTAGACCGCGAGCCCGCATGTCTTCCCGGAACTGTCGCACCGTTTCAATGACGGTCTCTAGACATCCCCAAACTTACAGACAAATACGTTTCCAGCGTAACGCTTTTGTTACAGGCATCATATTGCCGTTGTTTCCACCTGCCAATATCGTGACCACTTCCAACAAAGATACTACCATCCATCGTTATTGACACCCAGCATTCGTTGAGTTGCAGCTGCGGGTACAACACAGGTCTGAACAATAGGTAACCCGTATATTATTGGTGTTCTTTTCAGGGCAGGGGCGTGTCTAAAGTATTATATTTCTGGAAAATCTAATTTTCCTGCACCCACACAAAAAGTTGGAAATACACACACACTTACCAATTCGTTTTCGAACGGCAAAAAAAAAAAAAAAAAAAAAAAAAAACAGCAAAATGCTCGGTTGATGCACACTTAAGACAGACTGATGGATGGATGGTTGGGTGTATGGATGGGTAGGTGGGTGGATTTGGATGGATGGAATGATGGATGGATGGATGTGTGGGTGGGTGGATTGATGGGTGGGTGGATGGGTAGCTGGTTAGCTGTGTATCTTTATGGAAGTCAACGAGCAATGTGGGTGTGTTTATGGAAGTAAGCAGACAGTGTAGGTATGTTTATATAAGAAAATGCAGCGCGTAGATACATTAATGAAAGTAAGCAATACTATAGATATGTGTGCATGAGATTACTAAAATTATTATGAACATGTGTATAGAAGTAAGAGGGAACGATGAAAATGTGTTTATGACAATAGAGATGTGTGAAAACTGCTGCCGTACAAATGAAACAGAAGCTGTGATCCTAGTGATTGCAGAAGCGTGTGAGAAATTAAAACTTGAGAAATATGAATCTAGTTAGAACAGACAGTGCGCACCTCGAAATCTGTCTAACTAACAGAGCTTTGTTGACGTACGTGGTTCCATGTCTGTGGCAACATGGTCGATGAAAACTCTAGACCTCAGCACTTTGACTTGCAAATATTCGTGTATGAAGCGCTGTTATTACTAATAATGTTAGCGGAAATTACGATGTCAGGAGTGTCATGATGTCGCCTGCGCATGCGCGGACAGAGGTCTTAAGGGGTATGTGGACCACGATCTCTGACTCCGAGGACATATCACGTGACTCCAGAATGGCGCGTATCTTCTAACTTAGCCTCCAAAACTGTGAAAGACGAGATAGGCTTCGTGATTGAGGCAAACACAGAGGGCCCAGACGGCAGAATCTGACACTTAAACAGGCCCATGACGATAAAACCAAGTGGTTCTCACTTCAACTAAAGCAGATTAAGACTGTCCCCAAACCGGCGACCTCCGATGGAGAAACTTTCACGCCTCAAATTAACACGACACCGCTGGAATGTATCATTTTGTTTGTGGGCAAGTTTCGGCTTTCAAGTGTCTACTGTATGAGTTGGACATAGCATGGCTTGTGTTGATGTTGCGTCCAAAGTTAATTTTCTTAGTTCCGGATCGCATGAATAAACCACGTGATTTGGCAGGAGGAAACGGCAGGAGTCTCATTTTCTTTGAAGGTGGGGCGAAGGTCAGTTATCTTTAAGAAAGAATACCAACTACTGTTCAACGTAAAATAAAGTAAAAGACGGAAATACAAACACGGTCTTTTATCTATGGGCTCCTTGTTTCTAAGAGGCATGATGATACTGTTAATATGTTCTTAAATTCTCTTTCGAATAAGGGGAGAGCACACTTTGAATCAGCGATAGCTCTGTTGATCGTCCTCATCTACTGCGGTTAGTTTTGTTCCTTCCTGTATACGAAAAGTTGCATTCTAATCTGAGTTAAATCTGTATATCTTCTAGATGTATTAAATAGACACTGCACAAACAGCGTGAGTACAGTAATTATGTTCAGATGGAGAAAGGGATGGAACGTGTAATACTTCTGACAAGATAAAAACAGAAGACGCAAATGAAAGAGTGGGGGAAGAATATGTGGAGAAGTGAGAAAGGGAAAGACTGAGGAAGGGAGGAGAGAGACAACGTAAAAGATTGATAATGAAATGGGGGAATTGAAATAGGGAAAAGGAAGAGAGAGAGAGAGTGAGAGAGAGAGAGAGAGAGCGAAAAAAAATATAGGAGATTTTAAATATAAAGGAAAAGAGTGAGATAGAGATGGAATGAGGTCGAGAAAAAAGGGGAAAAGGAAGAGAGATAGAGAGTAAAAAAATGAAAGCGAAATTGAGGACATAACAACAGCGAGATAGTGAAAAAAAGATTGTCATTATCATCAGCTTTACAGCCGCTTCGCATCTCTATTCATTCTGGTACTTCTTGATGCCTCTCATTATCATCATCATCAAGTACCGGGCCTGCTGTCGTAGGTGATCATGTCTCTCCACAACTTTCGATCTCGACAGTCATTTATCAATTATGTTGTTCACCTTGTGTCAAGCCATTCTCTTAAACTGTCTGGTATCTTTTCTCTTTGCTTCCCTCTATCACTTCGTCCCTCGATTTTCCCAGTTGTTACAATATATGCCAGCTGCTCCCTTCTCACGGCATGGCCAAAAAATGATGATTGTTTCGTCCTAATATTGGATATCAGCTCTCTTTTCGCTTTGGTCTCTTTCAGAACGTTTTCATTACTCTTCTTAGCTGTCCATGGTATTCTCAACATTCTTCTGTAAAACCACATTTCTACAGACTCGAGTGATTTTCTTGTCTGTTGTCATATTGTCCATGGAGGCGAAGGCGCGCCTCCCAGCACCAGAGCTGGAAGTTGTCAGCGACCCACAGCTGATGGCTTGCGCCAGGATCGGTGAACCAAAACCATCCTGACCCTGCTCCACATCTCCGTGGTGCCACCAGTAACAGATTAACCTGTATAATCTGGCCAAGCGTGCAGGGATCTAAGAGGGAAGACAACCCGGTACTCAAAAATATCGTGCTGAAATCGGATGTGTTGGGCCGAAAGGCGCAAATATAACAGTTATACTGCAAACCACAACACAACGCAGACACGCCCACTTAACGTCCTTTTAAGGACGGATGACGAAGAGGAATTCTACAGTTTAAGAATACTCTAGAATACTTTAGTCATCGGGCGAACGCAAGCAAGCTTATTGTCCATAATTCACATCCATTCGTTAAGACTGGCTCTACATAACATTTAAGATCTCTTTTTCTTGTTTCTATCGTCAAAAATGGATTGCATACTATCTTCCTCATTTTTTGGAAAGCTGCTTTTGCCTGAGCCATTCTGCATCTAACTTCTGCTGTACATCTTCTGCCTGAGGTTAACAAAGTTCCCAAATATTTAAATTTATTTACCTGTTTTAATATTGTTCCACTTGTCTTTATTTCGCACTGAAATGATGCCTTTAGTCCAGTGAAAAAAAAAAGAGTTTAATTAAACATTATGATGTTGATTATAGCCAACGACAGAACATCTTTATAGAAACATAGAGTCGGGGATAGCGCAAAATAGACGACGAGAGAGAGAGAGAGAGAGAGAGAGAGAGAGATATATATACATGAAGTGAGAGAGATGAGAATGAAGAGTTAACAACTGAAAATACATAATGGCGTGGAAGAAAGTCAACGTGGCTCTTAAACTTATGTAGAAGCAAGATGTCCAGTTTTAAATGGCAGTCGGCATGAAAATGATGCTGATGTCACAATCAAAATGGAAGCAATGGCGATGGCCAGACTCCAAGATGACCTCAAGCATCTTCTCTTCTCTTTCTTAATCGCAGACCGACAAAGCAAACAGTGGTCTTTTTATGCGTCTTGTTGTCTTGTACGGCTCCAGCAAAGTAATTCTGTAGGTGCCCCTGGTCTGACCCACACAGCTCAACTCTGTTTCAGTATGAAATAAACACATATATCAATTATATAAACTATTAAATACTATTGGGGGCCGCGAGTATAGCAGCAAGAAAATATTACCTCTTCTTCCCCCTTACCACCCCCTATCTTTTCCCTTTTTTCCTCTTATTCTGGTTTTCTTGCTATTGTCTATTAATCCTTTAACCAAAACTCCACGTAAATCCTGGCCACCGTCTTTTTCCGTCTTTCTTCCCGCCATTATTGTAGAGCTGTGTGGTGTTTTCTGGCTTAGATTTATGTGTTTTTGTTTGTTTTTTTTTTTACGTTCGACTGCTTGTACCTCTGACGAAGTCCCTAGAGGCTAGGAACTGAATTTTAATTCGTTTTTTCCCTGGCAGCCGTGTGCACAGGGGTCCCCAGCCGCACAGGCAGATAACTCTGACCGGAGGTACTCATATTTTTTTTACGTCGATGAGTAATTGACGTCACGCAAAGTGACGTATAGGGAATATGGTGTTAGTGACCCTATATTTTACAGACCTTCAGCACATGATTTTTAGGGTAATGTGATTTTATATATATATATATATATATATATATATATATATATATATATATATATATATATATATATATATATATATATATATATATATATATATAATGTATATATTTTTAAAATGTTATTATTTTTTTCTTTCTTTCTTTTTTTGGTATGCTCGTGCTACAGTCTGATTGTATTTACTTTTAGCTACTGATTTCTTCCTCTTCCTCTTCTTCTTCTTCTAGAGTTCATCCTTTGAATGAACGTGTATGCGTTGTGTCGCCAGTTTACAGCAAACCCCAACTGGCTGCGATTTTCAGCTCGACATATCTTGTGTTCGACATGGGGCTACTGATTTAATTGTGACTTTGAAAATGTTTGACGCAAGCGTCAACAGTAATTTAAGTGGTGAGTGAATGAGATCAGATTTAATGGGTGAGACATCAATCGGAGTCTATGGGTGTGTGAATATAAAGTTGGTGTGTCTGAGAGAGAAAGAAAGACAGAGAGAGAGAGAGAGTGAGACAGAGAAAGAGAGTGAGACAGAGAGAGAGAGAGGAGAGAGAGAGAGAGAGAGAGAGAGAGAGAGAGAAGACGGAATAGTTTAAAGACGCTAAAAGTTAAAATTATCAGTTTTGTTAGTTTATGAAACCTTGAACAGCAGAGACATATAGAGAGGAGTGTACGTGTGCGTCTATTTGTTGTGTTTGACATGCAGCGAAAGAGGGATAGATAGAAACGGGTGTCAAGCCTTTATAGAAGCGAATATCAAATATACAGCGTTTACAAGTTAGAGAGAACGATCAAGAATTCAGTTAAAGCAACAGGCTTAGAATTGTTGAGTCACAATTGAAAACAAAATGTATATATATATATATATATATATATATATATATATATATATAGAGAGAGAGAGAGAGAGAGAGAGAGAGAAAGAAAGAGAGAGGTGAGGTAGCAAAATGAGGAGTGAGAGAGAAAGTCGGGTCACAAGAAGAAGGGGAGATGCAAAAAAATGACAGATGGTAGATTTTGTTAAATTGAAAGAAGTATAAGGATCTCAAGAGCGGATATATCGATAGATAAGCAGGCAGGCAGACAGACAGACAAAGAGCTAAAAAGTAGTGAGAGGTAGTAATAGATAGGGCACATGAGAAAAAAAAAGAGATAAAAGAAAGAAAAAGAAAGAATTCCGACTGAAAGAGGGACGAACGCTTCACTTTGTGAACTTGTTGCATTTCTCAGCTAATTGGCCATTCTGCCAAGATCAACTACATCAACCTCACTTGTCCTTATTTGTTGTTTTCTACGCGCGTATTATCTTTCTGTTTGTTTTCAATGAAAACTCAGACAATATTCGCGACAGAGTGAATGTAATTTAAAATATTTGCTCGAAAAGAGATTTCAATGTGTTCACAAATCTGTTCTGGAAAGTTAATTAATATTGAAAATGGAGCCGCACATGTTTGTGAGAGTGTACACTCTGGTGAAATGCTTATTTTTCAAACACCCCCATTTCCAGATGAAATAACAAGCGTGTGCTTTGGGGGAAAAAATGGACTGCTTGAGAGTATCTATCTTTCGTGGAAATACCTACTTCAAACCTGGCGTGGCCCCCCACCAGAAGATATGAGTTATTTCGCACTAGGTTTCAAATCAAGGGCGTGTCACTGTGCATACAAGTGTCGTGATCAGCCGTCAGTAATAATGATTGATGCTGACTTAGGGACAAAGACGCTTGATAACAAAAGAAATGAAAGCTGCCAGCGACTCATAGCTGATCGATTAACCAGGGTTATTAAGAACCTACTCCACGTCTAATAAAAGTAATATTAGAAGGGAAAATACAAGGTAAAAGAGGCAGAGGCAGACCAAGACTAACATGGACGAATAACATCAAAAGATGTACAAGTCAGCCTATGGCAATCTGCACCATCAAAGCAAGAGACAGAGTGGAATGGCGCTCCATGGTAGCCAACCTTCGATGCGGAGACGGCACTCAATGATGATGACTCCACTTCATCGTGGTGTCTAGTAAAAGGTGAACTATAATGATGACTCCACTTCATCGTGGTGTCTCTAATAAAAGATGAACTATAATGATGACTCCACTTCATCGTGGCTTCTCTAATAAAAGATGAACTATAATGATGACTCCACTTCATCGTGGTGTCTCTAATAAAAGATGAACTATAATGATGACTCCACTTCATCGTGGTGTCTTTAATAAAAGATGAACTATAATGATGACTCCACTTCATCGTGGTGTCTCTAGTAGAAGATGAACTATAATGATGACTCCACTTCATCGTGGTGTCTCTAGTAAAAGATGAACTATAATGATGACTCCACTTCATCGTGGTGTCTCTAGTAAAAGATGAACTATAATGATGACTCCACTTCATTGTGGTGTCTCTAGTAAAAGATGAACTATAATGATGACTCCACTTCATCGTGGTGTCTCTAGTAGAAGATGAACTATAATGATGACTCCACTTCATCGTGGTGTCTCTAGTAAAAGATGAACTATATAACTCGTCTAATCTGGCAAAGTTAATGGGGACCAAAGGGAAGACAATCCAGCGCTCAAAAACAACATGTTAAAAACGGAAGTGTTGAACTGTAAGGGCGCACATCACATTTACGTCCTTGTAAATTGACTGTGAAGGACAATCGAGGACAAGGTTTAACTATTTCTTTAGAGCCTGCTTCGGACCATCTAGTATTCCTTTTTTTTCTGTTGTTGATTATTTGTTATTTGTTTTCTTCGAGTACTGCAAACATACCTCTACCTCTGAAACGATTTGCTATTTCTGTTGTCATCGGATGAACACAAAGAAAAAAGGATGAAGAACGGCACTGCTGTTCTTGGTGAACAATCGACAAAGCGACTGGGGTATACAATTATAGACCTTGAAGCCGGTGATCAAGAGAGCTGTTTGATAGGATTTATTAAAAGTGAGGATCCGATGTTTGGGGAACTGTACAGTAAATGTACATAACTTGTTGAGAGTACATTAATAGACCTAGCGAAAAAAAGGGATACAATAACACGTGAAACCGACGCAGAAAAACATAATAAAACTTCAAAGTTCAACATTTAAAAGAGTTGTGCAATAAGAAAATATAACTTGATGAAGGGACAATGAAGAAAATTGTACAATAAGAGCTGAGAACTTGAAGAAGCAATTATTTCGAAAACTCTGTAATAAGACAATATAATTTGATGAAGCGACAATCAAGAGAACTCTGCTACTAGAAAAAAGAACTTGATGAAGGGGCAATCAAGAAACCGTCATAATGAGACATGAGAACAGATCAATGATCGTCAGGGTGAACGTGACAGATCAACGATCGTCGGGGTGAACGTGACAGATCAACGATCGCCAGGGTGGAAGTGACAGAACAACGATCGTCGGGGTGAACGTGACAGATCAACGATCGCCAGGGTGGAAGTGACAGAACAACGATCGTCGGGGTGAACGTGACAGAACAACGATCGTCGGGGTGGACGTGACAGAACAACGATCGTCAGAGTCAACGTGATAGACCAACGATCGTCAGGGTGAACATGACAGACCAACGATTGTCAGAGTCAACGTGATAGACCAACGATCGTCAGGGTGAACATGACAGACCAACGATTGTCAGAGTCAACGTGATAGACCAACGATCGTCAGGGTGAACATGACAGACCAACGATCGTTAGAGTGAACGTGATAGACCAAAGATCGCCAGGGTGAACGTGATAGACCAACGATCGTCAGGGTGAACGTGATAGACCAACGATCGTCAGGGTGAACGTGATAGACCAACGATCGTCAGGGTGAACGTGATAGACCAACGATCGTCAGGGTGAACATGATAGACCAACGATCGTCAGGGTGAACATGATAGACCAACGATCGTCAGGGTGAACGTGATAGACCAACGATCGTCAGGGTGAACATGATAGACCAACGATTGTCAGAGTCAACGTGATAGACCAACGATCGTCAGGGTGAACATGATAGACCAACGATCGTCAGGGTGAACATGATAGACCAACGATTGTCAGAGTCAACGTGATAGACCAACGATCGTCAGGGTGAACATGACAGACCAACGATCGTCAGGGTGAATGTGATAGACCAACGATCGTCAGGGTGAACATGATAGACCAACGATCGTCAGGGTGAATGTGACAGAACAATGATCGTCAGGGTGGACGTGACAGAACAACGATCGTCGGGGTGAACGTGACAGAACAATGATCGTCAGGGTGAACGTGACCGAACAATGATCGTCAGGGTGGACGTGACAGAACAATGATCGCCAGGGTGGACGTGACAGAACAATGATCGTCAGGGTGAACGTGACAGACCAATGATCGTCAGGGTGGACGTGACAGAACAATGATCGCCAGGGTGGACGTGACAGAACAACGATCGTCGGGGTGAACGTTACAGAACAATGATCGTCAGGGTGAACGTGACAGAACAATGATCGTCAGGGTGAACGTGACAGAACAATGATCGTCAGGGTGGACGTGACAGAACAATGATCGCCAGGGTGGACGTGACAGAACAACGATCGCCAGGGTGGACGTGACAGAACAACGATCGTCGGGGTGAACGTGATAGACCAACGATCGTCAGAGTGAACGTGATAGACCAACGATCGTCAGAGTGAACGTGATAGACCAACGATCGTCAGAGTGAACGTGATAGACCAACGATCGTCAGGGTGAACATGACAGACCAACGATTGTCAGAGTCAACGTGATAGACCAACGATCGTCAGGGTGAACATGACAGACCAACGATCGTTAGAGTGAACGTGATAGACCAAAGATCGCCAGGGTGAACGTGATAGACCAACGATCGTCAGGGTGAACGTGATAGACCAACGATCGTCAGGGTGAACGTGATAGACCAACGATCGTCAGGGTGAACGTGATAGACCAACGATCGTCAGGGTGAACATGATAGACCAACGATCGTCAGGGTGAACATGATAGACCAACGATCGTCAGGGTGAACGTGATAGACCAACGATCGTCAGGGTGAACATGATAGACCAACGATTGTCAGAGTCAACGTGATAGACCAACGATCGTCAGGGTGAACATGATAGACCAACGATCGTCAGGGTGAACATGATAGACCAACGATTGTCAGAGTCAACGTGATAGACCAACGATCGTCAGGGTGAACATGACAGACCAACGATCGTCAGGGTGAATGTGATAGACCAACGATCGTCAGGGTGAACATGATAGACCAACGATCGTCAGGGTGAATGTGACAGAACAATGATCGTCAGGGTGGACGTGACAGAACAACGATCGTCGGGGTGAACGTGACAGAACAATGATCGTCAGGGTGAACGTGACCGAACAATGATCGTCAGGGTGGACGTGACAGAACAATGATCGCCAGGGTGGACGTGACAGAACAATGATCGTCAGGGTGAACGTGACAGACCAATGATCGTCAGGGTGGACGTGACAGAACAATGATCGCCAGGGTGGACGTGACAGAACAACGATCGTCGGGGTGAACGTGACAGAACAATGATCGTCAGGGTGAACGTGACAGAACAATGATCGTCAGGGTGAACGTGACAGAACAATGATCGTCAGGGTGGACGTGACAGAACAATGATCGCCAGGGTGGACGTGACAGAACAACGATCGCCAGGGTGGACGTGACAGAACAACGATCGTCGGGGTGAACGTGATAGACCAACGATCGTCAGAGTGAACGTGATAGACCAACGATCGTCAGAGTGAACGTGATAGACCAACGATCGTCAGAGTGAACGTGATAGACCAACGATCGTCAGGGTGGACGTGACAGATCAATGATCGTACGGGTGAACACAAGCAATCTACAGTAGAGCTGCAGAACTTGGGAATAACAAAAGCGACAAGTCAGACTCATTGTTAAAGACATACTTCTTTTTCAGCGATCTGGATTTGTGACCATCCTAACCTGCCTCTGTTCCTTTCCATGACGGAGGGGCAATAACAGAATGACACTCGATGAGCTGGTCACATGGTCTGCACAAGTGTAGATGCCTGTATGTCCAGATTTTTCCAATCCCTGCACCGTGCCTGACACACTCCGTCTTCTGTGGCCTGGAAAGACAGACAATTAACTTAAGAAATGGAAATACTGGGAAGAAATCAGGGGATCTGTTTTGATGCCCTAACACAAGCTGACTATTTTCAGTCTTATCGATCAATAGATCGATCGATCAATCTATTACAGGGCTTTTGGTCTCGAAGAAAAATCAAAGAGATAGCACAGGGACTCACAGTAGAATAGGAATCGTTCTGTCACTATCTTTGAAATTATTTAATTCACTGGAAACTAATAGTGAATTGAAATGAGATTGAATGAAAAAGATGAACTACATTATAACTGATTATACTAACTGGAGACGAGGGGAGATCAGCAACTTAGTGCTGACTGCTTGTGTCAGAAGCAGCTAATAGCACAGCTGATCTAGATTCTCCCCCACCTCCCAGTAGTGCCCCAGGAAGCAGACTTACAAGTCAGGCCAGGCGAGTAGGGATGGAGGGAGAAAACAAAACAGTACCTAAAAACGTCATGAAAACGAACGGTGTATCGGGCAAACAGGCGCATATATTGCGACCACGTAAAACAGCAACACAACGCATCCACGCTCTTTTAACGGGCGAACACTGAAGAAGAAGAAGAAAGAGTTGTGCCAGGGAAGAGTGGGTTATCCGTATTCTACAATCCTATTGTTCGTTGAACTCTCCCTGCTAGAACTCCCTGCTAGAACTGACATCCTAGCACTCCGGACTAACCTTACGGTACTCAGTCGCTTTCAGTGGTCGAAGAATTATGTGCACAATCATAATCGCAGTATCTCGCTGATTATCACTCACCCAGTCGTCCATTTAGGTTGCCACATATTGTATTCCAAACTGATGTAATCTCGTTGATACCCGTGTAGATATCAACATAAATATCTGAGGACATTCAACAGCTTTTACTTGTCTATCATCACTACTGGGTGGTCTAAAGGTAGGAGGTCAGTCTTTTGACAGAGAGGTCATGAGTTCAAATCCCGTCACAGGTGGTGTACATTCTTCACTTCGAATCCGTGGTTTTTTCGTGGCTTAAACCTTCCCCTGTTCTCTACGTGATGTCCAGCCAGCTCGGATAACAGCAAAAAAAAAAAAAAAACAGGAGATCCTGTGTGCACTGGTGCGCGTTAAAGAAACCTTGACATTTAATAAGAGGGAGATAGTAGACCAAAAGTGGCCACTGCCTGGCCAAAGTTGCTAAAGAAAACCTAGCTGACCATTTCAGGGGAAGAGGTTTGTTGACATCACTCGGCGAAAAAAAACAACAATCAAGAACAGAAAAAATACAAAAAAAAAAACAATAAATGGTCCGAAGTAGGATCGAACCCGTACTACTCGGTACAGCGCCTTGCCACGGGAAACCAAACACTAGAGCACACGGCCAACTCAGCTCTGTAAGAAAAAATAGCTATCATTGACGACCTCTTCCTGCTTCAGACCACCTATTGTTATTTTCTTTTCTGTTGTTGATTATTATTTTTTTTTTCAAGTACTGCTGACGAATGCTATTTTGGAGTCAATGAAATTAAGTACAAAAGGTTTTTGCTTTTCAATGTGGTCCTCCAATATAAGTCGTAGAGTGAAAATGTGGTCAAGGCAGCTTCTACATTTTGTATACCCAGCCTGTTCTTCATGCATTACTGTATCTATTGAATCCTTTATTCTATACATGATGATTTTGCATAACTTTGAGGCAACTGACAAAAGTATCACCCCTCTCCAGTTGTTAAATCTCTGAGATTGCCCTATATTTTGAATCTTAACAATGATTCCTTGTTTCCACATATGTGTCACCTTCTTCTTTCCAATATAAATAAAAAATATTAATTTCTTATTACCTGTCTCTAGTCTAAACCACAGGAAACTACTATTCGTGCTGTTTCATCCTATACCAGTTTGTCTGCAACGCAAGTATTCAGCCCTACCCTATCCGGGAGATACTTGTCTTAATAGGAAAAATACAGATACACAATTTATTCCCGAGTTATGTTCGTAACCCTATGCTATAGTCATGCGTGAAAGGCATCCACAATGATGGCTAATTTTTTTTTAGATAGCTTAGTTACCCGTGTGCTTTAGCGTTTGGTTTCTCGTGGAAAAGCGCTGTGCCGAGGAGTACGGATTCGATCCTGTTTCAGACCGTCAATTATTTTTTGTTATTTTTTTCTGTTGATTATTTGTGATTTTTTTCCCCGAGTGCTGTAAACATACTTCTTCCCCTGAAATGATTCGCTGATCTATCGCATCGGAAGTTTCCTTCCATAATAATATTCATTTATCACTATTTATGTCCTAAACAAAACCTACTTGTGTAGAAAGCGGATGTGTTGGGCCGAAATTTGCAAATATCGCGGCACTGCTGTAAACTAGTAACACGTTTCCACACCCACTCAAGGGTGAACGGTAAGAAGAAGAATCTCCACCGGTGTGGTGGTCAACAGTAAGAAGAAGAATCTCCACCGGTGTGGTGGTCAACAGTAAGAAGAAGAATCTCCACCGGTGTGGTGGTCAACAGTAAGAAGAAGAATCACTACCGTTGTGGTGGTCAACAGTAAGAAGAATCCCCACTGGTGTGGTGGTCAACAGTAAGAAGAATCCCCACCGGTGTGGTGGTCAACAGTAAGAAGAAGAATCCCCATCAGTGTGGTGGTCAACAGTAAGAAGAAGAATCCCCACCGGTGTAGTGGTCAAAATTAAGAACAAGAATCACTACCTGTGTAGTGGTCAACAGTAAGAAGAAGAATCACTACTTGTGTAGTGGTCAACAGTAAGAGGAAGAATCACTACTTGTGTAGTGGTCAACAGTAAGAAGAAGAATCACTACCGGTGTAGTGGTCAACGGTAAGAAGAAGAATCCCTACCGGTGTAGTGGTCAACGGTAAGAAGAAGAATCCCTACCGGTGTAGTGGTCAACGGTAAGAAGAAGAATCCCTACCGGTGTAGTGGTCAACGGTAAGAAGAAGAATCCCTACCGGTGTAGTGGTCAACGGTAAGAAGAAGAATCACTACCTGTGTAGTGGTCAACAATAAGAAAAAGAATCACTACCTGTGTAGTGGTCAACAGTAAGAAGAAGAATCACTACCTGTATAGTGGTCAACAGTAAGAAGAGGAATCACTACCTGTGTAGTGGTCAACAGTAAGAAGAGGAATCACTACCTGTGTAGTGGTCAACAGTAAGAAGAGGAATCACTACCTGTGTAGTGGTCAACAGTAAGAGAAGAATCACTACCTGTGTAGTGGTCAACAGTAAGAAGAGGAATCACTACCTGTGTAGTGGTCAACAGTAAGAAGAGGAATCACTACCTGTGTAGTGGTCAACAGTAAGAAGAGGAATCACTACCTGTGTAGTGGTCAACAGTAAGAAGAGGAATCACTACCTGTGTAGTGGTCAACAGTAAGAAGAGGAATCACTACCTGTGTAGTGGTCAACAGTAAGAAGAGGAATCACTACCTGTGTAGTGGTCAACAGTAAGAAGAAGAATCACTACCTGTGTAGTGGTCAACAGTAAGAAGAGGAATCACTACCTGTGTAGTGGTCAACAGTAAGAGAAGAATCCCCACCGGTGTAGTGGTCAACAGTAAGAAGAAGAATCCCCATCAGTGTGGTGGTCAACAGTAAGAAGAAGAATCCCCACCGGTGTAGTGGTCAACAGTAAGAAGAAGAATCCCCATCAGTGTGGTGGTCAACAGTAAGAAGAAGAATCACTACCGGTGTAGTGGTCAACAGTAAGAAGAAGAATCACTACCGGTGTAGTGGTCAACAGTAAGAAGAAGAATCACTACCGGTGTAGTGGTCAACAGTAAGAAGAAGAATCACTACCGGTGTAGTGGTCAACAGTAAGAAGAAGAATCCCCACCGGTGTAGTGGTCAACAGTAAGAAGAAGAATCCCCACCGGTGTAGTGGTCAACAGTAAGAAGAAGAATCACTACCGGTGTAGTGGTCAACAGTAAGAAGAAGAATCCCTACCGGTGTAGTGGTCAACAGTAAGAAGAAGAATCCCCACCTGTGTAGTGGTCAACAGTAAGAACAAGAATCACTACCGGTGTAGTGGTCAACAGTAAGAAGAAGAATCCCCACCGGTGTAGTGGTCAACAGTAAGAAGAAGAATCACTACCGGTGTAGTGGTCAACAGTAAGAAGAAGAATCCCTACCGGTGTAGTGGTCAACAGTAAGAAGAAGAATCACTACCGGTGTAGTGGTCAACAGTAAGAAGAAGAATCCCCACCTGTGTAGTGGTCAACAGTAAGAACAAGAATCACTACCTGTGTAATGGTCAACAGTAAGAAGAAGAATCACTACCTGTGTAATGGTCAACAGTAAGAAGAAGAATCCCTACCGGTGTGGTGGTCAACAGTAAGAACAAGAATCACTACCTGTGTAATGGTCAACAGTAAGAAGAAGAATCACTACTTGTGTAGTGGTCAACAGTAAGAAGAAGAATCACTACTTGTGTAGTGGTCAACAGTAAGAAGAAGAATCACTACTTGTGTAGTGGTCAACAGTAAGAAGAAGAATCCCCACCTGTGTAGTGGTCAACAGTAAGAAGAAGAATCACTACTTGTGTAGTGGTCAACAGTAAGAAGAAGAATCCCCACCTGTGTAGTGGTCAACAGTAAGAAGAAGAATCCCCACCTGTGTAGTGGTCAACAGTAAGAAGAAGAATCCCCACCTGTGTAGTGGTCAACAGTAAGAAGAAGAATCACTACTTGTGTAGTGGTCAACAGTAAGAGCAAGACCATAGGCAAGCTTTTAGAAAAGGTAATTGCAAAGAAACTTTCTTGTTTTTTTGAAAACGCAAACTTGTTTCCATCAACGCTTGGAGGGTATCGTCCGTGTAGAGAGACTTGGTCAAATGCTGCCGTGTTTGCTCAGGATGTTTATGAAGGGTTTCAACGCGGTTTAGAGACATGTGCTGCTGCAATAGATCTGGAGGACGCTTACAACAAAGTACCCTTTAACTTCTTATTCAACCAGCTCATAAATTTAGGCGTCAGTCCCCGCATCCTAAATTGGCTAACAGCGGCCCTTTTTCAGCGCAAAGTGGTTTTTCGATCTGGTAGTTGGACTTCTGATATAATTACGATGTATCCCGGGTTACCGCAAGGCTCACCTTTATCTCCCGTACTTTTCAATGCATACACTGTGAAAATCACAAGAGATCGGTTGGAAGGGCCAGGTCGCATTCTTTCTTATGCCGATGACATTTTGGTTTATCGACAGGGAAAAGATCCTACTCCATCTGTAGAAATGTTCTCAGACACTTTGCCAAGATCTATGACAATGAAATATTTAGGTATTCATTTAGATCGAAGCCTTGCTTTCGTAAAGCACATTGATAACGTGATAGAGAAAGCAAAAAGGGTCTTGCTGCTATGAAAGTAATGGCCGCTGCAGGCAGTGAACAGCGGCACCTGCATACATTATACCAGGGACTGGTTGTTTCTGTTCTAGAATACGCTTTGGCGATTCAAACTCTCAGCAAACTTCAGTTAAAGAGGCTCGAAAAAATTCAGAACGAGGCTATGCGCATTATTCTTGGCTGCACTAGAGACACGTCAGAGCGTGAAGATACCTACTTGACATTCCAACCATAGAAAGTAGAATCGAGTTGTGTAGAGCACGCGCTTTTCTGAACATTCTTGCTGATGAAAGACATCCTTTAAATTCTGTAGCGCTAGCACCAAAAGGTGATAGACTCGAGCGAGGCCAGTCGTGGATGGGCAGGGCAGAGAAATCCATTCAAAAGGTGTGCATGCTAAATGACTTGCAGCGTGGAGAAGAATGGCGGCAATGGCCAAATGACATTTCTACAATTACTATCAAAGTCTGCATAACACTGAATAAAGAATGTAGAACGATGAATCCCAAGGTCGTAGAGGATAAGATTCAGGCCTTAATCAAAGAAAACGTAACGTCCGGCAATATTATTATCTACACAGATGGTTCGGTTGTACGAAATAAACGATGTTCATGGGCATATACAGCGCAGGTGAAAGGGCAAATGGTGCATGAGGATAGTGGTGCTTTTTCGCAAACAACGAGCAGCATGACAGTGGAGGTTTTAGCAGTCACTAAGGCAATGACATGGCTCGAAACACAGTCTTTCGCAGGAGTATGTTTTCTCAGTGACTCCATGAGTATGCTTAAGAAGGTTGAGGCTGGGTGGAGGCGAAGAGAGTGGTTGAAGTCCCTGCA
Organism: Megaustenia siamemsis; assembly: GCA_032433765.1. NCBI lineage: Eukaryota > Metazoa > Mollusca > Gastropoda > Stylommatophora > Ariophantidae > Megaustenia > Megaustenia siamemsis. The sequence goes on along the minus strand of JAVIAB010000050.1, from coordinate 54,464,478 downwards.
GCTGTCAACTTTAAAAGAAATCGTCTTCATCTACGTACCTGGCCACTCTGGAGTGCAAGGGAACGAACGAGCTGACAAGCTTGCCGAAAAGGCTAAAATTTCAGATGGCAACGCCATGGACAACGCGGACATTTTACACGCAATCCGCGAGGCGGGAAGAGTAGCAGACTTTCGAGACGACAAGGATTCAAACGCAATGGCGAGACTAACGCATAGTCGCGTAAGGCTTGGCACAGCTAAGAGCGAACATTTTTCAGGACGCCAGAGGTGTATGGTTAACCAACTGCGAACCGGCACGATCAGCCGTCACACACTTGTGAATTTACTCGAAAGGAAATCGGAGCACTTATGGGTATGCCCCTTGTGCAAGGAGTATGATCCTTCGACTAATGATCTAGTAAGAGGAAGAATCACTACTTGTGTAGTGGTCAACAGTAAGAAGAAGAATCCCCACCGGTGTAGTGGTCAACAGTAAGAAGAAGAATCACTACTTGTGTAGTGGTCAACAGTAAGAGGAAGAATCACTACTTGTGTAGTGGTCAACAGTAAGAAGAAGAATCACTACCGGTGTAGTGGTCAACAGTAAGAAGAAGAATCCCTACCGGTGTGGTGGTCAACGGTAAAGAGAAGAATCACTACCGGTAGGGTGGTCAACAGTAAGAAGGAGAATCACTACCGGTGTGGTGGTCAACAGTAAGAGGAAGAATCACTACCGGTGTGGTGGGTAACAGTAAGAAGAAGAATCACTACCGGTGTAGTGGTCAACAGTAAGAAGAAGAATCACTACCGGTGTAGTGGTCAACAGTAAGAAGAAGAATCACTACCGGTGTGGTGGTCAACAGTAAGGAGAAGAATCACTACCGGTGTGGTGGTCAACAGTAAGGAGAAGAATCACTACCGGTGTGGTGGGTAACAGTAAGAAGAAGAATCCCCACTGGTGTGGTGGTCAACAGTAAGAAGAATCCCCACTGGTGTGGTGGTCAACAGTAAGAAGAAGAATCTCCACCGGTGTAGTGGTCAACGGTAAGAAGAAGAATCCCTACCGGTGTAGTGGTCAACGGTAAGAAGAAGAATCCCTACCGGTGTGGTGGTCAACGGTAAAGAGAAGAATCACTACCGGTAGGGTGGTCAACAGTAAGAAGGAGAATCACTACCGGTGTGGTGGTCAACAGTAAGAGGAAGAATCACTACCGGTGTGGTGGGTAACAGTAAGAAGAAGAATCACTACCGGTGTAGTGGTCAACAGTAAGAAGAAGAATCACTACCGGTGTAGTGGTCAACAGTAAGAAGAAGAATCACTACCGGTGTGGTGGTCAACAGTAAGGAGAAGAATCACTACCGGTGTGGTGGTCAACAGTAAGGAGAAGAATCACTACCGGTGTGGTGGGTAACAGTAAGAAGAAGAATCCCCACTGGTGTGGTGGTCAACAGTAAGAAGAATCCCCACTGGTGTGGTGGTCAACAGTAAGAAGAATCCCCACTGGTGTGGTGGTCAACAGTAAGAAGAATCCCCACTGGTGTGGTGGTCAACAGTAAGAAGAATCCCCACTGGTGTGGTGGTCAACAGTAAGAAGAATCCCCACTGGTGTGGTGGTCAACAGTAAGAAGAATCCCCACTGGTGTGGTGGTCAACAGTAAGAAGAATCCCCACTGGTGTGGTGGTCAACAGTAAGAAGAATCCCCACTGGTGTGGTGGTCAACAGTAAGAAGAATCCCCACCGGTGTGGTGGTCAACAGTAAGAAGAAGAATCCCCATCAGTGTGGTGGTCAACAGTAAGAAGAATCCCCACTGGTGTGGTGGTCAACAGGAAGAGAAGAATCCCCACTGGTGTGGTGGTCAACAGGAAGAGAAGAATCCCCACTGGTGTGGTGGTCAAAAGTAAGACAAGAATCACTACCTGTGTAGTGGTCAAAAGTAAGACAAGAATCACTACTTGTGTAGTGGTCAACAGTAAGAAGAAGAATCACTACTTGTGTAGTGGTCAACAATAAGAACAAGAATCACTACTTGTGTAGTGGTCAACAGTAAGAAGAAGAATCACTACTTGTGTAGTGGTCAACAGTAAGAACAAGAATCACTACTTATGTAGTGGTCAACAGTAAGAACAAGAATCACTACTTGTGTAGTGGTCAACAATAAGAAGAAGAATCACTACTTGTGTAGTGGTCAACAGTAAGAAGAAGAATCCCCACCGGTGTAGTGGTCAACAGTAAGAACAAGAATCACTACTTGTGTAGTGGTCAACAGTAAGAAGAAGAATCACTACTTGTGTAGTGGTCAACAGTAAGAAGAAGAATCACTACTTGTATAGTGGTCAACATTAAGAAGAAGAATCACTACCTGTGTAGTGGTCAACAATAAGAAAAAGAATCACTACCTGTGTAGTGGTCAACAGTAAGAAGAAGAATCACTACCTGTGTATTGGTCAACAGTAAGAAGAAGAATCACTACTTGTGTAGTGGTCAACAGTAAGAAGAAGAATCCCCACCGGTGTAGTGGTCAACAGTAAGAACAAGAATCCCCACCGGTGTTGTGGTCAACAGTAAGAACAAGAATCCCCACCGGTGTTGTGGTCAACAGTAAGAACAAGAATCCCCACCGGTGTTGTGGTCAACAGTAAGAACAAGAATCCCCACCGGTGTTGTGGTCAACAGTAAGAACAAGAATCCCCACCGGTGTTGTGGTCAACAGTAAGAACAAGAATCACTACCTGTGTAATGGTCAACAGTAAGAAGAAGAATCACTACTTGTGTAGTGGTCAACAGTAAGAAGAAGAATCCCCACCTGTGTAGTGGTCAACAGTAAGAAGAAGAATCACTACTTGTGTAGTGGTCAACAGTAAGAAGAAGAATCCCCACCTGTGTAGTGGTCAACAGTAAGAACAAGAATCACTACCTGTGTAGTGGTCAACAGTAAGAACAAGAATCACTACTTGTGTAGTGGTCAACAGTAAGAGGAAGAATCACTACTTGTGTAGTGGTCAACAGAAAGAAGAAGAATCCCTACCGGTGTGGTGGTCAACGTTAAGAAGAAGAATCCCTACCGGTGTAGTGGTCAACGGTAAAAAGAAGAATCCCTACCGGTGTGGTGGTCAACGGTAAAAAGAAGAATCCCTACCGGTGTAGTGGTCAACGGTAAAAAGAAGAATCCCTACCGGTGTGGTGGTCAACGGTAAGAAGAAGAATCCCTACCGTTGTGGTGGTCAACGGTAAGAAGAAGAATCCCTACCGGTGTGGTGGTCAGCAGTAAGAAGTAGAATCCCTACCGGTGTGGTGGTCAGCAGTAAGAAGAGGAATCACTACCGGTGTGGTGGTCAGCAGTAAGAAGAAGAATCCCTACCGGTGTGGTGGTCAGCAGTAAGAAGAAGAATCACTACCGGTGTGGTGGTCAGCAGTAAGAAGAAGAATCCCTACCGGTGTGGTGGTCAGCAGTAAGAAGAGGAATCACTACCGGTGTGGTGGTCAGCAGTAAGAAGAGGAATCACTACCGGTGTGGTGGTCAGCAGTAAGAAGAAGAATCACTACCGGTGTGGTGGTCAGCAGTAAGAAGAAGAATCACTACCGGTGTGGTGGTTAGCGGTAAGAAGAGGAATCACTACCGGTGTGGTGGTTAGCGGTAAGAAGAGGAATCACTACCGGTGTGGTGGTGAGCGGTAAGAAGAGGAATCACTACCGGTGTGGTGGTGAGCGGTAAGAAGAGGAATCACTACCGGTGTGGTGGTCAGCAGTAAGAAGAAGAATCACTACCGGTGTGGTGGTTAGCGGTAAGAAGAGGAATCACTACCGGTGTAGTGGTCAACGGTAAAAAGAAGAATCACAACCGGTGTGGTGGTCAGCAGTAAGAAGAAGAATCACTACCGGTGTGGTGGTCAGCAGTAAGAAGAAGAATCACTACCGGTGTAGTGGTCAACGGTAAGAATAAGAATCACTACCGGTGTGGTGGTCAGCAGTAAGAAGAAGAATCACTACCGGTGTAGTGGTCAGCAGTAAGAAGATGAATCACTACCGGTGTGGTGGTCAGCAGTAAGAAGATGAATCACTACCGGTGTGGTGGTCAGCAGTAAGAAGAAGAATCACTACCGGTGTAGTGGTCAGCAGTAAGAAGAAGAATCACTACCGGTGTGGTGGTCAGCAGTAAGAAGAAGAATCACTACCGGTGTAGTGGTCAGCAGTAAGAAGAAGAATCCCTACCGGTGTGGTGGTCAGCAGTAAGAAGAAGAATCACTACCGGTGTGGTGGTCAGCGTAGCACAAACACCTCCATGTGAACAGACAGATGATGTGAACGAAGTTTTTGCTGAAACGATTTTGTTTGGGGATTCTTATTATACTCGAACAGTGTGCCCTTTGTCATCCCAATCTTTTTCCTAACATTACGGGGAGATCTTAGCGCAGTTTACGAACTCCATGACACCCGCAAGAGTCCTTAGTGTAATTTTTTTAAGGCAGTTAATTATTGCGAAATATGGTATAAATGTTTACTTATCTTTTAGAAATGTCTCGTGCAGTGAATTATATACCAACTTTTTTTTCAAAGCATTAACGATTTTATTTGATTATGGAGTGGCCACTGCTTGTTTTTGTCCATTCTTCTCTTTCTATAACTTTTGGAGTTAGGTAAACGTATAGAAATCAGATAGAAACAGAAAGTTGGGGAGAGAAGCAGAAAAAAATTGGATACAGACAACAAATCTGTGCGAGCTGGGCATACACATATCAGATGAGGTCCCAAATAACGCCACAAGACTGTCTCTTGAAGTGATCTCTTTCTGAAAGGTTAAATCACGTGTCAGACATTGACTTCTACTGCGCTGTCCATTCGTAGCCATAGACATGAATATTGTGTATGCGTTTATAATGAATGCATAGCTTCAAAGTTGATGTGGTATTCGGAAATATAAATTTTAAATAATTATATTGCAGCTAATTTTATTTAGAGTGTGTTTACCTCATCTTTACACCTGATAATTGTTGTGCTAATCATACACGATGTGCCTGTCTAATAAATGCTGAAACTCCATTCAAGCTTTAACTCCCTGAGAGTGGAAGTCGCAAAGAAGACGATTCTTGGAGGTGTCTAATCTCCAAACATCTTCAAATGCTTGATTCTCGTGTCGAATGCTAAACACAACACTCCCCATCACAAATGTATGGTTTGGAAAGGAATTTGAAACTTTTGCCTACGTAAGATTTCCACTTGAAGCCGAAGTCAGACTTGCGCACTAGCAGATGGTTCTCACACGCAGTGAAACCGGAAACCTCACTGCAGTCATCACAAGGATGAGACGTTTACAGAAGATGTCAGGGAACTGGAGATGTTGAATTAACACCGACCTTAACCTTGCTCCACTGCGCACTAGACACGAAATTCTTGTCTTGTAACTACAGCATCGAGTGCCGTGAAAGCCGGACCTGGAGGTTAGCCGAGCTGTCGATATGCCACTTATCTACAAGATGCCCAACTAGGATAGTGGCAGGCGTGTAGGTTACATAGGTTCGTGCAGGTAATAGTAAGATCGGGTTTCTCTCTTATGGCACGTGAATAGACCAGCCAGCAGATGGCGCTGATTTAGCCACACTTGCTGAAATAAAACGACGCTGAATGCCAGTGATGAATTAACGAGATCATTGGCTGTTACAACAGAGATCATTTACCTTTATTTTGTGAGAAAAAGAAAAAGATTATTTTTTTTTTCCCTTGAGAGAGAACTGGTGGTGAAAGGATTAAAATGTCACTGCTCGGTAATTTATCTTATTCTACTTCTTCTGCTGTTCAGCTCCCTGTGTAGCAGAGATCTTCAACAAACACTTTCCAAGCCGTCCTTTTTCATGCCATTTTTTAAAGATCATTACATGTCTTCCCCATCCTCTTCATTTCTGCATTCTCGTGTCTTCTCCAAGTTTATTTTGGCTTTTCCCTTTGTCTCCTCCTCTAGGAATTCCAAAAAAAGAGCTTGTCGTGTAATACTCTCAGTTGGCTTCCGCAGTGTGTCTTATCCAGCGCTATCGTCGTTGTTTTATCTCTTTGTCCACTGATATTTGACTGGTGCTTTCCCACATTTATAAGACAATGACTTTATTCAGCCATTTCCATTCATTTATTCTGCGTAAGAGTCCATTCATGAAAGTATGTATCTTCGTGATCTCATTTATTCTTCAATGAATAACTTTTAACAGCCAGTGACCAGCGAGCTATTGGAATAATTAGTACAAGTCAGCCTGCTATCGATTTTCTCCGCTATTTATTTTATTTATTGGTTTCTTTTGGAGGCAGCAGGGTTAATGAGCTCCGATTTATGTTGCCTCAGTGAGATGCATTCTCTTGACTGGTTAAACTAACTAATCAACCAAGCAAAGCAAAACCAACCAACTAAAGAAAACCGAACAACCAACATTAGAAAATCAAACAGTCAATCAAAGAAAAACAGTCAATCAAAGAAAAACAGTCAATCAAAGAAAAACAGTCAATCAAAGAAAAACAGTCAATCAAAGAAAAACAGTCAATCAAAGAAAAACAGTCAATCAAAGAAAAACAGTCAATCAAAGAAAAACAGTCAATCAAAGAAAAACAGTCAATCAAAGAAAACCAAACAATCAATCAAAGAAAACCAAACAGTCAATCAAAGAAAAACAGTCAATCAAAGAAAACCAAACAGTCAATCAAAGAAAAACAGTCAATCAAAGAAAAACAGTCAATCAAAGAAAACCAAACAGTCAATCAAAGAAAACCAAACTCCAAACAGTCAATCAAAGAAAACCAAACAGTCAATCAAAGAAAACCAAACAGTCAATCAAAGAAAACCAAACAGTCAATCAAAGAAAACCAAACAGTCAATCAAAGAAAACCAAACAGTCAATCAAAGAAAACCAAACTCCAAACAGTCAATCAAAGAAAAACAGTCAATCAAAGAAAACCAAACAATCAATCAAAGAAAACCAAACAGTCAATCAAAGAAAACCAAACAATCAATCAAAGAAAACCAAACAGTCAATCAAAGAAAACCAAACTCCAAACAGTCAATCAAAGAAAACCAAACAGTCAATCAATGAAAACCAAACAGTCAATCAAAGAAAACCAACCAATCAAACCACCCCCCCCCCCCCCTCCAAAAAAAAAAAAAAAAAAAAAAAAAAAAACAACAACCAACTAAAGAAAACCGAACAACCAACAACAGAAGACTGTCTGTTCCTGTCGCTTCGGCTGCTGTATATCAACTGATTGTTTATCAATCGATTAATTAGTATATTCTATCCTATACTTTTGTATTCTATTCGACCGAAAAGCGACAGCTCACAGGTTTCTGGATCAAGATAACAACATTCTATTCTATTCTATTCTATTCTATTCTATTCTATTCTATACTGCCCTTTGCTCTGTCTTACTCTACTCTACTCTACTCTACTCTACTCTACTCTACTCTACTCTACTCTGCTCTGCTCTGCTCTGCCCTGCCCTGCCCTGCCCTGCCATACTCTACTCTACTCTACTCTACTCTACTCTACTCTACTCTACTCTACTCTGCCCTGCCCTGCTCTACTCTACTCTACTCTACTCTACTCTACTCTACTCTACTCTACTCTACTCAACTCTACTCTGCTCTGCTCTACTATGCTCTACTCTACTCTACTCTACTCTACTCTACTCTACTCTACTCTACTCTACTCTACTCTACTCTACTCTACTCTACTCTACTCTACTCTACTCTACTCTGCCCTGCTCTACTCTACTCTACTCTACTCTACTCTACTCTACTCTACTCTACTCTACTCTACTCTACTCTACTCTACTCTATTCTACTCTACTCTACTCTAACTGGATACTCATAAATGTCATGCTGAAGTCGGATGTGTTGGACCGAAGCTATCAAATATAACAGTTCTGCTGCAAACACAAGACAGCGAACACACGTCCACAGTTCTGCTGCAAACACAAGACAACGAACACACGCCCACAGTTCCGCAAACCACAAGATAGCGAACACACGCCCACAGTTCTACTGCAAACACAAGACAGCGAACATACGCCAACAGTTCTGAAAACCAGAAGACAGCGAACACACGCCCACAGTTCTACTGCAAACACAAGACAGCGAACACACGCCAACAGTTCTGCAAACACAAGACAGGGAACACACGTCCACAGTTCTAGTGCAAACCACAATACAGCGAACATACACCCACAGTTCTACTGCAAACCACAAGACAGGGAACACACGCCCACAATTCTACTGCAAACCACAAGACAGCGAACACACGCCCACAGTGCTGCAAACCACAAGACAGCGAACACACGCCCACAGTTCTACTGCAAACCACAAGACAACGAACACACGCCCAATCAACGGCCTTTCAAGTGCGGATGACGAAAGGTTTATTCCTTTAGTCATCGGGTGAACGCAAGCAAGCTAATAATACTAAGAGGTATGTTTACAGCACTCTGAAAAAATGACAAATAATCAAGAACAAAAACAAACAAACAAAGAACAATATATGGTCCAAAGCAGGATCGAACCGGTACTCCTTAGCACAGCGCCTTGCCGCGGAAAGCCAAACTCTAGAGAGCACTGCCAACTCGGCTAACTAAAAAAAATTAGCCATCATTGGCGATGCCTTTCACGCAGGTGTTCTCATGACAATAGCATAGGGCTGCGATCACAACTCGAGGATGAATTGTGTAACTGTATCTTTACAATTTCTCCACTCTCTCATTCTTTACAGCTCACTGCTCTCTTTGTGATCGCAGCCTTATGCCATAGTCATGAGAACAGCGAATCAATTCAGAGGAAGAGGTATGTTTACAGCACTCAGAAAAATTGACAAATAATGAACAGAAAAAAATATGGACAGAAGCAGGATCAAGGCCCTGTGCCACTGAGTACGAGTTCGATCCTGCTTTGGTCCATATTTTTTTCTGTTGTTGATTGTTAGTCAATTTTTTCCGAGTGCTGTAAACATACCTCTTCCTCTGAATTGATTCGCTGATTATCGCCTCGGAAGTTTCCCCCTAATATTCATGTATCATTTATTATTTGTCTCAAAGCTAATACTACTCCAGTGGAAGTGAAAGCGTCTCACAGCAGCAGAGCTGGAAGTTGTCAGCGACCCAGAGCTGATGGCTTGCGCCAGGATCGGTGAATCAGAACCATCCAGACCCTGCTACACCTCTCCGTGGTGCCTCTAGTAACAGCCTAACCTGTCTCGTCTGGCCAAACGAGGATGAATCGAAGAGGGAAGACAACCCGGTACTAAAAAATGTCGCTCTGAAGTCGAATGTGTTGGACCGAAAGGTGCAAATATCACAGTTATACTGAAAACCACAACACAACGGGGGCCTCAGAAGCCTAATTGGAAAAACCACCCGTCTTGACTACCGACGTTCGGACAACCCGTGTTCGATTCCCGCTGGGAGCAGTGTGAATTCTACTCGTGGTTGAAAAAAAAATACCCTCACGGTCGACCCAGCCGTTGGCAGAAATGGGTATTGTCCTGGGAAGGTGAGGAATGTCGCCTCGCATCTGAGTTTCGATGCTTGAGGCGACACTATATAGAAATCTCCGAACATTTCTGGATAGGCGGCCGAGCACATATGGGTGGAAACTCGCGTGCTAAGACGCCGGTTCAAGTCTCGTACTTTACCTTTACCACAACACAACGCAGATACGCCCACTTAACGTCCTATTAAGGGCGAATGACGAAAAGGTGTATTCCCTTTACCATCGGTCAAACGCAAGCAAGCAAGCACTACTCCTTTTAAACACACAAATTCACATTGCAATTTCAAGTTATAGCTCGTTTCAAATCACTTGCCCAACTTCAAAACGCTATTACTCTCTATCCGTTTGTTAAAAACTGTTGAAATTTTCCAAATGTTATTAGAATGCAAAAGACCCTTTAAATGTATATTTAACAAATATCTTGCAGCTGCAGTTTTCTTAAAGCGGCGAATTTCTTTGATGTTTGTCAAAATTGTAAATTGTGAACCCCTAAATAATAGAAATTACCGTAGTTGCTGGTCTACGATTAATTTTCACTAGGTAAAGGTGTGGCCGTAATGGAGAAATAACTGAATAAGGAAAAACACCAGGAGAATTATTGTCTTCTCAGTTCGAGGACGGACGATAATATCAAGGTATACCTGTATGTCCAATTTTCATAGTTGTTTGGTCCTGAAAAGGACCGTTTGTTGAACTAATTTAAGGTAATATAGGGGCCAACATTGTGGGAGCTATATACTTTCATTCTGAATCAGACGAGTCTAAAAGATTAATAACTGTTTGGGGTTGAACATTCCACAAACCATCATTTTTCCAATATTCCTCTTCCTGTTTTAAGACGTGGTCTTCACATTTAGCCCAATAATCTTTGTCTATATTTAATAAAGCGAGATTAGCAAGAGTCTTTACATCGCATATTTTGAATGTTGTATTTTCATCTGCCACTTGTCCTTTTAATTTTGCCCAGATTAGTTCTATTGGATTTAAATGAGCATGGTAAGGTGGCAGCCTCAAACTTATATGACCGTGCTCTTGGATAATCTTATCTATTTGAAAAAATCTTTGTCCTCTGTTTTTGCTTTGCTAGAGATAGTAGTTCAGGTTTTAAGTACATGTTATTAAATTGTATGTGCTCCTTTGTGAGCCATATCTTAATAGCATCTTTTGTACTGGATGACGTCGGGACTTTATCTTCAAGTGCAACAATGTTGTGGTACGCTGCATTGTCCATTATTAGGCAAGATGGTCGATCTAGTGATGGGAGAACATAATTTTCAATCCAATGTCTAAATATGTGACCATTCATCTCAGAGTGATAATCCCGATTGTCTATGGATTTTGAAAGAAAAATGAGCTCTGCATACTGTATTAGTCCATGTTGTCGACTACCTGCATGAGCAATTATCAAGCGCTGTCCTTTGCTGCTAGGTATTAATCTCTTAATCTTTCCATCTGATGACTGCCATTCCCTTTGGTTAGTGTGGTGAGCATTGATCCATGTTTCATCCAAGTACACAATATCATAACCTTGCTTGCGCACCTCTTTTACTTCACGTAAGTACTTGCTTCTCATGACTACTATATGTGGCTTCTCACAGATGATGTTTCGTCCATTGGAATACTTTCTGAATGTAAAGCCTGCAGCTCTCACATTCCTCCATAATGTAGACTTTGATATTTAAATACTGTTGTTCTTTTTCAGCGATACTTTAAATTTTCTTATTGTAACAGTTTCATTCATACCCAACATTTTGCGAATTTCACTTCTAATAAGTTCACTGTCGAAATTATCCAACATTTTTGCTCTTCCTTTGTTATTTTGTATATTTTGAACATTGACGGTTACGTGCTTGAATCCAGCGATTAAATGACTGTTTAGATAAATCCAAAATGTGTCTTGTCCTATTCTCAGGGTTTTCTAAAGAATGAAATAATCTTCCTCGTTTAGCCTCTTTGCAAAAATAGTCATACATTTTTATTGCGATGTTTTGTAAACTGCAGAATTTCATTTTAAGACTCATGATAAATGTTAGCGTTCCACGTCTACACCTATGAATGAATGGAAATGGAACACACAATGCCTCGTGTTTTCTACAAGTGTCTAATTGTGTCAGAAAGCCCACGTGGAAAGCGTGCTAAAAAGTCAATTGTACCGCGTATGGATTTTTAATCGCTATTTTTAACTTAAAATACTGTAAACATTAAGTTTTGACTACATTAATGGGTCGTTATAAATTTATATAAATCAAATAAGCAACAATAATAACCAAATGTTTTTTTTAATGAAATTAATTCCCTGTTGGGTTCTAATAATTATAACTTTACATGCAAATTTTGAAAAAATTACAAAAAGAGATTAAAAAGATATCGATTTTAAAAGTTGGGCACATGATTTGAAACGAGCTATAATACACTAATCGCATTAAAATGCCACGCTACACTGCAATGTTCTCTGTTTATGACCTACACAAATATGATCTAAAATGGAGAAATAAAACCGCACAGACAATTGTTATTTTCTCCCTCTTATACGGATAATTACATGGCCAGATTATATCTAATCTCCTTTGTTAAAGAAACATCAACCAAACACAAGAACATGGACGTGTAATTCCAGTTTAGTTTGGCCAACAGGCTATTTTGAGGATGTAACTGAATCCGCAAGTTGGTGCGCTGTTCTTGGCTTGCTGCTTTTGTTTAATTACGATTATTAATGTGAAATGTCATTGGCTTATCTATATAAAAAATTAAAAAATACTCTGTGTGCTAGACCCCACAATGGACTAATCAAGAATTTTGTTACATTTATGTCAAGTTTTAGTTTTTCTGATCCGGTTCGCTGCTTTTTATGGAAACACAACACTGGGGCGTCTGTAAGAAAGCTTTTTAAAAATTGTATTAAATAGGTAAAAAGGACCCCTCTAAAAGTGGTTTAAGCGACATTTGTCTCATTACGAGACATTTGCCTTTATAAGTCAGGCCAGAAAAGTCTTATGAATAAACTATCATGTAGAGAATGAATCAACACAAATGTATATATATGTATATGTATGTGTATGTATATTTATATACCTTTGGAAAGTTATTATTATTTATTTATTTGGTTCATTTTTTTTTGGGGGGGGGGGGGGGGGGGGGGAGATGAGGTAATGTGGTCAGTTTTACTCAGTCCGTGCGACCTTTCTATTCCATAAAAATCCAGTGCTCGTTTAAGACTGTTCCAACTTTGAAACCATCGATCTGGATTTCTTGCCCAGTTCATTAATCCCTGGCTCCTTTATATAGAGAGTAGAGTAGAGTAGAGTAGAGTAGAGTAGAGTAGAGTAGAGTAGAGTAGAGTAGAGTAGAGTAGAGTAGAGTAGAGTAGAGTAGAGTAGAGTAGAGTAGAGTAGAGTAGAGTAGAGTAGAGTAGAGTAGAGTAGAGTAGAGTAGAGTAGAGTAGAGTAGAGTAGAGTAGAGTAGAGTAGAGTAGAGTAGAGTAGAGTAGAGTAGAGTAGAGTAGAGTAGTGTAGAGTAGAGTAGAGTAGAGTAGAGTAGAGTAGAGTAGAGTAGAGTAGAGTAGTGTAGAGTAGAGTAGAGTAGAGTAGAGTAGAGTAGAGTAGAGTAGAGTAGAGTAGAGTAGAGTAGAGTAGAGTAGAGTAGAGTAGAGTAGAGTAGAGTAGAGTAGAGTAGAGTAGAGTAGAGTAGAGTAGAGTAGAGTAGAGTAGAGTAGAGTAGAGTAGAGTAGAGTAGTGTAGAGTAGAGTAGAGTAGAGTAGAGTAGAGTAGAGTAGAGTAGAGTAGAGTAGTGTAGAGTAGAGTAGAGTAGAGTAGAGTAGAGTAGAGTAGAGTAGAGTAGAGTAGAGTAGAGTAGAGTAGAGTAGAGTAGAGTAGAGTAGAGTAGAGTAGTGTAGAGTAGAGTAGAGTAGAGTAGAGTAGAGTAGAGTAGAGTAGAGTAGAGTAGTGTAGAGTAGAGTAGAGTAGAGTAGTGTAGAGCAGAGCAGAGCAGAGCAGAGTAGAGTAGAGTAGAGTAGAGTAGAGTAGAGTAGAGTAGAGCAGAGCAGAGCAGAGCAGAGTAGAGTAGAGTAGAGTAGAGTAGAGTAGAGTAGAGTAGAGTAGAGCAGAGCAGAGCAGAGCAGAGCAGAGTAGAGTAGAGTACAGTAGAGTAGAGTAGAGTAGAGTAGAGTAGAGTAGTGTAGAGTAGAGTAGAGTAGAGTAGAGTAGAGTAGAGTAGAGTAGAGTAGAGTAGAGTAGAGTAGAGCAGAGCAGAGCAGAGCAGAGTAGAGTAGAGTAGAGTAGAGTAGAGTAGAGTAGAGTAGAGCAGAGCAGAGCAGAGCAGAGTAGAGTAGAGTAGAGTAGAGTAGAGTAGAGTAGAGTAGAGTAGAGTAGAGTAGTGTAGAGTAGAGTAGAGTAGAGTAGAGTAGAGCAGAGCAGAGCAGAGCAGAGTAGAGTAGAGTAGAGTAGAGTAGAGTAGAGTAGAGTAGAGTAGAGTAGAGTAGAGTAGAGTAGAGTAGAGTAGAGTAGAGTAGAGTAGAGTAGAGTAGAGTAGAGTAGAGTAGAGTAGAGTAGAGTAGAGCAGAGTAGAGTAGAGTAGAGTAGAGCAGAGCAGAGCAGAGCAGAGTAGAGTAGAGTAGAGTAGAGTAGAGTAGAGTAGAGCAGAGCAGAGCAGAGCAGAGCAGAGTAGAGTAGAGTAGAGTAGAGTAGAGTAGAGCAGAGCAGAGCAGAGCAGAGTAGAGTAGAGTAGAGTAGAGCAGAGCAGAGCAGATCAGAGCAGAGCAGAGCCTAGCAGAGTAGAGTAGAGTAGAGTAGAGTAGAGTAGAGCAGAGCAGAGCAGAGCAGAGCAGAGTAGAGTAGAGCAGAGCAGAGCAGAGCAGAGCAGAGCAGAGCAGAGCAGAGTAGAGTAGAGTAGAGTAGAGTAGAGTAGAGTAGAGTAGAGTAGAGTAGAGTAGAGTAGAGTAGAGCAGAGCAGAGCAGAGCAGAGTAGAGCAGAGTAGAGTAGAGTAGAGTAGAGCAGAGCAGAGTAGAGTAGAGTAGAGTAGAGTAGAGTAGAGCAGAGCAGAGCAGAGTAGAGTAGAGTAGAGTAGAGTAGAGTAGAGCAGAGCAGAGTAGAGTAGAGTAGAGTAGAGTAGAGTAGAGTAGAGTAGAGTAGAGCAGAACAGAGCAGAGCAGAGTAGAGTAGAGCAGAGCAGAGCAGAGCAGAGCAGAGTAGAGTAGAGTAGAGTAGAGTAGAGTAGAGTAGAGTAGAGTAGAGTAGAGTAGAGCAGAGCAGAGTAGAGTAGAGTAGAGTAGAGTAGAGTAGAGCAGAGTAGAGTAGAGTAGAGTAGAGTAGAGTAGAGTAGAGTAGAGTAGAGTAGAGCAGAGTAGAGTAGAGTAGAGCAGAGTAGAGTAGAGTAGAGTATATGTATATATATCTAGACCTTTTCGGTCTTATAAGTCAGTTGAAAGCAGTTGTTAATGATCTACGTCACACAGCTGTTGTCGAGCAACTCCTGGTTCTACACACTTGTGAGTGACGTGTAGCAGCAGAACGAGCGAGCTATGTTTTGCTGGTACACTGTCACCTCTTTTCCATTGTATCTTTACTCTTCTAAATTGATTTAACTCTTTCCGTACGTTTTGACGCATCATGCGCCTTGCCAATGTCGGTCGCGTACGTTTACCCGCACAGTGCGTGACTTTGAATTTGATTAGTGTAAACGGTCATCAAGCCACATTCTTTTTACATGTCTTGTATCATCTTGGTATTGGTGAAATCTAATTCCTTTAATAATTATATAAAATTTCAGATGTAATATATTAAGTGTTCGATATCTATAAACATGTAGATTGATATTTTAAACCATGAGAAATTGTGTCTCTAAAATCTCTACCGCTGAATTGATAAAAACCTTCCGTTGTGAAAGAGTTAATTATGGACGGTGGAATGTAGTAGTCGTCGAACGAGAGCAGCGGAAGAAGAAAAAGAAACCAGCAGAAATTGAGGAAACCCATAGGGAAAGAAGTTCCGTGATGAGGAGAAGGATAGGCCGGGGGAAAAGGGGTGGGGGGGATAATCCTGTAAAAAAAAAAAGAAGGAAACTTGATATAGATACGGATGAGAAAGACTTTTAGTCCGATAAACTGTTTTCTAAGAGAGGCATGTCTGACTACGAACAACTGCTGTCAAGCAGAGTGGTGAAAGAAAACAAAAGGCTAACTAAGCAGTCACAAACAATTTAATGTTGAAATGGACTTCATTGAATCGCTGGGTACAAAACATTGTGCAGCACATTGCAAGAGGGAATTAATTCTCATTTTTAAACCGAGAAGCGAGGACCAGAACTGTGTAGTTTCAAGCTGGAACTTTGTTATTTATTATTTAAACTTTCCAGCCTGGAAATCTCTCGATATGACGAGATAACGTCCCCTGATAGCATCTAAGCATGCGTGTAGACCCCGGGTTTAATAGAAGAGAAGATCTTCTGGAAACCGTGCTGCGTTTGTCTATTTATTGATCGGTCACGGAGAACCCAGGGCTAAGAAGACTTGTTTATATAGACAGGCCGTCGAAATCTTGGCGCTGGATGTTCTGTCTCCAGAAGCAACACTCACGTAAAGAAAGGTTACCGTATCTAGTCTGGCTATGCGGCTCCGGAGAAGGCTGAAACAATAAATCTCTACAAGAACTCGTTTTCGTCTCTGAACGAGGCTTGCCGAGTTGTATATTTATTCCAGTTAAGTGTAAAAATTGTTTATGAAAGTCGACAGTTGAGATGAGTGAGCGGAGGGGGAAAAAAACCCCTATGTTAAATTAGCGTAATTTTTAACATGACGGCCCATACTATAAAGCAGTATTATAATGACGTAGCAGGTTATAAAGTAGTAAAGAGCCCCCGTCACGCCAAGTGGCGTATAGGGAATATGGTGTTAGTGATCATACATTTTACAGATCTTCAGTACATGATTTTTGGGGTAATGTGGTCGTTATTACGCCCGTGCCGCTTTACTTTCCCAGAAAAAAATCCGGTACCCATTTAAGGCTTGGTGAAACCGGTAGCCGTCAGTTGGGATCGAACCCTACCTCTTGTCCTTTGTAGTCCAGTTCACTAACAACTGAGCTATCGCGGCTCCCAACAGGTTGCAGTTGAACGAAAATTATAATAGCGTTGATTTTTTGTTTGTTTGGGGTGTTAGGGAGTGAGAGAAACGGTGTGGGTGGTGGGAGTTATGCGTGTTTATGTGTACAATTTTATATTTATTTTTTAAAATGATAATAAAATGTAACAAATATACACAGCCTATTACAAGTAATATTGGAAGGGAAAATACAGGGTAACAGAGGCAGAGGCAGACCAAGACTAACATGGACGAGTAACATCAAACGATGGACAAGACAGCCTACGACGACAACCTGCACCGTCAAAGCAAGAGACAGAGCGGAATGGCGCTCCATGGTAGCCAACCTTCGATGCGGAGACGGCACTTGATGATGATGATGATGATGAACAAATATTCCGACTCGTCAAGAGTTTAAATTCGATGTTTAAAAATAAAGCGGAAGTTTACTTCGTGTTGTTGTTGCTTTTTGTGAGATGTCTGTTGCCATCATTCTGACGTTTGCAGCTATGGTTCATTCGTTCTGAAAAAGGACGTAAAAATGGCGTTAATTGCGCTGTGTCATATTAAAAGCGAGTTGTGTTATTTGCGTCCCTCATCCATATAAATGTGCGAGCAGCATAATCATTATTTTCACACTGGGTTTGCCTCCCCACTTGATTTCCTGCTTGCTTAGCCAGGCTCGTTGGCCTGCTCTGACGTTATCAATAAGGACTCAGTAGCTAACCGTTATCTGCTCGCTGTACGGCGCTCGCAATTTCTATTTTTTTTTATATATAAAAGATTAGATGTGTGTGAGGAAGTGTGGGGGGTGTAGAGGCTATGGGGACTTATAGGCCCGGAGAATAAGGCCGCATGTCCAGTGCAGTCGCTAGGAAGTGTACAGGACTGAGTTTTTATTTTACCCCTCCCCCCCTCCTTCCACACCCCCCCCACCCCCCAGAAGAAAAAAGAGACGGTTAATCCTACCTGAACTCGAACCCGCATTTCCTGGTTCGGAGCCCGACAAGTTATTGATTCCACCGACCACTCTCTGATGAGATGTGGCAGAGAACGTTTTTGTGAACGTAGATTTACTTTACAGGGATGAAACTAAGACAAGCAACATGTTACAGCTTCTCAATGTATGTTCCTGTATGGTGCAGAAACATGGACATTAGACAAGTAAACATAACAGAAAGTTGAAGCCTTTGAAATGTGGATTTACAGAAGAATAGGTAGAATTGGATGGAAAGAAAAGAAAACAAACTATGGATGTTTTAAAACAACTAAAAATAAAAAGAGAACTACAAAATACAATTAAGACAAGACAAATGAAATTTTTGAGACACGTTAAAAGACACAAGCGCCTACTAAAAGTAATATTGGAAGGGGAAATACAAGGTAAAAGAGGTAGAGGCAGAGGCAGACCAAGAGGAAACATGGACGAGTAACATCAAAAGATGGACAAGTCAATCTATGACAGCCTGCACCATCAAAGCAAGAAACAGAGTTGAATGGCGCTCCATGGTAGCCAACCTTCGTTGCGGAGACGTCACTCGATGATGATGTTGATGAGATTTACTGCCATGTCTGTGTTGTTTTGTTATAACAAACAACGTAAATGGTAGAACAAATAGAACATTATAAATATTTACTTCGGAATGAAGGAGATAAAGAGGAACTAGAGACAAGGGGAACCACCCAGAACAAACGGTGCAAAGTAAGATAAGTTCTTGAACAAAATTAGAGCGTAAGTGGGGAAAACCTTACCCCTACTAAATAATAAGAAATGTTTAAAAGGCGGGAGAAGAATGAAAGGTTTGCGTCACACAATGCAACACGCCCTTCACGTTGTTGTATTTTGTGTTGAAAGTATAATTCGTTTGTGGAACATTATTGAAGTATATTTTAAATTATATCATTAATAAATATCAACACAATCACCATAGTTAGCAAAATATGAACTGTTTGGTAATGAGATTTCAAATATGAACCTCGTCAGATCGGAGGCTTTGTGGTCTAGGGGTAAATTATCGGCCTTCTGGAGAGGAAAGTCGCAGGTTCAGTCCTACAAGTAGAAATGGAGGCAAAGAATAATAAATGAATGTTATTATGGAGGGAAATGTCCGAGGTGGTAGATCCGTGAATCATTTCAGAGGGAGTGTGTCTACTGAAGAGAAGTGTTTACAACACCCACGAAGTTTTTTTTTAAATTCACAAATAATCAACAACTTAAACAACAAAAAAAAAAAAAAGAAAGAACAATAGACAGCCCGAAGCAGGATTGAATCCGTAATCCTCGACACAGCGCGTTGCCACGAGAAACAAACGCTAGAGCAAACTAAGCAACCTAAAAAGTTGCTATAAATGGCGATGTCTTTCACGCATGTGTACCTCATCAAGGCCAGCACCTTGTCGTGGGGATGAGGCTTAACAGTCACCAGGGACTGAAAACAAAGACTGGCCAGGCCTTCCTACACCAGAGCAAGACCACAGTCTGCTCTAGCAAATTTAAGTGCTGAAGTCGGAGGCAACCAGCCAAAAGGCGCACTACAACAATCAGGATGCCACGCACTCCCGCCAATGGGAAGTATGTCTATAACCGCAAATCGATATGGCACTCGCCCTGTGATGGACACTCAGGCAGGTGCAGCATCGGGCCCTCAGCCTCGAAAGGGCCCCAACCACTACAGGAAACGACATTGCAGATATAGACAATACTTCGGGCGAACGAAATATAGATAGACGCATGTGTACACATGACTATAGGATAAGGTTACGACACAACGTGGGAATAAATTGTATTCCACCAGTGGAAATATTTTTTAAGAAAAAAGAAAGAAAATTGAATCCGTGGTATCTTCTTTGGCTTTCCCTCCACCAAATGACTCCAAGCTGTCCAGTATTTTCTACTTTTGTCGTCCGCGATCTCTCTTTCCTTTTATTTTGCCAATTGTAACAAAGTATTCAAACTTTCTTATTCTTATGATGTGTCCTAAAAATGTTGATTGTTTCTTTCTGATGTTTTTTAGAAGTTCCCTTTTTGTGTTGGCCTCTTTGGTTTCCTCATTGGTCTTTTTAGCTGTCCAAGGAATTTTCAACATTCCTCTGAGAAATCCCACCTCTGTGACCTCTAATCGCCTTTTCACTTGTTTGTCTACCGTCCATGATTCGCTTCCATAGGTCAGGATTGGTTTTATATAGCACCGATGAACTCTATTTCTCACTTCTCTTGACATAGATTTGTTGCATGATATATTTTTCATTTTCTCAAATATTATATGAAATGCAATAGTTTATACCAGTTACATATATTCCGAATCTGTTAACGAATCTGTTACATATATACCAGTTACATATATTCCGAATCTGTTAACGAATCTTTTACATATATACCAGTTACATATATTCCGAATCTGTTAAAGACTAAAGATGCCACGCAGCAAATGATATTGTAGATAAGTAATGTATTACAATTGAGTGTGCTAAGTGCAGGTGAGGGAGCCAGTGTTCCCCTTCTCTGCTAATGCCTTTCACAACTCATTCAACTGGGTACCGTTTATATTCTGGCCGGGTCGACTACAAAAACATCAGACTGTGACTGAACACTCATTCACTCAATCGTCAAGCCGATGCTCTAACCTCTTCACAGCTGACTCACTACACTGTAACATCCAAGTTGACTTTCTTCTACTTCTTCTTCCTCTTCTTCTTCCTCTTCCTCTTCTTCCTCTTCCTCTTCTTCCTCTTCTTCCTCTTCCTCTTCTTCTTCCTCTTCCTCTTCCTCTTCTTCTTCTTCCTCTTCTTCCTCTTCCTCTTCCTCTTCTTCCTCTTCTTCTTCTTCCTCTTCTTCCTCTTCCTCTTCCTCTTCTTCTTCTTCCTCTTCTTCCTCTTCCTCTTCTTCCTCTTCCTCTTCTTCCTCTTCTTCTTCCTCTTCTTCTTCTTCCTCTTCTTCTTCTTCCTCTTCTTCCTCTTCCTCTTCTTCTTCCTCTTCTTCTTCTTCTTCTTCTTCTTCTCCTCTCTCTCTCTCTCTCTCTCTCCCTCTCTCTCTAAAGTGTCCACCAAATAACCAAACTGCGGACAACAACAACAAAATGCGTTTCCAGCATCAGATAACAAAACTAATTAGGTTTCCTCACCTAAGTAAAAGGAAAAAAGAAAAAGAAAGAAGGAAAGAAATAAATAAACGTGGAAGCACAACATTCTACTACAAAATGTCAGTCACAAATCAATAAGTTACCGAACCTCGAAAAATATGATAAATCAAGTTTTAAATCTCTTAACAATCATAACTTTTTGGCCATGTAATGAGAAGAGAACAACTGGAATATATTGTAATAACTGGAAACATTGAGGGACGAAGAGATAGAGGGAAGCAAAGAGAAAAAATACCAAACAGCTTAAGAGAATGGCTTGGCAGAAGGTCAACAACAGAAATGATAAATAACTGTCGAGATCGGGGTGTCCGGTTAGCGCAATCGATAGGCGGTTGGCTTACCACGGCAACAGCCGGGGTTCGTACCCTGGCGAGGACACCTGGGTTTTACTAATTCCCTAAAAATTAGTACCTCTGAAGTCGGAGTAAATCTGCCTGCATGGCGAGGGGCATCCTGTAATGGGATAAAACAGACTTTACACGCAAAATTCAGTCCCACAAAATTGAGTGGGTGGGACTTCGTCAGAGGTCAAAGCTGACGACAGCGAACGAACGAACTGTCGAGATCGAGAGTTGTGGAGAAACATGATCACCTACGCCAGCAGGCCCGGTACTGATGATGATGATTATTATTTTAAGCAAGCGTTGATCTTTCAATCGTTTATTATTTCGTTTTATTATTCTTCATCCTACATCCCTACATTTTGATCGTTGAGACATTACAGACTCCGCCATTATAATCAATCCATTTCTTTCTATCTTCAGTCATTCTTTAATACACCTGTCCACTCTTTAATATTATTTTCCCACTACTTTCTCTACTTCTTTATTTCACATTTCCATGTTGAATTGTCTTTCTTATGCCAGATGATAGAGATACGTGGGTCAAACCCTTTCATTTTGCATTGCTCCTAGGGGTATATGCCATCAGTTTTGTTTTCTCAGTATTGATCTCAATGCTTCATGGGCCAAATATTTTATCTGGCCGTACGTAGTATATGATGTCTGTTAGTGCTTGTTCATCACAGTTTTCATTTCTTAATTGTACATGATATTTGATATAAAAAAAAAATGATGTCCTAACATCATCAAGAGCTATACATAAAAAAAAATATGACGATCAACAATTTCAGGATTTGAACATCGGGTCAATATGCCGGATAGGTGGCAGGAACCGTTAAAGACTGTCTGAAAAAATATTCCTTGTTGCAGTTTCATAATAATCCAAGTCCGGCTTGCTGCAGGATCTACTGAGCACTAATGCTGTGTGCACACTGTGAGCTGTGCGTTTCGTCCGTTTTGATCGTGTTTCGATATTCCAACTTGCTTGCGATGAATGATGATATCGTATGACGGAGAACAGATGGCTGTGTTCACTTTCTGTGCGGCTTCGCCTTATATCTTTTGGCGTGGGCTGAGACTGCTATGGTGGGGACTACAACTACCTTTCTTTGTTTGGGAGATGAGATACTAATTCGGATGATTCCACTGGTACGGGCGATTGAGCAATTATGGATTTTAATTCGTTTGCAGTGATACCGGGGCCTTCCATAACTATAACATGATATAATAACATTCTACTTTAAAAAAGCAACATTCCTTTTGCTGCAAGCAGTTGTATTTTTCTGTGCTGATCTCCGTCCACGAATTGTACAACAATTTGTTACATTCGAGTCTTGATTTGTATTCTTGACATCATGATACTGGAGCTGTGTTCAGTGTACACTCTGATGTTTACACGAGTTCACATAAACACATCTCTATTCTATTCTATTCTATTCTATTCTATTCTATTCTATTCTGTTGTGTTCTATTCTGTTGTGTTCTGTTCTGTTCTATTCTATTCTATTCTATTATGTTCTATTCTATTCTGTTCTATTCTGTTATGTTCTATTCTATTATGTTCTATTATGTTCTATTCTATTCTATTATGTTCTGTTCTATTCTATTTGGTTCTGTTCTGTTCTATTCAATTCAATTCTATTCTGTTCTATTATGTTTTATTCTATTCTGTTTTATTCTATTCTGTTCTGTTCTATTCTATTCTATTCTATTCTATTATGTTCTATTCTATTCTTATTGGTTATTATTCTATTCTATTCTATTCTGTTCTATTCTGTTGTATTCTATTCTGTTCTGTTGTATTCTATTCTGTTGTATTCTATTCTATTCAATTCTATTCTATTCTATTAATGGAACCAGTTTCATTGCAGTCAAGAATGTGATATATACATCCGCTCCACCACTTGTCACAGCATTTTACAAAACGGAATCGGTAAATTCTGTCACTCCGTGCAAGTCCTACACACATCATTGAGTGCCGTCTCCGCATCGAAGGTTGGCTACCACGGAACGCCGTTCCGCTCTGTCTCTTGCTTTGATGGTGCAGGTTGTCGTAGGCTGACTTGTCCATTTTTTGATGTTACTCGTCCACGTTTGTCTTGGTCTGCCTCTTTTACCTTGTATTTTCCCATCCAAGATTACTTTTAGCAGACCTCTTGTGATTTTTAACATGCCCCAAAAATCGCATTTTTCTTGTTTGAATTGTATTTAGTAGTTCTTATTTCATTTTTAGTTGTTTTAAGGCTTCATCGTTTCTTTTCTTTTCTTTCCATCCAATTCTTCCTGGTCCTCTATAAATCTACATTTCAAAGGCTTCAATTTTCTACTCTGTTTGCTTCTCTAATGTCCATGTTTCTGCACCATACATGAATGTTGAGAAGCTGTAATAATTTGCTATTCTTAGTTTTAGCCTTGGTGTTATTTGTTTTGATGTTAATATACTTTTGATGGCATTAAAAGTACTTTTTGTCATTCCTATTCTTTTGTTTATTTCAGTTTTACATTTTCCATCACTGGTTATATATAATATGTCCAAAGTAGCTGTAGCTCTGAACTGCATCCAGGTCTATTCCTTCAACTTTAATATCCACTTGTAGGTTTTGAGTATTATTCATTTTATTGAGTGATTATGATCATAGTTTTAGTCTTTTTGATATGTATGCCTAATCCATACTTCTTGTTTATCATGTTAATTTCATTAAGTAATTATTGTAGATCTTTAGGATTTTCTGCTAGTAATACAGTATCATTAGCATATCTTACAATATTGATTATCATTCCATTAATGTTTAGTCCTGGTATTATCTGTAATGTTTTTAAAGATTTGATCGGTGGTGTATAGATTGAACAAGCTTGGTGATAGGATGCATCCATAGAGGTGAAGACTCATCTTTTTTTTAAAAATATCAATAGGTGTAGAGTTCTCTTTGTTATATTTTATTACTGCTGTTTGCTCCAATATAAATGACATAGTATTCGTATGTCTGTGCCATCTATATGTATATCTTTTAGGCAGCCTATAAATTAATTATGGTGTATTCTGTCAAAAGCTTTGGCGTGGCCTATGAATCAGGCATATATTGGTTTGTTTACTTTTCGATTAATGTCCTCATGCAGAATATGGCTTCTTTTGTCCTACTGTTTTTCCTATATCCAAACTGTTGTTCTTTTAATTCAGTTTTGATTTTATTCTGAATCCTTCCTTGTATAGCTTTTAGTGAGCTTTTCTCTACTTGGCTAATTGTTCTAAAATCAATGCATTCAACTGCACCATTATTTTTAGGCAATGCAATGAAAGTTTATTTTTCAGTTCATTTGGTATATGTCCTATATGGTATATATAGTTTGTTGTCTGTTAACATTTTTACTTTTGTGTTTGCAGTACATCCACTTTCTGTGCTTTTTAAATACATTTTTACTAGCCATTCTCTTTATTTTTGTGTGCATGCCTCTTAAATGTTGTTTATTTTCCATAGTTTTGATTTCTAGACATCTTTGACAGAGCCAGTCTTCTTTTGCTTTTTTGAACATTTGCGTATTTCATTTTCTATTTTCTTGTATTGGTTAGTGTTCTTCGTATGCCTTCTTTCATCCATTTTTTCTAAGACGACGCAGTTATCTATTTTTGTATTTTTAAAAATTTTCCTTTTTGGGAAAGATGTTGCATGTTCTTGTATGTTTTTTATATGCATTACCAATTGTTTGTAACTTTTTTATCATGATTTTCTCTTCTTCTGTACTGCTCAATCTCTACTTCTAGCAGCTTCTGATATGTGTTCTTTACTTGTATGTTGTATAAGTATCTTTAACATCTTTTTTTTTATTTAAAGCTGCTTTGTTTAGCCGTATTTTTGCTGAATTAGTCTGTTGTTTGTTTCTCTATAGTTTGATTTTCATTTTAATCATTACAGGATTGTGATCTGCTCCTGAATAGGTTGTGGCTTTCTTTACGCTGTTACGGAACCTTTCTTTTATCATTATGTAGTCCATTTGACTCATCTTCTTATCTCCATGACATTTCCATGTGTACAGTTTTCTTTTGTCTCGCTCAAAGTAGATGTTATATATTATCAGCCTGTTTTCTTCACAAAATTGTGTTAATCTTTTTCCTCTTTCATTTATTTTTCCTAAACCATAATTTCCTATGATGGTCTTATATCTACCCTTTCCTACTTTAGCATTCATATCAGCCATTACAATCAAGATGTCTGAAGATTTCACTTGCTTCATAACTGTATCTAGATCTTCATAGTATACCTCCATTTGTTCATCTGTATAGTCTTCAGTAGATGTGTATGTCTGTATTATAGCAACGTCGAATGGTTTTGCTTTCAATTTGAGTAGTATAATCCTATTATTGTATGTCCTGTGGATATCTTTATGTATTCTCTTTTTATTAGTATTACTATACCGCTTTGATGTTCTGTTGTGTTTCCTGAATATATAAGTGTATATTTTTCGTCCTGTGTGTACCCACATTCTTTCCATCACGGGGGCCTCGGTAGCCTAGTTGGGAAAACCACTAGATCAGGCTACCGACGTTCGGACAACCCGTGTTAGATCCCCACTGGAAGCAGTGTAAGTCGTACTCGTGGTTGGAAGGTTGGACAAAAATGTACCCCCGCGGTCGACCTAGCTGCTGGCAGAAATGGGTACCGGGGTAATACACTGTGAAGGTGAGGAATGCCGTCTCGCATCGTGAGTTTCGATGCTTGAAGCAACACTATCTAGAAGTCTCCGAACACGTGAAGATAGGCGGCCGAGTACATATGGATGGAAACTCGCGTGTAAGACGCCGATTCAAGTCTCGTACTTTACCTTTACTTTCCATCCTGTCTCTGATATGCCTAGTATATCTTTGTTTAATCTTCCTGCTTCTAAAATAAGATTTTCAAATTTTCCTTCTTGGTAAAGAGTCATAAAAGTCCATGTTCATATTGGTAGGTCTTTTTTCTGACATAGCTAGAATTTCTCTCCATGGCTTTCTTTGGAATACTACGTGATGAGGCTCCAATATCTTTCACAGTGGTCAGTCATATTCATCTTCCTTGCCCTGAATTTGCCTCTTGTGTACCACACCATTTATTTTCGCTTCCTAGGCTGTTGATCATTTCTGATTCTTCCGCCCCATCTATCGTCACAGATTTTGAACATTCTGGATGGACATTTTCGGTAGACGCCATTGTTGTCAAAATAGATGTTTGCCTGTCGAACCGTGCACACATGTTGGCCTATCGATGATGGGTAAAAACGTCGACACAAAAAGAATACAGAATAAATAATATTGCACTGAATTATCGACAAAGTTTCACAGTCCATCCGCTCGTCAGAAGTAAACATAACATAACGTGAACAGCAGCACATTATTTCACAACTAGACTGTTGCGCAAATCAATTAAACACGTCAGCAAGAGCCGAGTCAGAAAAAACTATCTACATGCAGCCGCCATGACACCGTGTATCCTCGTCTTACACGACGATTCTGAAGCTCCTTAGTCGCCTCTTGTGACAAGTGTGACAGGTAACGGTAGCTCTAATCTTTTCTCCCCTCACCGTGGGTGCACCGGTAGTCACACGAGGAAAAACACTAGTGTGTCCTTGAGGCAATTTCTTCAATAATTATTAGAATTTCACTGTTTTTTCAAATATCCGGGCAGCGATAGAGATCTTATTTTCTCTAATTTTCGCGAGTTCAGGAAAAGAAGAAGAGCCCTCTGAAATCACGGGGTGGCGTATAGAGAATATAGTATCAGTGCATATATATTTTAAAAAAATATACCTTTGATACAATATTGTTTGCGTTATGTGGTAAGTATTACGCCAGTACCGCCTTTCTTTTCCAGAAAAATCCAGTACCAATGGAAGGCTAGGACTATGTATCCAAATACGTTAGAAAGCGACGCTGGAAATACCTTGGCCACGTTCTCAGAACGAACGTTAGAAGGCTACCTCACCTGGCCTTGATATGGAGACCTGAAGGAAACAGAAAACGAGGAAGGCGGAAAGAAACCCTGCGAGGAACCATCACTGAAGAGAGCGCAGCTACGGGACTCAGAAACAAGCAAGAACTAAAACAGGTAGCGGTTAACCGTCAGACATGGAGAATTATAACTTTTGTCCAACGCGCTGTATTCGGCCCAGAAGGGTAATCAATCAATCATAGAAGGCTGAGTGAACCTAGAAGCTGTCGGTCAGGAGCAAACCCGACCTCTTGTCCTTGGAAGCTAATTTCAATAACCTCTGAGCTATTGCAGGTCTTAATGAGGTCAGTAGTAGATTGAAAGTAAAACTCGATCGTTCTAAATGGGATTTGAACCAGGTACATTTGAATTTGAGGCAAGCATTTGAATCGCAGAGATTAGCGCCAAACTGTATTATATTTGGTTTCTTTAAGGATTTAAAAAAAAATAACGTTTAATATCAAATACTACTCTTCTTCCCCCCCCCTCCCCCGATTATTTGAACTTTACCAGCTTTAAATTAGCAGAAAAAAAAGGCTTTTGAAGGAATGAAAAAGGAACGTAATTAACCATCGAGCTACTTAAACTAAGAACATACCGTCCATCCATATGTTGGACACACACTGAGAACCTTGCTTGCTAGTGTTAACCCGATGACTAAAGGAATGAACCCCTTTGTTATCCCCCCTACCCCCGTTAAAAAGACATAAAGTGGACATGTATGTATTGTGTTGTCGTTTGCAGTAGAACTGCAATATTTGCGCTCTTCGACCCAATACATCCGACTTCATAACGGCATTTTTGAGTACCGGGTTGCCATCTCTCTTCGATCCCTACTCCCGTGGTCAGACTAGACAGGTCAACCTATTTCTGGAAGCACCGCGGAGAGGTGGACTAGGGTCTGGAGAGTTCTGCTTCACCGACCCTGGAGCAAGCCGTCAGCTGTGGGTTGCTGACAGCTTCCAGTTCCGCTGCTGTGAGGCCCCTTGCCTCCACTGAGAACCTTTAGGACCGCCTGAAGTGCAATAATGTCGATTTTGCTAACCATTAAAAAAGCAAACACTGAAAACAAATAACAGACTACTCTGCCATGCTTAAATTCCATTACAAATATTTGCTTTTTGGTTCTCGTACTAAACTACTCAGTGCTATTTTAAAACATAACTCCATCAATTCTTCTCTTTAAAACACGATTAAAAAATATAATCTTGAATCGACCAGACAAAGAGACCAACAGGCATCATTAGCAGCTATGCTCGACATTTCTAATATGGC
Organism: Megaustenia siamemsis; assembly: GCA_032433765.1. NCBI lineage: Eukaryota > Metazoa > Mollusca > Gastropoda > Stylommatophora > Ariophantidae > Megaustenia > Megaustenia siamemsis. The sequence continues at coordinate 54,436,197 of JAVIAB010000050.1, read as the reverse complement.
TGTCAATTACTGGCCCGCAGCAAATGACTAGTGTCACGTGACTCAATTGGAAGTGCAGTCTTGTTCTCAGAAGTGAAACCGGTAATGATTGAAAATCGTCGCAAAGAGACCACGTAAACAGATCCTCTGCATCATGTTATTGACACGCCGACGTAGTAATAGTGCTCAACGTCTCCCGTAGCAACCGTCGAAAACAAATGGAAATCTTAAACCTATATATAAACATCAGCACACAGCACATCCATAAAAAACAAAATGGCCATACGGAAGTTCTACCTGAAAGTTCTCTTGTTCGGCTGTTTGTTCAATAAAAATAATTATTGTCTAGGCAAGCATCAAATATTTAAATTTTCTTACCTTCACCTCAGACATGTTCCGTCTGGCATCATCCACGTGGATGTAACCGACACGACGACACGTCCCAGTGGAGTGGCAAACAATGAGGGAATAGTTAGCATCGTCCTGTCCTCGTGTCACTACAACAATCTTATTATAATGACTAGGTCAATCTATGAGAGAACAGTTTGTGTTGTTCTCTTGTCATGACAACTTGACTACTTCATGCTATGATAGAACAGTTTCTATTGTTTTATCTTGTCATTGTAACTTGCTATTTCATGCTATGATAGAACAGTTTCTATTGTTTTATCTTGTCATTGTAACTTGCTATTTCATGCTATGATAGAACAGTTTCTATTGTTTTATCTTGTCATTGTAACTTGCTATTTCATGCTATGATAGAACAGTTTCTATTGTTTTATCTTGTCATTGTAACTTGCTATGTCATGCTATGATAGAACAGTTTCTATTGTTTTATCTTGTCATTGTAACTTGACTACTTCATGCTATGATAGAACAGTTTGTATTGTGTTTTATCTTGTCATTGTAACTTGCTATTTCATGCTATGATAGAACAGTTTGTATTGTGTTTTATCTTGTCATTGTAACTTGACTATTTCATGCTATGATAGAACAGTTTGTATTGTGTTTTATCTTGTCATTGTAACTTGACTATTTCATGCTATGATAGAACAGTTTCTATTGTTTTATCTTGTCATTGTAACTTGCTATTTCATGCTATGATAGAACAGTTTGTATTGTGTTTTATCTTGTCATTGTAACTTGACTACTTCATGATATGATAGAACAGTTTGTATTGTTTTATCTTGTCATTGTAACTTGACTATTTCATGCTATGATAGAACATTTTGTATTGTTTTATCTTGTCATTGTAACTTGCTATTTCATGCTATGATAGAACAGTTTGTATTGTTTTATCTTGTCATTGTAACTTGCTATTTCATGCTATGATAGAACAGTTTGTATTGTGTTTTATCTTGTCATTGTAACTTGACTACTTCATGCTATGATAGAACAGTTTGTATTGTGTTTTATCTTGTCATTGTAACTTGACTACTTCATGCTATGATAGAACAGTTTGTATTGTGTTTTATCTTGTCATTGTAACTTGACTATTTCATGCTATGATAGAACAGTTTGTACTGTGTTTTATCTTGTCATTGTAACTTGACTATTTCATGCTATGATAGAACAGTTTGTATTGTGTTTTATCTTGTCATTGTAACTTGACTATTTCATGCTATGATAGAACAGTTTGTATTGTGTTTTATCTTGTCATTGTAACTTGACTATTTCATGCTATGATAGAACATTTTGTATTGTTTTATCTTGTCATTGTAACTTGACTATTTCATGCTATGATAGAACAGTTTGTATTGTGTTTTATCTTGTCATTGTAACTTGACTATTTCATGCTATGATAGAACAGTTTGTATTGTGTTTTATCTTGTCATTGTAACTTGACTATTTCATGCTATGATAGAACAGTTTGTATTGTGTTTTATCTTGTCATTGTAACTTGACTATTTCATGCTATGATAGAACAGTTTGTATTGTGTTTTATCTTGTCATTGTAACTTGACTATTTCATGCTATGATAGAACAGTTTCTATTGTTTTATCTTGTCATTGTAACTTGACTATTTCATGCTATGATAGAACAGTTTGTATTGTGTTTTATCTTGTCATTGTAACTTGACTATTTCATGCTATGATAGAACAGTTTGTATTGTGTTTTATCTTGTCATTGTAACTTGATTATTTCATGCTATGATAGAACAGTTTGTATTGTGTTTTATCTTGTCATTGTAACTTGACTATTTCACGCTATAAGAAAACAGTTTGTATTATGTTGTTTTCTTGTTATGACAACTTGACTATTTTATGCTATAACAGAACAGTTTGTATTATGTTGTTTTCTTGTTATGGCAACTTGACTATTTTATGCTATAACAGAACAGTTTGTATTATGTTTTAATTTGTCATTGTTAACTTGTTATTTCACACTACGATAGAACAGTTTGTATCGCGCTATTCTCGTGTCGTTACTTCTCCTACATAATGACTCTATCAGAATTCATTCATTCATCGTGTCGTTACTTCTCCTACATAATGACTCTATCAGAATTCATTCATTCATCGTGTCGTCACCACTTCTCTTCCATAATGACTCTATCAGAATTCATTCATTCATCGTGTCGTTACTTCTCTTCCATAATGACTCTATCAGAATTCATTCATTCATCGTGTCGTCACCACTTCTCTTCCATAATGACTCTATCAGAATTCATTCATTCATCGTGTCGTTACTTCTCTTCCATAATGACTCTATCAGAATTCATTCATTCATCGTGTCGTCACCACTTCTCTTCCATAATGACTCTATCAGAATTCATTCATTCATCGTGTCGTTACTTCTCTTCCATAATGACTCTATCAGAATTTATTCATTCATCGTGTCGTCACCACTTCTCTTCCATAATGACTCTATCAGAATTCATTCATTCATCGTGTCGTTACTTCTCTTCCATAATGACTCTTTCAGAATTCATTCATTCATCGTGTCGTCACCACTTCTCTTCCACAATGACTCTATCAGAATTCATTCATTCATCGTGTCGTCACCACTTCTCTTCCATAATGACTCTATCAGAATTCATTCATTCATCGTGTCGTCACCACTTCTCTTCCACAAAGACTCTATCAAAAGTCATTCAGTCATTTTCCTATTGGACCGAAGACGTCACATAGGATAGAAGTCATAGTTCTTTCCGACTGACACTTTGCTTCTAATTCTTGAAGTTATTTCTTTCTTAGTACCATGACTGAGCCTTCCCTAATAATTGTTCTGTTTAGCGATTCTCGCTGACTGCCGTGCGTTCTTTAACCATATGGTTTTCAATGCCTGATAGGGATGTCTCTCGTCATTCATTCACACCACCTGATCGATGTATCTCCAACGCTTTCTCTTATTAGAATATGAAACACTAATCTTTGTTTAATCTGAAATTCAACCAATAGGAAATATGCGCTGCGTTAAAAGGGATATGCTAGAATTGGACACCAAAAGAGTGCATGGACATTTACAGCACGCTCGGCAGGATGAATAGTCAAGGAAAACAGTGGTGCATACGTTATGATCACGAGTAGCATGACGATGGAGGTGATGGCAGTGACCAAGACAATTATCTGGTTAGAGTCACAAGCCTACACTTACGCCTGTATATTGAGTGATTCGATGAGTATAATAAGAAAAATGTGCAGGCGGGCTCTGTATGCATGTAATGGTTAGATTGCAGAAGTAAAAATACGTAAGATTACCTTTGTCTACGTCCAAGGACATGCGGGAGTAGGGGAAATTAAAGAACGGACAAATTGGCTAGCCGTGCTGTCGTTGAGGGCGGTCAAACAATGGATTGGGCGGACATCATCAATGCCCTCCGAGATGTGGGAAGGATACAGACTTCGACAAGCAAGAGTTCCACGTCACTCCTTCGGATGAAAGAGACGAAAGTTAAGATGCGCACAACCAGAAACGAGAAACTTAGGTGGCATGTAAAACGTCTTATCAACCAACACAGAACTGGAGTCGTCAGTCACGGACACTACGGGGACTTGCTGAGGAGGGGATCTCAGCACCTATAGACATATTCGGAGTGCAATGATGATGACCCGCAAATAACTCAATACTAGAACTGGATAAGTCATGCGCTTTGAAGTAGTCCAGAAACAATCACAAGAGATGCCACGAGAGGACACAAATAAGAGCCGAAAGAGAGGCAGGCAAATACAAATCTGTGGGAGAACAAAGCATGCGGAGAAAAAAGTGTGAAGACAGATTTGAAGATCCCTTCGACTGGGTGGTCTAGAGGTCAGACGTCGAACTCAGGATAAGAGTGCTCATGGTTCGAATCCCGCAAAGGGCGGTGATAAATGTTTCTCTCGAATCCGTGGTTTCTTCGTGGCTTTACCATCTTCCGATCTCAGGGTAGTGACATCCATAGTCTAGACCTCACGGATAATCGTGAAAAATAGGAGGACTAGTCTGATCTCTGCGCACGTTAAAAAACCATTGGGAGTTATAAAGGAAAAGAGTAGGTTTAAAATTTCTGCTGCCGCGACAAAAATTCTTAAGGAATTAGCTCCTACCCGTGCCGGAGAAGGATGTGCGCGGTGGAAATACTAAGTTATCGCCACTTGCCGGGAATTATCTACGCAACTTATGCAGGCACACTTGATGGGCGAACAGATATTCTTTATACGGTTGACCCAAATCATGCAATTTAGAGAGACGTTGTCACAGACTTCGCCAAGCATGTTGGGACTGCTTTGTCGATACAAGGAAGAGTCATTCTCATTGGGTGGTACACTTCATGTTCCCTCCCATTGAATGTGTCATGACCCTTTCCTTACACTGGTGATTTTGTTCGGATTTTTAATGTACAAATAATAATGTAAAAAAAAAAAACATGCTAACATGATCATGATAGCTCTAAATACATGAACAATAAAAAGACAAAAGTAAAAGTAATAGCCGCCCTGAAATTGAAAATTCATGTTTTGGTATAAACCCATTCAGATGGATATGTGTATGTGTATATATATATATATATAAGTAAGTAAGTAAAGTGCCCCTTCACGCCAAATGGCATATAGGGAATATAATGTTAGTGACCATACATTTTACAGACCTTCGGCACATGATTTTTGGGGTAATGTGGACGGTATTAGGCCCGTGCCACTTTACTTTCCCAGAAAAAAAATCAGGTACCCATTAAAGGCTTGGTGAACCCGGAGAGGTAAAGGCATCATGATGCGGAAGTCATCGGTAGGGATCGAACCCTACCTCTTGTCCTTTGTAGTCCAGTTCACTAACAACTGAGCTATCGCGAACCTCTGATATAGTAGTAATTAAAGGCACTATTTTTCCAGGGTTAAGTTTTCATTTGTTAAATTTTCAATACCGTAATATTACTACGGATGTTACTTTTATTATTATTATCATCGCATTGGTAACATATATCTTTTCAAGAAGAAATTGAGTTAGTTCCTCTTGGGCCAATGATGGCAAATGTGTCAGAAATCACAATTCTTCATGTCGAACGATTCACCGTTAGGTTTTACAGGTCTTGTTTTCTTAAGTCCATACTTGAAATATTGCCATCTATAGAAGTTAGTAAAAGGCTAAGGGAGGGTACCCCGAAGTAAAACAACCCCACTGCCTTGTGGGTGAGAGTTTTTAGTCAAAGGCTAGCGGAGCCAACCGTAAACAAACTGATGGATGGCAACAGAAAACCACCGCCGTAATATCTTTGTAAAATCATGAATCGCCAAGCTAATTTTCAATATTAGGAAGAAACCATCATTTTTTGGCCATATAATGAGAAGAGAACAGCTGGAATATATTGTAACAACTGCAATTGGGAAAATTGAGGGACGAATAGATAGAGGGAAGCAAAGAGAAAAGATACCAGAGAGCTTAAGAAAATGGCTTGGCAGAAGGTCAACAACAGAAATGATAAATAACTGTTGTGATCGAAAGTTGTGGAGAGACATGATCACCTACGCCAGCAGGCCCGGTACTTGTTGACGATGATGATAGAAGTTAGCTTGAGGGCTGAAAGATAAACCCCTAATTACACGTCACATGATGTTTTCAGCTAAAATGGCTTACATCGTACTACTTACAACCTCCACTGCTCGCAAAAGTTGAAAACGTCACGCTAGTTAAGGGTTTTCAGAAGTTTCCCGTTTAGCCATCAGGCTTACTTCTAAAGATGGCGATGGCTGAACCCCCACTATTGTTCTTCTTTGAGTTTATTTTTGTCTTCCTTGTTTTCTTTTGCCATCCGATGTTCGCGAGAAGACCTTTCGTCTTCCTTCGTCCAAAGATGGACATAGTGAAAATGTTAATTTTGAGACTGCCTGTGTTTATTGAATTATTTAGGATATCATACTGAAAGTGAAAAGATAATAACAATAGTAATTGATTTAGTTCCGTTATCTGTAACAATGTGACATGATGAGATAAGGAATGTAATATAGGATTCATGGTGAGAATCAAATACCACTAGTGATATAACGAGATGGTATGATTGATAATAGCCTTGATAAAGAATTAATTGAAAGTGCCAAATAACAGTAGCAGTAGAGAATAGACGGTTTACGATTGCAAGATAACTCCACTAATGACAAATTCAATGACGGAGTCAAGTGTCATTAATAAGGGAGCTGAATATATATTTAAAAAAAAAGATAATCGGTAGTTATACATTTACGAAATAATTAATAATAATGGGTGTGGCTTCGGTAGCCTAGTTGGGTAAATCACCCGACTGGGCTACCGACGTTCAGACAACTCATGTTCGATTCCTGCTGGAAGCGGTGTGAGCTGTACTCGTGGTTGGGGAAAAATACCTCCGCGATCAACCCAGCCGCTGGCAGAAATGGGCAACTGAGTAGCACTCTGGGAAGGTGAGGAATGCCGCCTCGCATCGTGAGTTTTGATACTTGAAGCGAAACTTATCCAGAAGTCGCCGGAAACACTTCTGAATAGGCGGCCGAGCACATATGGGTGAACAAAAAAACTCGCGTGCTAAGACACCGCTTCAAGTCTCATACTTGTTACCTTTCCGTTCATAATATTGGGTTTAAAACAGAGCCATGTTCTTTATTGCATAGAAAAGACACATGAACATGCTAAGAGTTAGGTGTTAATGCGGACAGTAAAGATATAGGTTTATGTGTTTAGAATCACGTGAGCATTAACTTTTTATCTTCAAAAACTACTAAGAAATGTCAAGACTAGCACATTCTTGGGTTGTGTTTCTTCATCTTTACAGCACAATGTAAATATTAGAATAGCGTTCTGGCTCGACAGCGCCTTGACTAAAAGGTGTCAGGGACTCATAGCTTGCTGTTTGAGCCAGGATCAATGTGGACGGTATTAGGCCCGTGCCACTTTACTTTCCCAGAAAAAAAATCAGGTACCCATTAAAGGCTTGGTGAACCCGGAAGCCGTCGGTTGGGATCGAACCCTACCTCTTGTCCTTTGTAGTCCAGTTCACTAACCACTGAGCTATCGCGGCTCCAAATCATGTACTGGAATACCTAGTAACATTTGCTCTAACTCAATGATAAAATACATTTCATGAGTTGCATGATCAGTGTTGCGCCAGACCGCCCTACTTTTACAAAAAAATATCACTGAGCCTATTTTCAGAGACTGAGTGAACCCCGAAGCCATGTTAATCTGATAACAAATTGGAATATCTGGACCAGGGCTAGGGGAGTGCATTTGTGAAAGGTAGAAAGTATAGCAACATGCTAACCCATTCCTGTGTACTACTCACATTACAATTACTTCAGTATAGAGAAAAAAAGGGAGAAGTGAATGAGATGTTATAGACAAATAATAATAATTGAATATTATTATAGAGATAAACTTTAGAGGCGATAATTCAGGGAATCATAGGAAGAAGAGGTATGTACTACAACACTCAGAAAAAATAACAAATAAGCAACAACAACAGGAACAAACAAAAAAAAAGAACAACATATGGTCGGAAGCAGGATCGAACCCGTACTCCCTGCACTGCTGAGTGGCAGTGTTCCCTAGCGTTCAGGGCCAAGAATGCAGGGCTCAGTAGTAGCGTAGATGTGTTATGTTATAGTTTACAGTAGAATTGTAAAGTATGCGCCTTTGTGACAAACAGACGTTCGTTACAGAACAATGAAGCTGTGGTATATAACTATCGCTATTAAAATAATAATAATAATAAAAAAAATATATATATATATATATATTATAGTTGCCTCATCAAGGGCGTTCTTCTCGAGAATGCATGGAAAAAACCGAGAGGAAGACCTAGAAGAAGATGGATAGATGCAGTGACAGAGACATGTAACAACAAAGGAAAATCACTAATTCAGACAGTTCGAGTAGCTCAAGAACGACAAATGTTATAAACAACGACACCTTTTCGGTATCAGTGAGAAAGAGAAGAGAAAGAAGATATATATATATATATATCATTACGCATTTGTTATTATTTCTTGGGTCTACCGGTGGTACTTATAGTGCCGGAGAATAAAGACCGCTTCTCCAGTGTATTCGCTGCGAGATGTTTGGGTCTGAGATTGTATTTCACACACCCCCCCCCCCCCCCCCCCGATTAAATAGAGAATAAAAAATAACAATACCGCGATTTAAACCCTCAATCTCCAGGTCTGCAGCCCGACGACTTATTCATTCGGCCACTCACTCTCCGCTATTGCTATAAATGTTACATTTCAGAAATAATCCTATCATTTGTAGCACAACAACTTTCTTTGTCCTGTCTTCTGGTCAAACGTCCGGAACTCCAGTTCGGTGACTGGTCGGTGCTCGTCACATTTTTCTAGAAAACGAGACTCGTTTAGTTCCGGTCTGGTCTGATACCACACTCTGGGTGTGACTTACTCTCCCTGGGGGGGATATGTGCGCCGCCGCTGCTTTGACCCAAAGGTGCTAATTAATGTCATTGCGACATGTGTAATGTGGGCTTTTGTGAAAAGTCAATGCCAGTTAAAGAGATGTTTAATTAAGTACAACTGAAAGGTTATATTTGTGGTAGTTGTGAGCACTGTTTGTTTCAGTGACCAACAACCACTCTTTTACCCTAGAAGAGCATAAAATGTACAGGTAAAGGTAAAGTACGAGACTTTAATCGGTGTTTCAGCACGCGAGTTTTCACCCACCCATATGTGCTCGGCCGCCTATCCAGTTTTCAGAGACTTCTGGATAATGTCGCTTGAACTCATTGAAACTCACGATGCGAGGCGGCATTCCTCACCTTCCCAGACTACTACCCTGGTATCCATTTCGGCCAGCGGCTGGGTCGACCGCGGGGGTATTTTTTTCCAACCACTAGTACAACTCACACTGCTTCCAGCGGGAATCGAACACGGGTTGTCCGAACGTCGATAGCTCAGTAAGGTGGTTTTCCCAACTAGGCTAACGAGCGCTCCCCCCCACCCCACCCCCCTTCCAGAAAAATGTACGGGTGTTGCGTTCCTGCGATGTTGAAATAGATTTCCATTTGAACTCAACTTTCAAAAACAGGTGGGAGTCTTCAACAGTCCAACCATCCACAGAGTCCCAAAGAAATAGACAATTCTGAAATAAACTAGGAAAACAGAATGGAGATTATTATAAGGTAAATATGAGTCAGAACACGACGTCTTAAAAAAGCTCAGCAGTCATGTTTAGACATAAATATTCAGACTCAGAACAGGTCATTGTGGTCTCAGAGCACAACTTCACAAGATAGGAAACTTTGAAAGTTGCGAATGCGGAGTATTAAGATACATTCCAGAGCACATCCTACAGGACTGCAACGCTCTCTACACCCAAGAACATAAATATGATCCACAGAAACAACCCTGCATGACAAGTTTTGGGAAACCGGTGATGACCTCAAGCGTACCATCTTGTTCGTAACTCCAGCTGGTATAAATGTCTAAACGCATAGCAATAGCCAATCAATGAAGACTAATTTCAACACTTTCGACTTCAGCACGAAGTTGTTGTTTTAAAAATTAGAACTATTTGTTGCAGTGGGTGGTGGTTGGGGGGGGGTGTGGATTTGAGGGGTACTAGCTTTTCTTCTCTCTTTGATCCAAACTTAATTGGCAACTTTCTATTTGTGTCCAGAGTCATCATAGACAACTGGAGTAGGATCTTAAAAATAAAAAGTAAAGTGCCCCCGTCACGCCAAGTGGCGTATAGGGAATATGGTGTTAGTGACCATAAATTTTACAGACCTTCGGCACATGATTTTTGGGGTAATGTGGTAGGTATTACGCCCGTACCGCTTTACTTTCTCAGACAAAAATCCTGTACCCAATAAAGGCTGGGTGAACCCGGAAGCCGTCGGTTGGGATCGAACCCTACCTCTTGTCCTTTATAGTCCAGTTCACTAACCATTGCGCTATCGCGGCTCGGAGTAGGATCTTGCTCAGTTCTAATTCACTGACCCAAAAGACAGCAATATTATGCGTTTCCGGTCGTGACGGTTGGCAACTTCTGTCTCAAAACTGCAGCCTCTGGTAGCCATATGGTTCGGCCGTGGTTCCTTGTGGGCTGGACGTTAAATTGAGGATGTGCTCTGGGTTCCAGCTTCACGTGGGCATCTCTGTGTGTGTGTGACACTGAAGTGACGAAGATTATATTCAAGTCTACATTGGCCAGTTTTCAAACAAAAGATTGTAGCCTGCTGGAAGCACGAACATAACTGTAAAAATGCAATGTCTGTAATGTTACAAATTCAAGAGAAGTAACTCTAAAATAGTTTTGAACTTAAATTTGTGAAATGTCAAAGTTTTAAATAATTAAAATACGTTAACAAATATAAATAAATAAATAAAATATATAACACAATTTCCATCAGCAAAGATAATGCTTCATTTTTGCTTATGTTTTGTGTGTGTGTGTGTGTGTGAATTAATTCTTTGTCTTTTTAGTCTGTGTTCATCCCAAACCGCGCTAAAAAAGAACAATAAACGGTCGTAGATGTCTTGTGTTGTGGTTTACAACAGATTGTGGTATTTGCGTTATTCGACCCTGTGCATCCGAATTCAACACGGCATTTCTGAGTAGCGGGTTGCCTTCCATTTCAATTCTTACTGGCTTCACCCTGGCTAGTTTGTCTAGTGGCGCCACGAAGAGGTGCAGTAGGGATTGGATTGTTCTGGTTCATTGATGATGGCGCTAGTAGTCAAGTATGTATAGTAAACGGGTAACTAATTTCTGCTCTGGTGTTGACAGACATAAAATTTAAGACATGGGAAGAAGGGCATACAAATTAAGACAAAACGCGTTCTCTTTTTCTTTCTGCGTTCATCCATAGAAGACTATTCGTGGCTATTGAAGAAATAGATAGATCTCTTCGAAATTCGCCCTTGAAAGAATGTTAAGTGACTATAAATGAGCTCTGTTACAGTTATTTTATAAATGAGGTGTCTTATAGTTATTTTATAAATGAGCTGTGTTATAACTATTTTATAAATGAGCTGTGTTATAGTTATTTTATAAATGAGCTGTGTTATAGTTATTTTATAAATGAGGTGTCTTATAGTTATTTTATAAATGAGCTGTGTTATAGTTATTTTATAAATGAGGTGTCTTATAGTTATTTTATAAATGAGCTGTGTTATAGTTATTTTATAAATGAGCTGTGTTATAGTTATTTTATAAATGAGATGTGTTATAGTTATTTTATAAATGAGATGTGTTATAGTTATTTAATAAATAAGCTGTCTTATAGTTATTTTATAAATGAGCTGTGTTATAGTTATTTTATAAATGAGCTGTGTTATAGTTATTTTATAAATGAGCTGTGTTATAGTTATTTTATAAATGAGCTGTGTTATAGTTATTTTATAAATGAGCTGTGTTATAGTTATTTTATAAATGAGATGTGTTATAATTATTTTATAAATGAGGTGTCTTATAGTTATTTTATAAATGAGCTGTGTTATAGTTATTTTATAAATGAGCTGTGTTATAGTTATATTATAAATGAGCTGTGTTATAGTTATTTTATAAATGAGCTGTGTTATAGTTATTTTATAAATGAGCTGTGTTATAGTTATTTTATAAATGAGCTGTGTTGTAGCTATTTTATAAATGAGCTGTGTTATAGTTAATTTATAAATGAGCTGTGTTATAGTTATTTTATAAATGAGCTTTGTTAGTTATTTTATAAATGAGATGTGTTATAGTTATTTAATAAATGAGCTGTGTTGTAGCTATTTTATAAATGAGCTGTGTTATAGTTAATTTATACATGAGCTGTGTTATAGTTATTTTATAAATGAGCTGTGTTGTAGTTATTTTATAAATGAGCTGTGTTATAGTTAATTTATAAATGAGCTGTGTTATAGTTATTTTATTAATGAGCTGTGTTATAGTTATTTTATAAATGAGCTGTGTTGTACTTATTTTATAAATGAGCTGTATTATAGTTATTTTATAAATGAGCTGTGTTATAATTATTTTTTAAATGAGCTGTGTTATAGTTATTTTATAAATGAGCTGTGTTGTACTTATTTTATAAATGAGCTGTATTATAGTTATTTTATAAATGAGCTGTGTTATAATTATTTTATAAATGAGCTGTATTATAGTTATTTTATTAATGAGATGTGTTATAATTATTTGATAAATGAGCTGTGTTATAGTTATTTTATAAATGAGCTGTGTTGTAGTTATTTTATTAATGAGCTGTGTTGTACTTATTTGATAAATGAGCTGTATTATAGTTATTTTATAAATGAGCTGTGTTATAATTATTTTATAAATGTGCTGTATTATAGTTATTTTATTAATGAGCTGTGTTATAATTATTTTATAAATGAGCTGTGTTATAGTTATTTTATAAATGAGCTGTGTTGTAGTTATTTTATAAATGAGCTGTGTTATAGTTATTTTATAAATGAGCTGTGTTGTAGTTATTTTATAAATGAGCTGTGGTGTAGTTATTTTATAAATGAGCTGTGTTGTAGTTATTTTATAAATGAGCTGTGTTGTAGTTATTTTATAAATGAGCTGTGTTGTAGTTATTTTATAAATGAGCTGTGTTGTAGTTATTTTATAAATGAGCTGTGTTGTAGTTATTTTATAAATGAGCTGTGTTATAGTTAATTTATAAATGAGCTGTGTTATAGTTATTTTATAAATGAGCTGTGTTATACATGTAGTTATTTTATAAATGAGATGTGTTATAGTTATTTAATAAATGAGCTGTGTTATAGTTATTTTATAAATGAGCTGTGTTGTAGTTATTTTATAAATGAGCTGTGTTATAGTTATTTTATAAATGAGCTGTGTTGTAGTTATTTTATAAATGAGCTGTGTTGTAGTTATTTTATAAATGAGCTGTGTTGTAGTTATTTTATAAATGAGCTGTGTTGTAGTTATTTTATACATGAGCTGTGTTGTAGTTATTTTATAAATGAGCTGTGTTGTAGTTATTTTATAAATGAGCTGTGTTGTAGTTATTTGCGCCTTTGGGCCCCGCTCATTTGACTTCAGCGCGGCATTTTTAGGTACTGTGTTGCCTTCTCACTTCAATCCCAGTACTCACCAGATTGGCCAGACTGGATAGTTTGTTTCCAGGAGCACCACTGTGAGGTGGAGCAGGATCATTGTGACCAGCTGTAGTGTTCGCCGATCCTGTCGCAGTCAGGCAGCTGTAGGTCACTGACAGCACTCAGATCAGTTGCTGGTTGGTCGTCTTACTCACGAATTCTGAAATTTCAAAAACATGCTCTGCTCCCCGTACACAAGGTGAAAGATCATGGGAGAATATCGACAGACAAGTGAACGAAGCAAGAAACGCTTTCCTCAAAATTTTCAAGGAAACTTCACTCTTTCATTTTCACTACAATTCATCTCTTCATCTGGGGACGATATAGTCTAGATGTAAGACATCGGCAACTGGTCCAGAGTTCGATTCCCACCACAACCGGGTGGAATTTGTCAAAAATCGAACCTGTGGTTTCTTTCGTGGCTTTACTCTCCCCCCGGTCTCCAGGTAGCGAGATTCGATGTCTAGATCTCTCAGAAAACGGTGAAAGACAGATGGTCCAGTGTGCACTCTCGCACGTTAAAGAACTCTTTGCGGTTAAAAGTTGAGAAGAGCAGGCCAAAGTGGTCAATGTCTGGACAAAAAATTGTTAATCAAATCTACCCACCCATGCCAAGACGGATGTGCCGGGCCGAAAGGCGCAGATATGGCGGCTATAAGATAAACTAGCAACACAACACACTCACGCCCACTAAACGCTACGAAGATCTCTTTATTTTAACATTTTCCTTTTTATTCTTCTCTTCTCTTATTTTTTCCTTTCATGTTTCGTTATGTTTCGAGTATTTCCTTTGTGTAGATTGTATTTTTAAAAATACTATTTTATCTCCCATTTCTTCTCTTTAAAAAAAAAAAATTATTCTTTTTATTTTTGCCTCTTCCATTCTTTTCCGTCTCATCCTTTCTTCTGTCTTTATGAAATCTAAGCCTTTCTTTTATTTGTGTTCTATTTTATATTCTTTATTTTTTTTTAATCCCCCCCCCCCCATTGTTTTTCAATAGTATTTACCCACCTCTTCATAGCTTTTCCTTTTCACTTTCTGTCTTTATTTATTTATTTATTTATTTATTTTTTGGTAAAGCCTGCAGTTTAACTATCTTCCTTCTTGTTTTATAATTTAAAAAAAAATCTATTAATTTCTTTTATCTCCTCCATTTATCTCAATGCTTCCGTTCTTCACGGTAACATTATTTTCGTATCACGTCACTAAGTACCTGCGTCACGACCATTAAAAGAACCCATTCTCGTGTTTCACGTCACACAGTCCACACGTTCACTAAATAGTAGGAGATAGCTTCACATTTGACATATGCGGGGGCACTTTTTGCTGCCATCTTGTTGCAGTGGTTCCTGGGGTATTATTGCAAAACGTGGTGTGCTTTTCGTGTCTGCATTTTTAGCGCGCCCTGCGCGTATGTATGTCTATCGCAGCTCTGTGTCAGGTCCAAGTTTTTACACGTAAATGTGTGTCAGATTGACATTAGATCCCAGAGTAGTCACATGTCATTTGTTGGTAATAATTTATGACATTTATTACTGGCGTTGACACATGATTGGGTTATTTGAATTGTGGTATCATATTGAGCTGTTGATGCTGCTATCACGTGTTTCTGTGGGGGACTCATGGATATCGTATACGTGTTCGGATTTAAAATACCTGACACTATAGACATGATTTTAGTTCCACTGTCCACTTTTTTGGAGGAGTAATTAATTTCTTCTTCTTCGATTACCTCTTATTTTGTTGCAGTCCTTTACATTGTCTTTCACAGAGACCACAATAGCTTTCATAGACCCAGGAAAAATATTTGACCGAGGAAACAGAGAACAATGATGGGAGATACAACACACGGAGTAAGCCAACGTCTAACCAACCAAATTAAAGGTCTCTGCATCAACAGCAGCTGCACAGTCAGAACAGCTGTCGCAGATTATTTCAAAGTTAGAACAGGAGTTAGTAGACATGGGTGCGTATTGCCTTCCCTATTATTTATTGCTTACATTGACTACATATGTAACTCATGGGAAACAGAACTTAAATAGACTCAGCAGCGCCGTCACAAATACATGAAAATCAACATCAACAGAACATAAGTCATGAATATCGCAAAACATAAGCAGAACATCAACATAACGATAGAAGGCAGACAACTATAACAAGGAGATAAATGTAAATAGGAAGTTTAGTGACACGCTATAATTCACAGGTAGCAGTAAATAGACTCAAGATGCATCAAAGCTTGACTAATCATCGAACTGCTGTGACCACTACTGTCCAACGAGGAAACAACACTAGAAGCGAAATGAGCACTCTGCAATAAAATCTTCTTCCCAGTGCTGTGCTACCAATGCCAGACTGGTATTATTATTATGTGACAATATATGTTTATAAGGGATGGCAATATTTATTTTTTAAGGGATGACAATACGTATTTGTAAAGGATGATAATATGTGTTTATAAGGGATGACAATATATGTTTATTAGGGATGATAATATATGTTTATAAGGAATGACAATTGATTATAAAGTTGAAGAAGATGAAGGCCTGAATCGTAATGTATGTTCAGAATGAGGAAACACGATACAACACATCAACGAATTGACACTCATTGCGCAGCGGCCCACTGTACTCACAACCTACAACCAGCTGTGAAAACAGAAAACCTCGGCCAGGACGCTACCGCGTGTCGTGCGCTCCAAATGATCATGGTGAAAAGTATCAGATCCAGAAAAAAAAAGAAAGAAAAAAAAAAAAGAAACCAAAACCCAGATCCCATGTTAGTGTAGCTGGTTGTAACATCCAACCAGATTCTCGCGGATGAAAGCGGAGCCGTGTTTTCAGATGTCGAAATCATCGATTAGTTACAGCCAGTCCTGTTTGTGTCGACTCAGCTGGGTAAATGATACGTGCCTCGTGTTTTTATACCAACCAATGTGGCGGGCTGTATGCTGAGGTGGGGGTCATCACGAATATTTTCATGAAATAAGTTGCAATAAAAACGAAAGCAAAGTAAAACTCGGCTTTATACAGAAAAATATATTATGTAAATACTGAAGCGCTACTGACTTACTGAAAATACATGACATCCGGTTTGTAATATGAGCATCCTGTCCTTCTCTTTTAACATACACAGACACACAGACAGACACACACACGCACGCACGCACACACACACACACACACACACACACACACACACACACACACACACACACACATTTGTATGTATCCCTGTATATTTAAAAAAAAAGTAAAGAGCCCCGTCACGCCAAGTGGCGTATAGGGAATATGGTGTTAGTGACAATAATTTTTATAGACCTTCAGCTCATGGTTTTTGGGGCAATGTGGTCGGTATTACGCCCGTGCCACTTTACTTTCCCAGAAAAAAAAAATCATAAAACACCAATCTAAGGATTGGTGAAACCGGAAGTCATCGATCAAGTCAAACCCTACCACTTGTCCTTTGTAGTCCAGTTCACTAACCACTGAGCTATCGCGGATACCATATTCCTGTGTGTATATATATTTTTAATTAAACAAATACAAATGTATTAGACGAATGACAGGAAGTAGCCTGAGGGGATAAGATCAGAAATAAGAAAAAAGCTAGAAATAATGTCGCCATAAAATATATAAGAATGCATAGAGAAACAACATATAACATGTTTTTGCTACGTGATAAGACAGAAATACCAAAATAATACAACGAGCTTTTAATCAACGTTGCGAGAACACCAGACTCAAGCGCCGACTAGGAAAAAAAGATGGATTGTTTGGTTATATTAGAAAGATTAGGAAACACAGAGGCAACAAAGGCTAACAGAAGAGCAAAAGACGCAAATTATATATCCCCCGCGACGCTGAAAGGCACACGAGGAAGGAAAGAAGTAGAAGTAAAGGCATACCAATGTTATCAAATGTTTGTATTTATAATTGAGGAAAGCAAGTTTTAAAAATGTCTTCCTTTGTCGCCAACATGAAATATTTTACATTACACACACTCACAAACACCTATACACACCCACATACACTGATTGTATGTATATATATAACAACGTAGGTTACGCTGGCTTGACCATGTACACCGTATGAAAGGTGGCCGCATACCGAAAGATATACTATACGGACAACTGGCGTATGGTAAAAGAACTAGGGGGCGCCCAAAACTTCGATTTGTAGATGTGTGTAAACGTGACATGAAGACTCTGAATATAAACCCTGCAGCATGGGAAGGCATAGCTGCAGACCGCAATCTCTGGAAACACACTCTAAAGGTTCACCTCAAAGAAGAAGCAGACAGATTCATGGAGAAAGAGAATACACGACGAAAGAAAAGAAAAGAAAAAATAACATTTCTAGGGGCGCTGGAAAATCCATAGTCAACTATGACTGACGGAGGCTACTAACTAACTATATATATATATATATCATCATCATCCTCATCATCATCATCATCATCATCATCATCATCAAGTGCTGAGCCTGCTGGTGTAAGTGACCATGTCTCTCCACAACCTTCGAATGCGACAGTTATCTATCATTTCTGTTGTTAACCTTCTGCCAAGCCATTCTCTTAAGCTGTCTGGTATATTTTCTCTTTGCTTCCCTCTATCTCCTCGTCCCTCAATTTTCCCAGTTGTTACAATATTTTGCAGCTGTTTTCTTCTCATTACATGGCCAAAAATCATGATTGTTTCTTCCTAATATTGGAAAATAGATCTCTTTTTGCATTGGCCTCTTTCAGAAACAAAGTTGAACGCATTCGAAAATAAATGTCTAAAGAAAATACATGGTATAGAGTGGAACGAATTGAAAACAAACGAGGAAAATAGAGAAATCGCAGATAAAAGACTAACATCATCAGTAAAAGAAGAAAAGACGATGGTCATATGTTGGACATGTGATGAGGAAAGATAATAACCGAATAACAAAGCTAGCCCTCGTTTGGGAAACAACAGGTAAGAGGAAAAGAGGCCGACACAGAGAGACACTGAGAAGAACATTGATCAGAAAGACAAGAGCAGCAGGAATCAGCTCCCTCAATGAGATAGAGTTGCGTGCACGGAACAGAGACAAATAGCGAAATCTGATAAAAGATCTTTACAAGGATTGAAAACTTTTAGAGTAAAAATTTGGATAAGAGAAAGAATATCTGGGTCTATGCCTTATGGGCCGGCTACGGCTCGAAAGGTCAATATTTATATGGAATAAAGGAATGTGTTGTCCGCGCTTATATTTTCTTTTTTAAGTTTTCAAGAAGTAATGGTTGTGACAATGAAAATGACATTCTAAATGACAATGAAGTAAATATGACAATAATAAAACATTTCAATAGCTCAAGCCTCCAGAAACGACTTCAACTTCAGTTTGTAGATGTACAACAGAGGTGAGGAGCAAAGCATTTCACTCAAAGCTTGCACTCCGAACAACGAGACAGCTATTGTACAACACGTTCTTGTCAATGAAAGTAACATGACATGTTCTTCATTGCTGCGTAGAACCAGTCTTCAATTATGGACGTGTAGACAACTAATAATAAATGAATATTATTCCAGAGAGAAACTTCCGAGGCGATAATCGACGAATCAATTCAGAGGAAGAGATATGTTTAGAGCTCTCGGAAAAAAATGACAAATAATCAACAACAACAACAACAAATAAAATAAACAAAGAACAATATATAGTCCCAAGCAGGATCGAACCCGTATTCCCTGGCACATGGATGTGTATCCTGGACAATCGGACAACAGACATGACAATGTCTGGAGGTCACAGAAACGTGATTTTACATAAAATTGTTGTTAAACCATGGGCAGATAAAAAAAAAAGTAATTAAGAAGTAAAAATACAAACCGTTGTCACTATCAGTCATGCTTGCTTGCTTACATTCGCTCGATGACTAAAGGAGTACACCTCTTCGTCATCCGCCCTTAAAAGGACGTTAAGTGGACGTGTCTGCGTTGTGTTGTGGTTTACAGTATAACTGTGATATTAGCGCCTTTCGGACCAACACATCCGACGTCAGCACAACATTATTGAGTACTGGGTTGTCCTCCCTCTTCAATCCCTACTCGTTTGGCCAGACTAGATAGGTTAGTCTGTTGCTAGAGATACCACGGAGAGGTTTAGCAGGGTCTGGATGGTTCTGATTCACCGATCCTGACGCAAACCATCAGCTGTGGCTCGCTGACAACTTCCAACTCTGCTGCTGTGAGGCGGATGACCTTCGTCTTCTACACGGTCATAATTGTTAATATATATTGAGAAGGAAATGATGACAACAGGACAAATTACAGGATGAGGAAAACAGATAGAACAGATAAAGGTGGTAAATAACAAAAGTAAAGTCTCCCCGTCACGCCAAGTGTCGTATAGGGAATATGGTGTTAGTGACCATACATTTCACAGACCTTGGCACATGATTTTTGGAGTAATGTGGTCGGTATTAACCCCGTGCCGCTTTACTTTCCCAGAAAACAATCCGGTACCCATTAAAGTCTGGGTGAACACGGAAGCCGTCTGTTGGGATCGAACCCTACCTTTGTCCATTGTAGTCTAGTTCACTAACCACTGAGCTATCGCGGCTTCCAACAGATAAAGATAGTTGTAAAGAATTGTTTGGTAAGAAGTCAGCAACAGGATTGATAAACAACGGCAGAGACAGAAAGTTGAGAGACGTAATTATCTACAAAAATAAGTAGGCTTCTTGATGATGGTAATGATGATTATAATGATAATGATGATGGTAGTGATGGTGATGTTAATAACCATAATAATGATGATACTTACTTTAATGACGATAACAATTATGATGATGACGATAATGATGATGGTAGCGATGATGATGGTGATAATAATAATGGTGATAAAAATAATTAAAGATAATGATAATGAGGATGATTATAGTGATGGTGGTGATGGTGGTGACGATGATGGTGGTGATGATGATGATTATGGTAGTCGTGATGATGATGGTGATGCTGATAACGATAATGATAGTATTGATGATGATGACGGTAATGATGACGGTGATGATGATGGTTTTGATGATGAAAATGTTGATTATGGTGACGCTGATGGTGATATGATGTTGGCGATGATGATAAGGATGATGAGGATCTGTGGTTGTAGCATTTTGACGCGCTGACAACCACATGGTTGATGACTCGATTCCATCATGTCCTGTCGACCCAACTGAAGAAGAAATTGGTACACGACCCATTGACTTAACAGAATGCCCTCCTGCATCCCCCCTTTACCTCCCACCTTCAGATATCGTGTGCTATCTAGTACGACGAAGTTTCACATATTTTATTTCCATAGAAATATTAAGAGAAATCGTTTACCTTTGATCCAGACGTAAAAGTACGTAAGGAACAAGCAAACAATTGCAATGCTGCGATAAAGCTGGTAGCAAGACTCCAGTAGTGGAGTGTGACAAACACTCCAAGGTATGGTGACAGCTTTACAAGGAAGGAACACAATACAATACTGACGTTTCGGCCTGTGGCCTTCTTCAGAATACAGGGACAACGACAACCAACGATGAAGCAAAAATATATATAACTACATGTTAGATGATCAAGTGAATGGAGAGGTGGACAGAAAAGAGGAAAGTAAGATGATGAAATAAGAAAGGAGGCTACATGAGGGGAGGTAGGATGAACATCGAGATATATAAAATAGAAAGATATATAAAAAAATATATATATAAATACGTCCTTTGTCAACCAATCAGCTTCTTCGTAGCAGGAAGCACTTTGTTCATTTCTTTCACTGTGGCTTGTAACTGCTGCTTTAGTTGATTTTCTAATTTGTGTCTTTCTAGAAAAATAAACTATGTACGTTTCTTCTATTATACACTCCACGTGATTAGAAAAACCTAGGCCTTAAAATTTGAAAACTTTTGTGGTTACAAATTGAATATTGCATTCCCAAAACTCTCAAGTGTACATATATTTGATCTACTTGTTACGAGTAAATTATCTATTAAATTATCTATCAATTATCTATAAATTATCTATTACTAGTAAATTATGATCCGCTCATAAATACTTACTTGAGCTAGAGGTGTTACGTATAGTGTGTGATGACACAAAGTGTGATGACACTTACATTAGTGTACTAGGACTTCCGGTCAATATGGCGATAGGAACCGTTGAGGCTCCGTCTGAAAAGTGTTCATTGTTGCAGTTTCCTGATATTCCACGTCCAGCTTGCCACCGGAGCTACAGAGTTTAGTGCTCTGTGCACACCGTGGGATGTGTTTTTTTCTTCCGGATCGTGTTTTGATATTCCGATTGCTTACGATGAATGATGATATCGTATGGCGATGTACAGTTCAGTTTCGTTCACTTTCGGTGTCACTTCGCCTAATGTCTTTTGGCTTGTGCTATAGTTGCTATCATGGGGACTACAGATGTTTTTCATTATTAGGATTCTTCAATGAGATAAGATGTTAATTTGATTCCACTGACACGGCGCGGTTGAACAATTATACATTTTAATTAGTTTGCAGTGATACCGGGGCCTTCGACTAACTACAACTATAAATATAACTACAAGGATTAGGGGGAGCCGCGATAGCTCAGTGGTTAGTGAGCTGGACTACGAAGGACAAGAGGCCGGGTTCGATCCTGTTCGACGGCTTCCAGGTTCACCCAGCCTTAAGTGGGTACCGGATTTTTTCTGGGAAAGTAAAAAAAGCACGGGCGTAATACCGACCACATTACTTCCAAAATTATGTGCCGAAGGTCTGTAAAATTTATGGTCACTAATACCATATTCCCTATACGTCACTTGGCGTGACGGTTCTCTTTACTTACATTTTTTTTTTTTATACCAGGATTAGGACTTTATCTATAAATGCTACAAAATTTCAAGATTAGAACTAAAATAGTCAATTTGGGATGAAAGCAAACAGCTGTGCATTACAAACCGGTCGTTCGTAATAATAAATGACACACGTACAAACACTTGTTCATGCTGGTCACAAAACAGACAGTTGATGTTGGTGTGACATCGTTGCAATATTAAACGTTTATTATCCAAGGTTAAAGTGGTATGGTCTCCCACAAAAAGCTCATACTGTGACTCCCGTTGTCTTTAAACGGCAACGATTCATGCATATTGTTTTTGCTATGTAAATGTTATGTGTCAACATTTATATGTCGAAACATAATGTATTTGTTACCCATGAGCGCGCATAACAGGGACCAGCATGGTCATTATTACCATAGATAGTAGTGACAGCTTGCAAGATTAACATATAAACACTACTAAAACACATTACCCCAAAAATCATGTGCCGAGGGTTTGTAAAATGTATGGTCACTAAATCCATATTCTCTATACACCACTTAGCGTGACGGGGGTACTTTACTTTTACTACTAAAGATCATATCAGAGAGGAGAGGTTAATGTCGCTTCTAGTATTTATGTATTTCAAGGTATCAATCTTAATTACCATAGTTTAGTTGTTGTTACCAGAACTGAGCACATCATCATCATCATCGAGTACCCTCTCTGCATCGAATGTTGGCTGCCATGGAGCGCCATTCCACTCTGTCTCTTGCTTTGATGGTGCAGATTGCCATAGGCTGACTTGTCCATCTTTTGATGTCACTCGTCCATGTTAGTCTTGGTCTGCCTCTGCATCTTTTACCTTGTATTTTCCCTTCAGAACTGAGCACAAACGATCTATTCAGATCGACGACTTCAAAGTTAAGTAAGTAACGTAAAGATTCCCTCCCCTGCCTTGTATTTGCGGATGGGGAATATCGGGCCAGTGACCACATTTTTCAATTACCACTGCTAATTATTACTATTTTTATTTTTTGCCTGATGTGGACAGTATCACGCCAGGCCGCCTTTACTTCCCCAGAAAAAAATCTAATCTCTGGTATCAATTTTTAGAAGCTGGATGAACCCCGAGGCTTTGTTTTCTGGAAAAAAAAAAATCCACCAGTTATTTAAATCTAACTCGGACCCTCCTGGTCAGGATGCGATCACACTAACCACTCAGCCACAACCTAACCTTGAATAGGTACCTGATTTTTCTGAAGAAAAAAAAGACACCTTCATAATACTGACCATTTTTCTCAGATATGTATCGACGGAAGACACTTTCATAGTACTCACCACATTACCCTAAAATGTATCGTCGGAAGATACTTTCATAGTACTGACCACATTACCCTAAAATGTATCGTCGGAAGATACTTTCATAGTACTGACCACATTACCCAAAGATGTATCGACGAAAGACACTTTCATAGTACTCACCACTTTACTCAAAAATGTATCGACAGAAGATACTTTCATAGTACTCACCACATTACCCAAAGATGTATCGACGAAAGACACTTTCATAGTACTCACCACTTTACCCAAAGATGTATCGACGAAAGACACTTTCATAGTACTCACCACTTTACTCAAAAATGTATCGACAGAAGATACTTTCATAGTACTCACCACATTACCCAAAGATGTATCGACGAAAGACACTTTCATAGTACTCACCACTTTACCCAAAGATGTATCGACGAAAGACACTTTCATAGTACTCACCACTTTACTCAAAAATGTATCGACAGAAGATACTTTCATAGTACTCACCACATTACCCAAAGATGTATCGACGAAAGACACTTTCATAGTACTCACCGCTTTACTCAAAAATGTATCGACAGAAGATACCTTCATAGAACTCACCACATTACCCAAAGATGTATCGACGAAAGACACTTTCATAGTACTCACCACATTACCCAAAGATGTATCGACGAAAGACACTTTCATAGTACTCACCACATTACCCAAAGATGTATCGACGAAAGATACTTTCATAGTACTCACCACATTACCCAAAGATGTATCGACGAAAGATACTTTCATAGTACTCACCACATTACCCAAAGATGTATCGACGAAAGATACTTTCATAGTACTCACCACTTTACTCAAAAATGTATCGACAGAAGATACCTTCATAGAACTCACCACATTACCCAAAGATGTATCGACGAAAGACACTTTCATAGTACTCACCATTACTCAAAAATGTATCGACGAAAGACACTTTCATAGTACTCACCACATTCAAAGATGTATCGACGAAAGACACTTTCATAGTACTCACCACATTACCCAAAGATGTATCGACGAAAGACACTTTCATAGTACTCACCACATTACCCAAAGATGTATCGACGAAAGACACTTTCATAGTACTCACCACATTACCCAAAGATGTATCGACGAAAGATAACTTCATAGAACTCACCACTCCCCACAGCACCCACAGATGTATCGTCGGAAGATACTTTCATAGTACTCCCCACATTACCCACAGATGTATCGTCGGAAGATACTTTCATAGTACTCACCACATTACCCAAAGATGTATCGACGGTTGAAAGTATAAGTATGGACGCCAACACTATTGTTCCTATACGATACAGTGCATGATGGGATATTTTCTCTTTCTTTATAAAAACGCATCAACTTACAATATGTTTGCTTTTATTGAGAACAATTTGAATTAATTAACTAATATATGGATGTTCAGCTCTGTTCTTTAATAACGGGTGGTCTAGCCATTGGAATACCTTTCTCTTTCGTTCCGTTATACACGATCATAGAATTAATATGCAAGAACAAAAACATATCTATTTTAACAGCGTCTAGATACGCACATAAACAACACATCTGAAAGGGAAGTGCTAAAATAACAATCGATGAAACATCTTCAGACGTTAGATTATATTTTGCATTCATCATTTCCCTTGCCACGTTTCAATGAAATAGCAGGCGGAAAGGAGAAAGAAAAGAATATAATAATAAAAAAAAAAACGCATGCTCATAATATGATGACGGCGTGTCGAAATAAGGAGAATGACGTCACATGAGGCAATAGTTTGAAATCAAGTATCTGGTTAACGTTTAATTAAGCTGCGCTGGTGAGGGGACGTCAGAGTTATCTACGCTATAGATGTTGTGAGAATAAGCCTGAAGTATGATATTGAACTGTCTGTTGGAATGAGAGAAATAAATCGCTATCCGTTATATCGGAACTTATGTTAACTATGTCTAGAATGAGAGAAATAAATCGCTATCAGTTATATCGGAACTTATGTTAACTATGTCTAGAATGAGAGAAATAAATCGCTATCAGTTATATCGGAACTTATGTTAACTATGTCTAGAATGAGAAAAATAAATCGCCATCATGTATATCGGAACTTATATGTTAACTCTAGAATGAGAGAAATAAATCGCTATCAAACATATCGAAACTTATATGCTAACTCTGGAATGAGATAAATAAATCGCCATCAAGCATATCGGAACTTATATGTTAACTGTTTCCACTTCTAGAGAGCAGGCTTGAACAGTTGCTGCTGGTTTGTGCGTTTTTTTCTGAGACTCTTCTGGTTAATGTAAATAAACTTGTTGAAAAGGATGGAGAATCATTTGGTTCTTTGGTTTGGAAGGCCCCGGTATCACTGAAAACGAATTAAAATCCATAATTGCTCAACCGCCCGTGCTAGCGTAATCATCCGAATTAATATCTCATCTCCCAAACAAAGAAAGGTAGCTGTAATCCCCATCGTAGCAATCTCTGGACACGCCAAAAGACTTAAGGCGAAACCGCGCAGAAAGTGAACACAGCCAACTGTTCCCTGTCATACGATATCATCATTCATCGTAAACAATTGGAATATCGAAACATGATCACTACGGATGAGACATACAGCTCACGGTTTGCACAGAGCACTTAACTCAGTAGCTCCTGCAACAAGCCGGGCTTGGAATATGAGAAAACTGCAACAAGGAACACTTTTCATACATAGCCGTCAGTGGTTCCTGCCGCCTATCCACCATATATCGGAAGTTCATGTCCTTCTGGAAATGATGATCATCATATTTTTTTTTAAGTGTATAGCGTTTGATAATGTTAAGCCATTGTTGTTGACTCCAATTCCGAACATGTAAACACACAGTTAGTCAACAAGATTATCCCCGTCGCACATCAAACAACAGACCGTAAGATTAGCGTAGGGCCGGACTTGGGATATACGATGAGCCATTACGATGACGTAATGGAGAATCATGTGACCAACTAGTAGACTGACTGTCCAACCTGTTGAACGCGACAGCACATTTTTTCCCAATCTCCCAACCGCCCCGTGTCTTTAATAAAAATGTCAATTTTGTCCCTCTTTAAAAAAAAAAAAATAACAATGATAGTTTTGTCCTTTAAAAAAAAATAAATAAATACATTTTTTGTCCCGTTTTTAATAACACAACGTTACATTCCCTCGTTAAATATTGTTGGTTCCAATTCTGTCTTTGCAATCCTAAAGAGATGAAACTGTCGTTTTAATGTCGATCTCCAAAAAGAATATTATATATACCCTGTTTATAAAGTTCAACAAATATTATATGTATATTATATGTCTCTGTTTTTATCATCCCCATGTCCAAGTTTTTATCATCCCCATGTCCCTGTTTTTATCATCCCCATATCCAAGTTTTGATCATCCCCATATCCAAGTTTTTATCATCCCCATGTCCAAGTTTTTATCATCCCCTTGTCCATGTTTTTATCATCCCCATGTCCAAGTTTTTATAATCCCCATGTCCCTATTTTTATCATCCCCATATCCAAGTTTTTATCATCCGCATGTCCAAGTTTTTATCATCCCCATGTCCAAGTTTTTATCATCCCCATGTCCAAGTTTTTATAATCCCCATGTCCCTGTTTTTATCATCCCCATATCCAAGTTTTTATCATCCCCATGTCCCTGTTTTTGTCATCCCCATGTCCCTGTTTTTGTCATCCCCATGTCCAAGTTTTTATCATCCCCGGATCCAAGTTTTTATCATTCTCATGTCTAAGCTTTTATCATCCCCATGTCCAAGGTTTTGTCATCCCCATGTCCAAGTTTTTATCATCCCCATGTCCAAGTTTTTATCATTCCCATATCCAAGTTTTTATCATCCCCATGTCCAAGCTTTTATCATCCCCATGACCAAGTTTTTATCATCCCCATGTCCAAGTTTTTATCATCCCCATGTCCATATTTTTTATCATCCCAATGTCCATGGTTTTATCATCACTATGCCCATGCTTTTATCATCCTCATGTCCATGTTTTTGTCATCCCCATGTTCCCGTTTTTATCATTTGCATTCATGGTAGATGAAGCGATATCAACATTGGAGTTTCTGGAAAGACTCTGGCTGCAGTTAAAAACACCAGCTCGTTTACAAGTGAGGCATCATGGTGCTAGTGAACGCGGTCAAATTGCAGCAAGTAAGGGTTCTCGTTCCTAGTCAGACCGTGTGTCACGGGCAGAGAGAAGAGAGGATATCATCGCAGTGATGACTCTAATACAAAGAACAGTAACAACCTATTATCTTCGGGCTCTACAACAGATCATAGACAAAACACACGCAAATAGACTGACTGTCAGAAACACCAGCATGCACTTATCGGCACTAAAAGAGTACAACTGTGGCGTCCATACTTCTGGAGAACCCACTTTTGACCAGGTAAGAAAGATGCACTGATCCAAAGACTGAAATAAAAAATGTTTGAAGGAGCTCCAGACTGATTACTAACACTTGTCTAACGATGTCACCATCAAGAAGAAGAAGATGTAGATGATGCTGATGGTGATGATGATGATGATAAAATTAGTCATAATCAAGTACTGCGCTTACTGGCGTAGGTGATTATGACTCCCCGCAACTTTTTAATCTCTACAGTTGTTTATCACTTCTGTTGCTGATTTATTACCAAATCATTCTCCTAAAATGTCTTGCATCTTTTTTTCTCGATTTCCCTCGTTTACTTTCTCCTCAAGTTTTCCAGTTGTCTAGCTGATCTCTTTTCATTACACAAAAAGTGGACACGTATGTTACACAAAGTGG
Source organism: Megaustenia siamemsis (assembly GCA_032433765.1). Lineage (NCBI taxonomy): Eukaryota > Metazoa > Mollusca > Gastropoda > Stylommatophora > Ariophantidae > Megaustenia > Megaustenia siamemsis. Next base: position 54,407,762 of record JAVIAB010000050.1, on the reverse strand, counting down.
ACACGGATATTACACAAAGTGGACACGTATGTTACACAAAGTGGACACGTATGTTACACAAAGTGGACACGTATGTTACACAAAAAGTGGACACGTATGTTACACAAAGTCGACATGTGTGTTACACAAAGTGGACACGTATGTTACACAAAAAGTGAACACGTATGATACATAAAATGGACAAGTATGTTACACAAAGTCGACACGTATGTTACACAAAGTGGACATGTATGTTACACAAAGTGGACACGTATGTTACACAAAGTGGACACGTATGTTACACAAAGTGGACACGTATGTTACACAAAATGGACACGTATGTTACACAAAGTCGACACGTATGTTACACAAAGTGGACACGTAAGTTACACAAAGTCGACACGTATGTTACACAAAGTGGACACGTATGCTACACAAAAAGTGGACACGTATGTTACACAAAAAGTGGACACGTATGTTACACAAAGTGGACATATATGTTACACAAAGTGGACATGTATGTTACACAAGGTCGACACGTATGTTACACAAAGTAGACACGTATGTTACACAAAAAGTGGACACGTATGTTATACAAAGTGGATATGTATGTTACACAAAGTGGACACGTATGTTACACAAAGTCGACATGTATGTTACACAAAGTGGAAATGTGTGTCACACAAAGTGGACACGTATGTTACACAAAGTAGACACGTATGTTACAAAAAAAGTGGACACGTATATTATACAATGTCGACACGTATGTTACACAAGGTGGACATGTATGTTACACAAAGTGGACACGTATATTACACAAAGTGGACATGTATGTTACACAAAGTGGACATGTATGTTACACAAAAAGTGGACACGTATATTACACATAGTGGACACGTATATTACACAAAGTGGACATGTATGTTACACAAAGTGGACACGTATATTACACAAAGTCGACACGTATGTTACACAAAGTTGACACATATATTACACAAAGTCGACACGTATGTTACACAAAGTTGACACGTATATTATACAAAGTGGACACGTATATTACACAAAGTGGACATGTATGTTACACAAAGTGGACACGTATATTACACAAAGTCGACACGTATGTTACACAAAGTGGACACGTATATTACACAAAGTCGACACGTATGTTACACAAAGTTGACACGTATATTATACAAAGTGGACACGTATGTTACACAAAGTGGACACCTATGTTACGCAAAAAGTGGACATGTATGTTACACAAAGTGGACACCTATGTTATACAAAAAGTGGACACGTATGTTACACGAAGTGGACACCTATGTTACACAAAAAAGTGGACACGTATGTTACACGAAGTGGACACGTATGTTACACAAAAAGTTGACACGTATGTTATACAAAGTCGACACCTTTGGCATTGCGAAAGCTCTAAAAGAACGCCACTCACATGATGACGCAAGGAAGTTGATGATAATGCGCACCTCAAAAGAATGGTGGAAAATGGCGCCAGGAGGGACGAAAGCAGGAAAAGCTACCTCAGTGGCAGAGAACGCAACACGTTCAATAAACGCAGGTCAGGAACACTCAGTAGACGAACGCTTCGATGACTGCTGGAAATTTCGGAAGAGCGGATATGGGAATTCCCCAACTGCTATGACGCCAATGCGAACTAAAGACTAAAAATTGTGGATATTGTCTTCTCATGATCTTTGAAACATGCTTTCTTTTAACTTTGTCCCTTTTAAAACGTCAATACTGTTGTAACTGTGTCCCTTTTAAAACGTCAATACTGTTGTAACTGTGTCCCTTTTAAAACGTCAATACTGTTGTAACTGTCCCTTTTAAAACGTCAATACTGTTGTAACTGTGTCCCTTTTAAAACGTCAATACTGTTGTAACTGTGTCCCTTTTAAAACGTCAATACTGTTGTAACTGTCCCTTTTAAAACGTCAATACTGTTGTAACTGTCCGTGATGTTCACAAGATACTTCTGTAAAACCACAAACATGTGGCTCTCTACAATTTTCTAATCTCTTGTCCATGATTCACGTCCAAATGTTCAAACTGGCTCTATATAACACCGAACATTTTTTTTTAAATTTCCATTAACAAAAACGTATTGCATATTATTTTTCTCATTCTTTGCAATGCAGCCAGAGAGACAGAGAGAGAGAGAGAGAGAGAGAGAGAGAGAGAGAGAGAGAGAGTTTGAGTCATTGAATCAATTCTAAACTACACACAGAAACAACAAATGAATCGGCTTGCTCGTTTGGAAAGAAACGTCAAGAGATTCTATAGTAGACATAAGTCTATTCAAAGTGGAGATGGAAGAAGACCCCGCGGCAGACCGAGCGTAAGATGGACTGATAACATCTGAGAAAGGAACAATATTTGACAATGATTAAGGCTGCCGGGAGAGCAGAACAAAAACATTATATCTACCTCGACACTCGAAGGCAAGATAATAAAAGAGAGAGAGGGGGGGGCAGAGAGAGAGACAGAGAGAGAGAGACAGAGAGAGAGAGACAGAGAGATAGGGGTTGTAACATTTGTTGACCTATGTAAAACATTGTATCAGATTTAAGACAAAAAAGTGTTTCTGATGTAAGACATAAAAGTGTATCAGATGTAAGACATAAAAGTGTATCAGATGGAAGAAATAAAAGTGTATCTGATGTAAGACATAAAAGTGTATCAGATGTAAGACATAAAAGTGTATCAGATGGAAGAAATAAAAGTGTATCTGATGTAAGACATAAAAGTGTATCAGATGTAAGACATAAAAGTGTATCAGATGGAAGAAATAAAAGTGTATCAGATTTAAGACATAAAAGTGTATCAGATGGAAGAAATAAAAGTGTATCTGATGTAAGACATAAAAGTGTGTCAGATGTAAGACATAAAAGTGTGTCAGATGTAAGACATAAAAGTGTATCTGATGTAAGACATAAAAGTGTATCAGATGTAAGACATAAAAGTGTATCAGATGTAAGACATAAAAGTGTATCAGATGTAAGACATAAAAGTGTATCTGATGTAAGACATAAAAGTGTATCAGATGGAAGAAATAAAAGTATATCTGATGTAAGACATAAAAGTGTATCAGATGGAAGAAATAAAAGTGTATCTGATGTAAGACATAAAAGTGTATCTGATGTAAGACATAAAAGTGTATCTGATGTAAGACATAAAAGTGTATCTGATGTAAGACATAAAAGTGTATCTGATGTAAGACATAAAAGTGTATCAGATGGAAGAAATAAAAGTGTATCAGATGTAAGACATAAAAGTGTATCTGATGTAAGACATAAAAGTGTATCTGATGTAAGACATAAAAGTGTATCAGATGTAAGACATAAAAGTGTATCAGATGTAAGACATAAAAGTGTGTCAGATGTAAGACATAAAAGTGTATCAGATGGAAGAAATCAAGGTAAGTGTGAATAATAAACTTGTAAAAAACCACCGAGTCCAGTACGTGACAAAAAATGCGTTCACACAATCTCACGTGGCAACTTTCGTTTATTGGTTAAGTGACAGGTGTGAGATGAACAGCCGTGTAGGTCAACATTATAACAACAATAACAAAAATGGGATGGAGATAAACCGATAACTGCACTATCAATGATTGATAACCTGTCAACTAAACAAAGACAACATCAGTGAGCAGTAACTATAACCTAACGCTTTTTACCCGTGTCCAGCTGTGACATAACTCCCTAGTTATCAACCAATCATCAGATCTTGATTATTAACTACAACTCCAATATCATTTGCTTATTTGTAATGCATTATTCTATCTTTACAACAACTATAGAAAGATTAAAAAAAAAAAAAAATAAATAACAGATGAAAAGGGCGAAGGGGAGGGCGCTGTGTGGTCTAGAGATAGGCCTCTGAACAAAAAGATCACGTGTCCGATTCCCTCCTCAGTTAAATAAAAAAAAAGTTAAGAACCCCCGCCACGCCAAGTGGCGTATAGGGAATATGGTGTTAGTGACCATACATTTTACAAACCTTCGGCACATGATTTTTGAGGTAATGTGGTCGGTATTACGCCCGTGCCGCTTTACTTTCCCAGAAAAAATCCGGTACCCATTAAAGGCTGGGTGAATCCGGAAATCGTCTGTTGGGATCGAACCCTACCTCTTGTCCTTTGTAGTTCAGTTCACTAACCACTGAGCTATCGCGGCTCCCTATTCCCACCTCAGGTGGTTGAAAATTGTTAAAAAAATATTGAATATCTGATTTCCTCGTGGATTTATCCTCCCCTGATCTCTGATGTAGTGAAATTCAATGTCTAGCCCTTTTATATAAAAACAGGAGGTCCAATGTACATTTTGCGCACGTTACAGAACTCTTGGCGGTTGAAAATCGAAAAGAGCAGATAAAAAATGGCCGCTGTTCGATCGAAATTTATAGGAAAAAATGTACCCAAAACGTTAAAACGTTCGATATATATAAATCTCACTTATTTATGATTTATCTCTGCGGTAACCACCCTTGGTCTCATCAGCGAGGCCCGGCTTGAAACGTCAATTACTCATCGACGGAAAAAGTTTGAGTATCTCCGATGACGGAGTTATCTGCCTGTACGTCGAGGGACCCCTGTGTACACAGATGTCAGGGAAAAATGGATTAACACGCAAAATTCAGTTCCTAGTCTCTAGGGACTTTGCCAGAGATGAAAAGCCAGAACAACAACAACAACAACAACAACAACAACAACAAAATTCCCTTACCCAAACTTATTCAGCCATCCAACTGTTCTTGCAACAAACATCCATTCATCTATAAATCCTGAAAGCTTTTTATCAAATCCGTTCACCCAACGATCCATCCCTATAACCCTCGAAACGTCTATTCACCCACTAATCCACCGTACACCAATAATCCATCTATATAACCCTGTAAACATCCATTCACCCACTAATCCACCGTCCACCAATAATCCATCTATATAACCCTGTAAACATCCATTCACCCACTAATCCACCGTCCACCAATAATCCATCCATATAATCCTGTAAACATCCATTCACCCACTAATCCACCGTCCACCAATAATCCATCTATATAACCCTGTAAACATCCATTTACCCACTAATCCGCCGTCCATCAATAATCCATCCACATAAGCCTGTAAACATACATTCACCCACTAATCCACCATCCACCCAATGATCCATCCATATAACCCCATGAACGTCCATTCATTCACTAATCCACCATCCACCCAACGATCCATCCATATAACCCCATGAACGTCCATTCACCCATTAATCCACCGTCCACCCAACGATCCATCCATATAACCTCATGAACGTCCATTCACCCACTAATCCACCATCCACCCAACGACCCATCCATATAACCCCATGAACGTCCATTCACCCACTAATCCACCGTCCACCCAACGATCCATCCATATAACCCCATGAACGTCCATTCACCCACTAATCCACCGTCCACCCAACGATCCATCCATATAACCCCATGAACGTCCATTCACCCACTAATCCACCGCCTACCAAGTACCTTAAACTTCCATTGCCTGATGTTGCTGTTGTTGTTGTTGCTGCTGCTGCTGTTGTTGTTGTTGTTGTTGCTGTTGTTGCTGTTGTTGTTGTTGTTGTTGTTGCTGTTGTTGACGCAGTGTCACGAGTTGATACGGGCAGGTCATGGTCGTCTTTATACACTGGGCCTTGGACAGTGTGCCCTTTTAACCATTGATGTGACAGGTCGTAATGACTTTCTTGACATTCCCGATTCCTACTGGAGAAGATGGAATTCGTCTATCTATTCTGGAGAGCTACATGACTAATCTAAATGTATCGCAATGCTAGGTCGTCTATATAAGTAAGAGCAACCAAAGGGAACACGGCGATCTTAGCATCTGTTAGCCAGTCTGTTTTGATGGAGACTGTTACCGGTGGAGACCAGAAGGAGGTAGAACTGGTAGGTCTTGGTCAGCTGATGGTGCGTCGACTTTGCCATTGCGACTGTAGGTCGTATGCGCTAAAGCGCCCCCTTCCACCATTGCCAGATGTACCGTTCTGACTGTCCTGAGTGTTGCTGTTAAATCGATGACTTATTTCAACTTGCCACAATGTATAAACTGTGTTCACTTTCTGTGCGGGAGCCGCGATAGCTCAGTGGTTAGTGAACTGGACTACAAAGGACAAAGGGTAGGGTTCGATCCCAACCAACGGCTTCCGGGTTCACCCAGCCGTAAACCTTAAATGGGTACCGGATTTTTTTCTGGGAAAGTAAAACAGCACGGGCGTAATACCGACCACATTACCCCAAAAATCATGTGCTGAAGGTCTGTAAAATATAGGGTCACTAACACCATATTTCCCTATACGCCACTTGGCGTGACGGGGTACTTTACTTACTCACTTTCTGTGCGGTTTCGCCTTATGCCTTTTGGTTTGGGCTGAAACTGCTATGATGGGGACTGCAGCTACCTTTCTTTGTTTGGGAGATAAGATATTAATTTGGATGATTCCACTGGCACGGGCGGTTCAGCTACTATGGATTTTAATTCGTTTGCTGTGATACCAGGGCCTTCCATAACCATAACCATAAACTGTGTATGTATTTTGACTCACAAATTAGGAATAGAACCAGATTTTAACATACCTTTATGATGCTATATAATATTATGCGAGCATTTTCTATCACATATGACTCATATATAATTTAATTAACATTAAATTAACATTAACCAATTAATATTAAATAGGCATAGTTGCATTGTTCGACCTGTTTGAACATAGCACTGCATTAGGCCAAGAACTCTTTGATCACATGTGAATGTTAACATCAAAGACAGCGCATGCATTGGTTTACAGTTTTATATTCTCACGTACATCATCATGTAATAATATTTACTGTTCGTTATGCGGGCATGAATATCTTTGACATGTTGATCATGCAACAGACTAAAATATGGTTAAAATAATTTAACACCACAATGATGGTTTCATCGCCCGCTTGCGTTTATATTTCCTTCATTTAGCTTTATCATCTTTCTGCCATACATTTTTCATCTTCATCCATTAACTTTATCATCTTCCTATCGTAACTTTATCACCTTTTTCCCTTGCATTTATCATATTTCTCCTTACCTTTAATCTCTTCCTCTTTTATCTTTATTATCTTTCTCCCTTAGTTTCGTAATTTTTCTCTCTTACCATTATCACCCCCCCCCCAATTGCATTTATCATCTTCCTTCCTTACCTTTATCATCCTCCTCGTTATATTTATCATCTTCCTTCCTTACCTTTATCATCCTCCTCGTTATATTTATCATCTTCCTCCCTTACCTTTATCATCCTTCTCGTTGTGTTTATCATCTTCCTCCTTTACCTTTATCATCCTCCTCGTTATATGTATCATCTTCCTCCCTTACCTTTATCATCCTTCTCTTTATATTTATCATCTTCCTCCCTTATATTTCTCATCTTCCTCCCTTACCTTTCTCACCTTCCTCCCTTACCTTTATCATCATCCTCGTTATATTTCTCATCTTCCTCACTTACCTTTCTCATCTTCCTCCCTTACCTTTCTCATCTTCCTCCCTTACCTTTATCATCCTCCTCGTTATATTTCTCATATTCCTCCCTTCCCTTTCTCATCTTCCTCCCTTATCTTTATCATCCTCCTCGTTATATTTCTCATCTTCCTCCCTTACCTTTCTCATCTTCCTCCCTTACCTTTATCATCCTCCTCGTTATATTTCTCATCTTCCTCCCTTACATTTCTCATCTTCCTCCCTTACAATTATCATCCTCCTCGTTATATTTCTCATCTTCCTCCCTTACCTTTATCATCCTCCTCGTTATATTTCTCATCTTCCTCCCTTACCTTTCTCATCTTCCTCCCTTACCTTTCTCATCTTCCTCCCTTACCTTTCTCATCTTCCTTCCTTACCTTTCTCATCTTCCTCCCTTACCTTTATCATCTTCCTCTCTTACCTTTTTCATCTTCCTCCCTTACCATTATCATCTTCCTCTCTTACCTTTATCATCTTCCTCTCTTACCTTTATCGTCTTCCTCCCTTACCTTTATCATCTTCCTCTCTTACCTTTTTCATCTTCCTCTCTTACCTTTATCATCTTCCTCTCTTACCTTTATCATCTTCCTCTCTTACCTTTATCATCTTCCTCCCTTACCTTTCTCATCTTTCTCCCTTAACTGTATCATCTTCCTCTCTTACCTTTATCATCTTCCTCCCTTACCTTTATCATCTTCCAGCCTTACTTGTATCATCTTCCTCCCTTACGTTTATCATCTTCCTCTCTTACCTTTATCATCCTCCTCGCTATATGTATCATCTTCCTCCCTTACCTTTCTCATCTTTCTCCCTTAACTGTATCATCTTCCTCTCTTACCTTTATCATCCTCTTCCCTTACCTTTATCATTTTCCTCCTTTACCTTTTTCATCTTCCTCCCTTACGTTTATCATCTTCCTCTCTTACCTTTATCATCCTCCTCGCTATATGTATCATCTTCCTCCCTTACATTTATCATCCTCCTCGTTATATTTATCATCTTCCTCCCTTACCTTTCTCATCTTCCTCCCTTACCTTTATCATCTTCTTCTCTTACCTTTATCATCCTCCTCGTTATATTATCATCTTTCTCCCTTACTTTTATCATCTTCCTCCCTTACTTTTATCATCTTCCTCCCTTTCTTTTATCATCTTCCTCCCTTACTTTTATCATCTTCCAGCCTTACTTGTATCATCTTCCTCCCTTACTTTTATCACCTTCCTCCCTTACTTTTATCTTCTTCCTCCCTTACTTTTATCATCTTCCTCCCTTACTTTTATCATCTTCCTCCCTTACTTTTATCATCTTCCTCCCTTACTTTTATCATCTTCTTCCCTTACTTTTATCATCTTCCTCCCTTACTTTTATCATCTTCCTCCCTTACTTTTATCATCTTCCAGCCTTACTTGTATCATCTTCCTCCCTTACTTTTATCACCTTCCTCCCTAAATTTGATCATTATTCTCCCTTGTCTTTTTCCACTTCCTCCTTTACCTTTATCAATTTCCCTCCTTCCTTTAATTATCTCTTTCCTCTTCATTTGTCATCTCCCTGTCTTCTTTTATCGTCTTCTCCCGTACTTGTCATTTTGCTTCTTTCACTTTCATCACCTCATCCATTATTTGTCCAATCAACTCCTTATACGTTTGTCATCATCTTCCTTAATTGTGTAATCATCTTCCTTAATTGTGTAATCATCTTCCTTAATTGTGTAATCATCTTCCTTAATTGTGTAATCATCTTCCTTAATTGTGTAATCATCTTCCTTAATTGTGTAATCATCTTCCTTAATTGTGTAATCATCTTCCTTATTTGTGTAATCATCTTCCTTAATTGTGTAATCATCTTCCTTAATTGTGTAATCATCTTCCTTAATTGTGTAATTATAGCAGAGAAGGTACGGATAGGAGTATATAATAGTATTGTATAGCAGAGAAGGTACGGATAGATGTATAGCAGAGAAGGTACGGATAGGAGTACATAATAGAGGGGAATGGAGAATAGGGAAATATAGATTAGGCACTTGCGCGAGGAAGGGTGTGAAAGAAAGTACACACCGGGAGATAGAGTATGGGGAAATATAGATTGAGCACTTACTTGTGCAGAAGAGAAAATGACGTAAAGTAAGGGGCATGACGTGGCAGGGGGTTACGGTAGTGAGGTGACTAGAAGAGACTAGTCACTTGGAGCCAGAACATCGTACTGAGAGGACGTGCCGGTGAAGTGGTCAACATCAGGGAGAAGAACAGTCATACAGAGTAGATAGGCTAGGGAAGACAAGAGATTACCATGAAATAGGCCGATAGTTAGAGATAGGCAGAATAGGTTAGGATGGTGCGTTCGATGGGGAACGTACCGAAGTAGGGAAACGGCCGATTGTAGTTATAGTCCGTTCAGATTCGTTTGCCGAGATGTTATGATTTATAATTCAAAAAGTTCTTGATGATTTCACATGATTTTTGGCATACGGTGTTAAAATGTCCATGTCACGAGAACATATGTGTTACTCGATGTCTAGCTATAACGGTTTTCTTAAAGCGGCGAATTCCTTTGATCTTTGCCCATGTAACTATTATTTTGACCCTAATCAAAATGTTTTACAGTAATCTAGTGCAACGATGACCCATAGGCGTGTCCATAAAATTTTACTTGGTGGCAAGTATACAAATTTTAAATTATATATAGAACTTTTGTTCGTAGAGTCAATTTGATATAGTTCCATGCTCTTGGTGTGAGTTTCCCAAATCTTGTCGCTGCCTTTCAAATACGTACATTTAGTTCCTCATCTAAGGAAAGTGTGGCTGTAATAGTGGATCCAAGATAGCTGAACTTTTGTACTGACTCAAGCAGGCTTCCATTCAAAGTAATGGTTGTTGGTTTGCTTATAACATATTTTTGATTGCTTGGGTGGTCTTGAACAATAAACTGTTTAACAAATCAACTAGGAAATTTTGCAAATCAAACTATTTATCTGTAGACTTAATCAGAGTAATGATCATTCAGAATCAGACGAGTCAAATAGGTCGATTACTGCTTTCGGCTGAACAAACAACAAACCATCCTTTTCCCAATATTCCTCTTCTTGTCGTAACACATGATCCTCACATTTTACCCAGTAGTCTTTATTTATATTTGATAGAGCCTGATTTGTAAGTGTCTCAACATCGCATAATTTGAAAGTTTTATTTGTATATGCTACGTGTCCTTTAACTTTTGCCCAAACTAGTTCTATAGGATTTAAGTGTGCATGATATGGAGGTAGTCTCAAACATCTATGGCCATGTTCTTGAATTAACTTGTCTATTTTAAATATCTTTGTACGTTGTGTCTGTTTTACAAGGCTAAGCAATTCGGGTTTCAAGTAGCTGTCGTTAACTTGTATGTGTTCTTTTATGAGCCACGTTTTGATTGCATCTTTTGTACTTGATGATGTTGGGATTCTATCTTCTACGTTAACTACGTTATGGCATGAAGCATTGTCCATTATCAGACAAGAAGGTCGATCTAATATTGGAAGGATACTTTTCTCGATCCAGTCTTTAAATATGTGCCCATTCATTTCGGAGTGGTAGTCTCTATTGTCTATGGATTTTGAAATGAAAACGAGATGAGCATTCTGCAACAACCCATTATGTCTGCTACCTGCATGTGCAACTATCAAACGTTGCCCTTTACTGCTTGGTACTGATCTTTTAATACTTCCATCTGCTAACTGCCATTCCTTTTCATTTGTATGATGAGCGTTGATCCAAGTTTCATCTAAATAAACAATATCATAATCATTTTCGCGCATTTCCTTCACTTCTCTTTTCACATTTCTTTCTCTTTTTACTAGGTCCTTATCAAAACTGTCTAACGTTTCTTTCCTTCCTTGCTTTCTTGCATTTGTTGGCAATAAATATCCGCTTCCTTTAACTATTCGATCAAATGAACGTTTACACAAACCTAAAATATGCATTGTTCTCTTCTCAGGGTTTGATAAAGAACAATAAAGATGTCCCTTTTTACGCTCTCTGCAGAAGTATTGATAAATCTTTATAGCAATGTTATGCTCAGTAAAATATTTTGCCTTTATATTCATTCTCACATAGACTTGCAGAAGATAATATGGATAGTGCCGCCTCCTTTCTGTAAATATTGAGATTTGCCTCTGAATTATGACTCGAACTCGAGTCTACGGCCGTGATTTTGACGTCACATAATTTCCGGTTTCGGCTAAAATGTCATTTTGTGCTAAACGGGAAATTTCATATGTAACATTTCTTTTAAAAAATTTATAGTGGAAACATAACTATTTTAGGACGGTGCGCATTCAGCCGTGAAGGTCATGCCTATATGTTAAAGAATCAGCTGTGAGATGTAAGCATCTACATAATCCCGCCGGTGTTTATAATATCGATTAACTTTTTTTAAATATAGGTTAAATAAGGCATCTTTGAAACTGGATCACATTTCTTTGATAAAAAAATATTTTTATAGCGACATTAGTATTCTAAACCTAACTTCAAAAGATCAATGCAAATGAACAATAAGTTTTTGAAAAAAATAAATTAATGTCTAGGCAAACGAATCTGAACGGACTATAGTTAGAACATAATAGTTAAACGACAGTGATTAGCGATAGGGTAGGGCGAAAGAGAAGAAAGTAATACCATGATGAATATAGAAAGATTGTCAATTGCAGCAGTATGATATATGAAGTTAGGAAGATTAGAGCGGGAGAATGAAGTGAAGCAAATAAAAGGCTCCAAGCATTTTAAAGAAGTGTTGGTGTTGAGAAATGATTCAGAATATTATTGATGAGTGTTGATGGAGAATGATGTTTTTAAATGCATCTTTACAAAATTGATGCCGTGACCGTTCGAACCTGGATTGATTCAATGATACAAAACGCGAAGTACATTTTAAAGTGAAGTCACGAAAGCCATTTTAAACGTGAAGTCACGAAAGCCATTTTAAAATTGAAGTCACGAAAGCCATTTTAAACGTGAAGTCACGAAAGCCATCTTAAAATTGAAGTCACGAAAGCCATTTTAAACGTGAAGTCACGAAAGCCATTTTAAACGTGAAGTCACGAAAGCCATTTTAAAATTGAAGTCACGAAAGCCATTTTAAACGTGAAGTCACGAAAGCCATTTTAAAATTGAAGTCACGAAAGCCATTTTAAAAGTGAAGTCACGAGGGCCGACTGAACTGATTCCTGTGGGCCATCCTGCATTCCTGTGAGACGTCCCAATACCTAAGAGACGTCCTGATACATTGGAGCCATCCTGATTCCTGTGGGCCACCCTGCATTCCTGTGAGACGTCCCGATACATGAGAGACGTCCTGATACATTGGAGCCATCCTGATTCCTGTGGGCCATCCTGCATTCCTGTGAGACGTCCCGATACCTAAGAGACGTCCTGATACATTGGAGCCATCCTGATTCCTGTGGGCCATCCTGCATTCCTGCGAGACGTCGTGAACCTGAGAGCGGCTCGGAGATTGAGAGTACAGACCTGTCGTCAAGAAACCGGGCAACGCTGGACTCAACAGGGACAAGCCGGTCGGCGAAAACCAACAGAACAACCTCCAAGGTGAGACGAATAGAACATTTCAATTAAAGTAAGAATTCCAGGAGAACATTTCAATTAAAGTAAGAATTCCATGAGAACATTTCAATAAAAGTAAGAATTCCATGAGAACATTTCAATTAAAGTAAGAATTCCAGGAGAACATTTCAATTAAAGTAAGAATTCCAGGAGGACATTCAATAAGTTGTGCTGAACATTTTAGTTTTAATTTAAATTAAATGTTTTTATCCACAGAGTAGTCAGGAAGTGTAATATTCTATTATAGTTAATTAATTAAGTAGATGTAATAATATATATTGTGTGTGAACGGAAACAAGACAAATATTGTAAATATTAGACGTGTCCTTGATAAAAAAAAAAAAAATTTTTTAGCGAAAGCAATTGATGCCTTATAGTGTAGGACTGGGGTGGTTATAAAAGAAGGGAGGTAGATTAAGTTAGGGACTCTGATCAGGGACACGTGTAATATATAAAAATCCATGAAATAAATAAGTGTATTGAAAGAATGAAAGAGATATTGTAGAATTGGTAGACAGAGGTATAGTAAATAGGGATATATGAATAACAAATATATAAAGTGGAAAATTTTGAATACAAATCGATATTAAAGGCTACACAGTAAATATACGAGTAAATATCACGGAGAAAGGATAATCTATCTAAATGGCAAGGAGAGGAAACAGAGGGATTGAGTCATTGAGCCAGGAAGAGACTATGAGCCAAACAATGCAGATGTTAGGAAGGGCGATGGAGAGGCTGGGAGAGAATCTACAATCTCAGGAGATAACTAAAAGAATTCCTATTTTTTCCGGTGAAGCAGACAATTTTAATGCGTGGGCAAAGGCAGTTGAATTTTGGTGCCGAAATAAGAAACTACCGCAAGCAGAATGGAAGGACATAGCATTGGCTACCAGTAGCGGAGGGGTGACAAATTGTATTAGGAGAAGGATTGAAGAAATGGGAGATGAAACGTGGCAAGACTTCATTACCCATCTTGCAAGACGATATGCACAGTATAAAGATGAACAACATGCAATTATAGCGTTAAGGACAGTGCAACAACAAAGAAATGAATCTATTCAGGATTATGGAGACCGCATAATGACAATATCAGATCAAGGTTTTGGGCGGAACACTACTACTGAACAAGTTGACAAGATATTGGTGGCATCATTCATTACAGGATTAAGAAGTAGAGAACTGAAGTTACACTTAGCCAGGAAGTCGAATGCTACCCTGTCGAAAATTATAAACGCGGCGATAGAGGAAGAGAGCTTGGTTCAGAGATTTAATGACAACCAACCAGTACGTTTCGAGTTACATAGTCCTAGCAGACCAAATAACCAAAGGGATACAAATCAGACGAGGGGGATAGAGAGAGAACGACACCATAGTCAACCATTAAATACCATACAGGAGACCAGAAGGTGTTACAGATGTGGAAAAATAGGACATATCATGAGACAATGTCGAGAAACGTTTAATAAACAAGGAAGGTATCAGAGAGCAGGAAACGCAGACAGTACTCAGAGAGACAGGCGAATTTCGAGTACTAAGGAAAAGCCTGATAAAATTGGGAAATACGGGAGAAGGAAAGAGTCATGTTTCTGCATTTTGCAAGTAGACAAAGGGCAGAACCAAAAAGCAATAAAATACTACTGGCCAGGAATATATAGAGATGTCGAACAATATACTGGAAAGTGCAGATTATGTAAAACGAGAAATTTGATAGAAAAGTCGGGACCAATGCAAAGTATGGATAAACAGTACTTTGCAATGCAAAAGATTAGCATGGACATAACAGGACCATTTCCCACCACAATATCAGGAAACAAATATATCCTACATATAACTGACTGTTATAGTAGATGGCCAGAAAGCTTTCCCATACCGAATAAATCGACAGACACAGTTATTAAAATATTACTAAACGAATTCATTCCTAGATTTAGTTGTCCAGAATGTATACTTACGGATAATGGAGGGGAGTTTACCAGCCAAAATTTTAAAGATACTTTGAAACAATTGAACATAAAACACATTCTAACTTCTACATATCATCCCCAAAGTAATGCAATCAACGAGAGACAACATCGGACATTAAACTATATACTATCAAAAGTGACGAGAGGAAGAGAGGATGAATGGGAGGATAAGTTAAACCAAGCGTTATCAGCATTAAGGGTGAATAGGAACGAGGGTACAGGTTTTTCCCCATTCTTTCTTTTATACGGTAGGCATCCAATGTTACCATTGGATAATTTACTACAACCACGAAGAAGATACCTAGGAGAAGAAATTCATGAAATAATTATACAACAGATGCATGAATCTCAAAGACTGGTGTGGAGGAATTTAAAAAGAGCTGAACATCGGAACATGAAAAAGGATAAAAATAAAGTGAATATTCCATATAACGTGGGGGACAGAGTGTTTTATAAGAATCATACGGCCATTTCCAAACTAAGCCCTAAATGGAGAGAAGGATATATAGTAATAAAGAAAACAGGAGTATCTAATTATGTGATTAAACACATATTTGGTAAGTCGGAAATAAGAACCCATGGGAGAAATATAAGAAAAGACGAGACCCTTTGGTCAGAACAGTCAGAAGCACAAACGGACAGACCACGAAGGAAATGCACAAGGTGTATGAGAGAATCTACAGAGGAAAGTGAAGTTGATAAGAAACACGACGTACAGACAGAAATTATAATTACCACAGAAGAAAATATGACGACCACAGACGAAAGTATAATTTCCGCGGAAGAAAGTATAATTAACACAGAAGAGGAGAGATTAGGAAAAGGGGAATCCAGGAGGTCAATGTCCAATGTAGGTGAAACTGGTGATGAGAGGGAAATGGAGGCCCCATATCAGGACACAGGAAGCTGGAAGATACCAGAGCAAAAACGTGATATAGGTAGAGAAACAACAACAACGTCAGATGCAACAACAAGAGCATTGCCAGGGAAAAGTACAAGATTAAAAGACAGGGAAGGAAGAATAGTAGTTACAGAGCAAACGCAACAATCAAAAAGAGAGTGGGGAAAAAGGAAGAGAACGAGTGACGAAGAAGAGGAGTGGAGAGAATGTGATATGAGCAATCACAATGTTGAAGAAAAGAAGAGAAAGTGGAGTAAACCGAAAGATGAAGGAAGGATGAAACGGAAGTACAAAAATAGGTTTATAATAAATAGTAGGAGAAGTAAGAAAAATAGATAGTGAAGAGTTAGAGATATTGCGGAATGCAATGAACGGAGAAGAAAACCCGGAATGGGTAGTGGAGAGTTGAAAATATTGCGGAATGCAATGAACGAAGAAGAAAACCCGGAATGGGTAGTGAAGAGTAGAAAACATGGCGGAATGCAATGAACGAAGAAGAAAACCCGGAATGGGTAGTGAAGAGTTAGAGATATTGCGGAATGCAATGAGCAGAGAAGAAAAACCCGGAATGGGTAGTGAAGAGTAGAAAATATGGCGGAATGCAATGAACGGAGAAGAAAACCCGGAATGGGTAGTGAAGAGTTAGAGATATTGCGGAATGCAATGAGCGGAGAAGAAAATCCGGAATGGGTAATGAAGAGTTGAAGATGTTGCGGAATGCAATGAACGGAGAGTTGGAGATATTGCGGAATGGTTAGTTAGTTGAGAATTATCAATATAATGTTATTAATTTAAAGATTGAGAATTATTAATTTAAGGAATGGAAAGGTTCATTAGAATCCATTATGTTAAGAGTTCTTGGTTGAATGATAGTTATTATTGAATTATACGAGAGTATTATTGATAAGAGTCAAAATAGAATGAGTGAAATATTATTGGGAAAATGGTAATTTAGGGGGATACCCAACAAGGGGAGATGAGATTAGTCGTTTAGTATGGTACAACGACTAAGCACAGGGAGGGCGTATTGTATAGCAGAGAAGGTACAGATAGGAGTATATAATAGTATTGTATAGCAGAGAAGGTACGGATAGGAGTATATAATAGTATTGTATAGCAGAGAAGGTACGGATAGATGTATAGCAGAGAAGGTACGGATAGGAGTATATAATAGAGGGGAATGGAGAATAGGGAAATATAGATTAGGCACTTGCGCGAGGAAGGGTGTGAAAGAAAGTACACACCGGGAGATAGAGTATGGGGAAATATAGATTGAGCACTTACTTGTGCAGAAGAGAAAATGACGTAAAGTAAGGGGCATGACGTGGCAGGGGGTTACGGTAGTGAGGTGACTAGAAGAGACTAGTCACTTGGAGCCAGAACATCGTACTGAGAGGACGTGCCGGTGAAGTGGTCAACATCAGGGAGAAGAACAGTCATACAGAGTAGATAGGCTAGGGAAGACAAGAGATTACCATGAAATAGGCCGATAGTTAGAGATAGGCAGAATAGGTTAGGATGGTGCGTTCGATGGGGAACGTACCGAAGTAGGGAAACGGCCGATTGTAGTTAGTTAGAACATAATAGTTAAACGACAGTGATTAGCGATAGGGTAGGGCGAAAGAGAAGAAAGTAATACCATGATGAATATAGAAAGATTGTCAATTGCAGCAGTATGATATATGAAGTTAGGAAGATTAGAGCGGGAGAATGAAGTGAAGCAAATAAAAGGCTCCAAGCATTTTAAAGAAGTGTTGGTGTTGAGAAATGATTCAGAATATTATTGATGAGTGTTGATGGAGAATGATGTTTTTAAATGCATCTTTACAAATTCGATGTTGATTGAAGAATGATGATTATAAAAGACATCAGTATGCCTCATTATACAATACAATGAGAGTTGATGGAGAAAGATTCACATAATAAAAAGGCTTCTTTACAAAATAATCATCTTCCTTAATTGTGTAATCATCTTCCTTAATTGTGTAATCATCTTCCTTAATTGTGTAATCATCTTCCTTAATTTTGCCATCTCTCTCTATAATTGTATCTTCTACTTTCTTATTTTCCTCATCTTCTCCTTCTACTTGTATTCCCAGTTTACTTGTACCGCCTCTAACCTTCTAAGAGCAGCACCAAAATATCAGCTATTTTCATGACGAGCTTATAGAAGGACGATGCTACTGTACGTTATATTTTCCTCTATATGTGATTTGATAAAATACCACACTATGGCTATTTCAGATTCCTAGAGAAGGGAAACTACTAAAGCTGGCCAATAGATCATGAAATGTCACTGTCTGTCTTAAATAAGAGTGGTTCTTTTTTTTTTCTTCTATTCTTCCTCTATTGCCGTTGGCGTCGAGGGGAGATACAATCTGCGATTCATTGCTCTTCTGTTGGCCTTTTCTGGTGTTATCCCTCCTAGTGATTCTAGTATTCCCTTTATCCATCTCTTTCTCGGTCTTCCTCTTAATCTGGCGTTTTCGTAGCGTTTGTTTATGGCTCTTTGAGTCACTGTTAGTTCTTTTCGTCTCGTTATGTAGCCGAACCAATATATCTGTTGTTTCTTTATGTATTCGATGGCTGGTTCAATTTCGAGCTTCTTCCTCAGGTCAGTGTTTCAGAGTGGTTGACTGTCAATAACCGCGGCATTGAGACGAAGCTGCAGGTCGCATGTTTGAGTTCTACCTTATCTTCCGCCCACATCCCATAATTCCAGGGGTCGTTTGGACAATTCTGACAGACTTCATCTTCGTCTTCTCCATTTCTCTTTATTCATTCTTTGGAACTCTACGAAGCAAGACCTGTTCATTCGTTGATGGCATTATCTTCATATCATTTTCTCTTTCTGCCTCTTTTTCCTTCTCAATGCACAGTTCAACACGGAATGGTCTTTGACAGGCCAGATGATCGAGATGACTAAACCATTTTATTCTGCGTTTGAAGACGAAATGTCTGCCAGTACTATAGTTGAAGCTGTCAGCGACTCATAACTGATAGCTTTCGACAAGATCAGTGAGCCAGAACCATCCAGATACTACTCCACCTCTTCGCGGTGCCTCTAGAAACAGATTACCCTGTCTAGTCTATCCAAGCGACTAGGAATCGAAGAAGGAAAGCAACCCGGTAAAAAATGTCGTGCTGAAGTCGGATGTATTGGGCCGAAAGGCACAAATATCACAGTTTTACTGCAAACTATATGTACAACGAATTTACGTCAACTTCACGCCATTGTAAGGACGGATGACCGCGACAACAATTAATTCCTTTAGTATTCATCGAGTTATGGTTATGGAAGGCCTCGGTTTCACTGCAAACGAATTAAAATCCATAATTTCATCGGTAATTATGATAAGAAATAAACGTTCCTACCATAAAAGTCACCGGGTGAACGCCAAAAAGACAGATTTACGTTTCATCACAATAGTCAAAAGATCATCATCTACTTTGATTACTTGTGGTATCCAGTTGGAAACTTTCTCATTTGTGAAACTATCTAATGAAGAGATGTCCAAAACCTAACGATCACATTTCATCTCCATACTTTTGTAAATTCTTCCCTTGTTCAGGATGTGAGTGTCCATGTTTTGTCTTTTTGATTTAAAATCGTTTAAGATCACAGATGTATTGAGAAGAATATTATGGACAGCTACAAATAGTAACACGGACATTCTAAGAGGCCAACACAAAACAAAACAAACAAACAAACTTTTTCCCAACATCAGAAATAAACAATTATTTTTTATAATTTATTTTTTTGCAACATAAATAGAAGAAAACAAGTGGAATACATTGTAACAGAAAAACAAAGAAAAAAATATAGAAGAAGCGTGAGAGAGTGGCTTGGTAAGAAGCCAACAGCAGAATTGGTAGGTAGCTGTGGAAATAAAGAAATTGTGGGGAAACAAGATCATATACTCCAGCACATGGTATTTGAAAATGATGATTATGATGTCATTTGAAGCAGTCTCTCTCCATTTCCTACCTTTTGGAATGCTCATCTCTCCCTCTCTTTAAGATACATTGAGTCGTTTGTTAAATGTTCTTTTGTTAATTTACTGCCAAATTTAATTCTTCGTACACCCATAGATGTCATTTGAAGCAGTCTCTCTCCATTTCCTACCTCTTGCAATGCTCATCTCTCCCTCTCTTTTAGGTACATTGAGTCGTTTGTTAAATGTTCTTTCTGTTAATTTACTGCAAAATTAAATTCTTCGTACACCCATGGATGTCATTTACGTAAATATTGTTTGTAACGTCATCAAAGTTGTTTACTGAAAAGTCAAAAGTAAAACAAATACGAACTGTTTAGATAATTGTAAAATGGATGCGTTATATCTCTTTTTGTTGAGTTCTGAAAGTTGAAACATTCTACCAATGTTACCTCACACGATGAAGGGGACATTTCTTTATCCTACTTAAAGAGAAGAAGATGCAGGAAGAAGAGCGAAATTACTGTTATAACGTTAAGCGAATTCTTTCTTTTATAATCCTCCTTTAGCAGATATGAAGTGCGTCGGTTTTAGCTTTTTATTTTCATTCTTTTAAAGTGGCTAAAGCGAGATCTTCTTGTCAGGGGAGACTCAGAGGTAAAGATGTGAGTGAATGGAATCGCACTCATGGCGATGCTTCTATTTTCTACCCGATGCGTGCCAGGTGTCGCCATCTGGTGGTGAGTGCCGTTGTGAATTGTTTGAGTTCAGCTTGGCTTTATTTGTGAAAAGACGTGAATCTGTTTGTGGACAAGAGAATGATACTTTTCCACTCTCTGAGATGTTCCTCTGAGGATGTTGCTTTTATCTCACTTTGATGTTTGATCCTGTATGATTGTTTCTTCACCTTTTTCGCCGCTTCTTCTCATTAAAACTTTACATTGACGTTCTCTCCTCACATTTTTCTGTCTCTTGAAAAATAATCTAGGATAATTATATTTGTTACCAAGGTCAAGGCGCCTAACTGAAAATGAACGGAAGTTGTCAGCGAATCATAGCTGATGACTTGCGCCAGGATTGGTGAAAAAGAACCATCTATACCCTGCTCCACATGTTCGTGGTGCCTCTAGTAACAGACTAACCAGTCATGTCTAGCCAGGTGAGTACGGATCCAGAGGGAAGTGAATCCAGTTCTAAAAAAATGTCATATTGAAGTCGGATGTATTTGGCCGAAAGGCGCAAATATTACAGTTCTACTGCAAACTACAACAGAACGCATACATTCCCACTTAGCGTTCTTTAGCCAGTACATGAACAGTGATTTATTGTTGTGTTAAATGTCAGGTGAAACTAGCGACAGCCAGAAGTACACGTGAACATTTAGTTTAGGAATCGTTCTTACAGACTTGTATTAAGTGTTGACAGGAAAAATAAAAGATATGTATCGGGTTATATGAACAGCGGGGCGAGGGATTGGGGGGGGGGGGACGACTGGGAGGTCTGGAGGTAAGTCGTCGGTCCCAGGAGGTAAGTCGTCGGTCTCTGGAGGTAAGTCGTCGGTCTCTGGAGGTAAGTCGTCGGTCTCTGGAGGTAAGTCGTCGGTCTCTGGAGGTAAGTCGTCGGTATCTGGAGGTAAGTCTTCGGTCTCTGGACAGTAAGTCCCGGGTTCATATCCTATCCACCACAGGCGGTGGGAATTTTTTCCAAATTGATCTGTGGTTTCTCCGTGGCGTTACCCTGCCCTGGTTTCTGTGTAGTGAGTGAGATCCGATGTCTAGCCCTCTCGGATAACGGCAAAAGAAGGAGGTTCCGTGTGCACTCGCGCACGTTAAAGAACCCTTGACGGTTAAGAATCGAAAAGAGTATCCCCCACACACACACAACAAGAAGTGTTTAAGAAATGTACCCGTGCTGAAGACGGAGGTGTGTGACCTAAGAGCGCAGATATTGAAACTTTACAATAAAAAGAGACACAGCGCATCCATTCCTACTTAAAGAAGTATATGTGAAGAGCAATGCGTAAAGAATGAAAGCTGATATGAGTTACATTAGAAAGAAATAATACTATGCTATACAGTTTGTTCAAAAAAAAGAGTATCGTTCTCTTCGTCTCATTCTATCCTTTTTTATTTTTTTTACTACTACTACTACTACTACTACTACTACTGCTACTACTACTACTACTACTACTACTACTACTACTACTACTATTGCTACTGCTACTAATGCTACTACTGCTACTACTACTACTACAACTACTGCTACTACTGCTACTACTACTACTGCTACTACTGCTGCTACTACTACTACTGCTACTACTACTACTACTGCTACTACTGCTACTACTGCTACTACTACTACTACTACTACTGCTACTACTGCTACTACTACTACTACTACTACTGCTACTACTGCTAACACTAATACATTATTACTACTACTACTACTGCAACTATTACTGCTACCACAACCACTACTACTACTACTACTACAACGAGTACTACTAATACTGCTGTTACTTCTACTACAGCCACTACTACTACCACCACTACTACTACTACTACTACTACTACTACTACTACTACTACTATTGCTGCCACTACTGCTACAACTACTTCTACTACCACCACTCTTACTACTACCACCATCGCTAATTCTACTACTACTACTGCTACAACTACTTCTACAAATACTACTACTACTAATATTAAGTATTAGAAATATGCTAATACAAATACTTCTACTACTGTTACTACTACCAATGCTATTACTGCCACTACCACTGCTACTACTTTTACTACTACTGCTACTACTGCTACTACTGCCACTACTGCTACTACTTTTACTACTACTGCTACTACTACTGCTACTACTGCCACTACTGCTACTACTTTTACTACTACTGCCACTACTACTGCTACTACTGCCACTACTGCTACTACTTTTACTACTACTGCTACTACTTTTACTACTACTGCCACTACTACTGCTACTACTGCCACTACTGCTACTACTTTTACTACTACTGCTACTACTACTGCTACTACTACTGCTGCTACTACTGCTACTACTACTGCTACTACTACTGCTACTACTACTGCTACTACTGCCACTACTGCTACTACTTTTACTACTACTGCCACTACTACTGCTACTACTACTGCTACTACTACTGCCACTACTACTGCTACTACTACTGCTACTACTACTGCTACTACTACTGCTACTACTACTGCTACTACTGCCACTACTGCTACTACTTTTACTACTACTGCCACTACTACTGCTACTACTGCCACTACTGCTACTACTGCTACTACTGCTACTACTACTGCTACTACTGCCACTACTGCCACTACTGCTACTACTGCCACTACTGCTACTACTGCCACTACTGCCACTACTGCTACTACTACTGCTACTACTGCCACTACTGCCACTACTGCTACTACTGCTACTACTGCTACTACTGCCACTACTGCCACTACTGCTACTACTGCCACTACTGCCACTACTGCTACTACTGCTACTACTGCCACTACTGCCACTACTGCTACTACTACTGCTACTACTGCCACTACTGCCACTACTGCTACTACTACTGCTACTACTGCCACTACTGCCACTACTGCTACTACTGCTACTACTGCTACTACTACTGCCACTACTGCCACTACTGCTACTACTGCCACTACTGCTACTACTACTGCTACTACTGCCACTACTGCTACTACTGCCACTACTGCTACTACTTTTACTACTACTGCCACTACTACTGCTACTACTGCCACTACTGCCACTACTGCTACTACTGCCACTACTACTGCTACTACTGCTACTACTGCTACTACTGCCACTACTGCTACTACTACTGCTACTACTGCTACTACTGCCACTACTGCTACTACTACTGCTACTACTGCTACTACTGCTACTACTACTGCCACTACTGCCACTACTGCCACTACTGCTACTACTGCCACTACTGCTACTACTACTGCTACTACTGCCACTACTGCTACTACTGCCACTACTGCTACTACTTTTACTACTACTGCCACTACTACTGCTACTACTGCCACTACTGCCACTACTGCCACTACTGCTACTACTGCCACTACTACTGCTACTACTGCTACTACTGCCACTACTGCTACTACTACTGCTACTACTGCTACTACTGCCACTACTGCTACTACTACTGCTACTACTGCTACTACTGCCACTACTGCTACTACTACTGCTACTACTGCCACTACTGCCACTACTGCTACTACTGCCACTAATACTGCTACTACTGCTACTACTGCCACTACTGCTACTACTACTGCTACTACTGCTACTACTGCTACTACTTTTACTACTACTGCCACTACTACTGCTACTACTGCCACTACTGCCACTACTGCTACTACTGCCACTACTACTGCTACTACTGCCACTACTGCCACTACTACTGCTACTACTGCCACTACTGCCACTACTACTGCTACTACTGCTACTACTGCTACTACTGCCACTACTACTGCTACTACTGCTACTACTGCCACTACTGCCACTACTACTGCTACTACTGCTACTACTGCCACTACTGCCACTACTACTGCAACTACTGCCACTACTGCCACTACTGCCACTACTACTGCTACTACTGCCACTACTGCCACTACTACTGCTACTACTGCTACTACTGCCACTACTGCCACTACTACTGCCACTACTGCTACTACTGCCACTACTACTGCTACTACTGCTACTACTGCCACTACTGCTACTACTACTGCTACTACTGCTACTACTGCTACTACTTTTACTACTACTGCCACTACTACTGCTACTACTGCCACTACTGCCACTACTGCTACTACTGCCACTACTACTGCTACTACTGCCACTACTGCCACTACTACTGCTACTACTGCTACTACTGCCACTACTGCCACTACTACTGCTACTACTGCTACTACTGCCACTACTGCCACTACTACTGCTACTACTGCTACTACTGCCACTACTGCCACTACTACTGCTACTACTGCCACTACTGCCACTACTGCCACTACTACTGCTACTACTGCCACTACTGCCACTACTACAGCTACTACTGCTACTACTGCCACTACTGCCGCTACTACTGCTACTACTGCTACTACTGCCACTACTACTGCTACTACTGCTACTACTGCCACTACTGCCACTACTACTGCTACTACTGCTACTACTACCACTACTGCCACTACTACTGCTACTACTGCTACTACTGCTACTACTGCCACTACTGCCACTACTACTGCTACTACTGCTACTACTGCCACTACTACTGCTACTA